>CAMAPF010000964.1:3652500-4252500 GCA_945859915.1 Cuscuta epithymum | reverse complement strand
CGAAATGACATTTCGGTACCCCAAAAGCTATGAATCCAAACTAAACCAAAAATAGGGAATCGCATTTCTGGTTCGATTTTTCGGCCTAAAAACCGAAAAATGAACTGAAATGGAATTCTTTTTTTTACACGTTGATATAGTAACATTGGAACATTGGTCATCCAAAATACTCGTCCAAACAAAAACCACATCCATAATCAAAACCAATCAGATTTACAAGTTGCTTGCAAATTAAACTAAAAACTTTGTCTTCAAAACACCAACATAGGCAGTACGCACCAAAGGATAGCTTCCATAGCATATTGCTGCTTCAACCCCTTTTTAGCCAATTCTAATAGTTGGCTCAGTAATGGGTATTTTGAGTATCGAAATAGCGTGGTATTTACGCCATTTTTATGGGTTTGTTTAGTGTGGTATTTTGGTTGCATCTCCAGTGATTGCTTCTAGGGACTTGCTTGCAATTTTGAAGCTACTAGCTTACCATTGGAGCATTGCTCTTCCTTTTGCTTGAGAAAACTAATTAGCCTAAATGAGCTACTAGCTTGAGCAAGGAGAATATTAAATATAACATCATACTAGAAAAACTTACGTGGCTAGTCAAGTTATGAGGGCAATTAGCTAACCGTTGGAGATGCTCTTATCCTCATTATTTGACTAGTCACATAAGCATTTATAACAAAAAGGGAATGTACTCAAATGGTTAATTATAACATTTTCATCTTCATTTATTATTAATAATGCTATATTTAATAATTCTAATTGTTCAAGCTAGTAGCTCATTTAGGTTAATTAGCTTTCTCAATCAAAAGGAAAAGAAATGCTCCAATGATAAGCTATTAGCTTTAAAATTGCAAGTAAGTCCTTAAAGCGAACCATTGGACATACTCTGATGTACATTAAAGAGAAAACTGTCAAATAAGCCCCCTTACTAGTATGAAAAAGTCAATTGAACCCCCCAACTCAATTATCATCCAATTAGACCCATGAACACTTATATAGTAATCAAATTTGGCTTTTTGACCGGTTATCTTCCGGTTCGAGGTAAAAATGCACATACGGCATGTGATGTGGCATAACCTTTAATTTTTCTTTCTTTTTCTTTCTTTTCTTTTCCCATTTCTTTTCTTTTCCCTATTTCTTCCCTTCCTCCCTCTGTGGTTCTCCGCTATTTCTTCTCCTGGTTCGTCACCCACACTACATATTCTTTAGTTAGCTGGTCGCCACCGTCAAAAGGCCACCGCCCGTGATTCAAGGCTTCTAGCCCGCACAGAGATTTCATTACACAGTGTTTGTGCCTAAATGAAATTTTCAGGAAAAATACTCCAATTAACATGACTGTCTCCCTAACGCCGGTTGGTTTCCACTCCCTAACGCCGCCGCCTTCCACTTCCGCCTAATCACCTTCTCGTTCCCTTATCTCTTGTATTTTCTTTTTTCGTTTCTTCATCTTCTTTTCTCGTTTCAAAGTTAAATTCAATTCATAATTGGATCTAAAAGCTAAAAATCATGCTTATTGGGATTTTGATTTGTTTAGGCAAGAAGAAATTGGAGCAATGGAGCTTAGTTTCGTGGTTGTTGATAGTTTATTCGTGTGTCTTTTTTGTGGATTGATTGATATGTGTGTGTGTGTTTGTGTATCTTAAACGTACGAAGAAAGGAGCAAGGAGGGGTGTCCTGATCTGCCCAGCAGAGATGGATGGGAACGAACAGAGACAGGATTTAGAAGAAAGAAATGGAAAGAGAAGAAAAATGAAAAAGAAAATCAAGGATTTGCCACGTGTGTATGCATACGGAGGAACCGGTGGTTGGCCTTTAAAAAGGCAGATTTGGTTTTTTTTTTTGAACTTGGGGTACTCAATTGGATGATAATTGAGTTGGAGGGTTCAATTGATTTTTTCATGTCAGTAAGGGGGCTTATTTGACAGTTTTCTCAAAATATGTTTATATATATGTAAAAAATCTACACGCATAGATGCTATGTTTTTTAATTTTGCTATGATATAATTTTCTTGTTATATATAGGGTGGCCTGACGGGAATCCCGTATGGACAACTTTATTATTGACTGAAAATGATGTTTACAGTTCAATGTTTTATTTGTTAGTATCAACTATTACTTCCAATTGTTAGATCATAAAAATATTAAAATTTTCTAAAAGAGAAATCGGTTAAATGAATTATTAAAAAAATACCCCAAACAAGGTGGGAAAAAATACTGGAATTTTGGTATACCGTATCGAAACAAAAGGTATACCGTCATTTTTGGTATGGTATGATACTATATTGAATTGTTTCTGTATGATATTGGTATATGATTTGAAAACAAAAGGTATACCGGTATATCGTTATACTAAAAGCCCTATTCAAATATTTTTTTAAATTATAAAATGACTAAATAGACAATCTTTTATTATACAAAGGGAAAATGAAAATTGCACAGTGTTCCCGCCAAAACACTGTGCAGTAGTAATGGGTCGGATCTATTAAAAATGGGTCCAAAATCGATCAGGCCGCATCTCTTATTGTAAATGCTATCTTTTGCTGCTGTGGATTATTGTTGATTAAATGCTTTAATTATAATAAAAAATGGGGAGCACAGTTCTCGAAATTCCACAGGCCACACATTTAAACTTTTTGCATTTCTTGAGCCACACAACATTAAATGCAATGTACTAACTATAATGTTGTCTATTGCAGCTCTAAAAATCACTTTTTTTCATTATTGGGTCAATGAATTAAAGTTGAATAGAGTGCTTTATTTATAATAAAAAACGGGGAAGAATAGTACTCGAAAATCCCAGGCCACACATTTGGTCTTCTTGCATTTCTTGAGCCACACAACATTAAATGCAATGTACTAACTATATTAATTAAAGGCAACTTCACATATTATGTATGTACTATCAAATCTCTAAGTACAGATTGTGTGTGCGGACCAATGGTTATTACATAAATTGTTATACAGCACTTTCACCCTTTCCCAATATAAATACCCATTGCAGGTTTCAGAATCCACACCACAGCCAAGCTAATCTCTTTTACATTCTTTGTATTCTTAAGTTTCCTGAGTGATTTTTGAGCCATGACAGGATCCTCAACACAAAGAGGCATGTGGTCCCTGATCAAGGATGTTGATCATACCAAGACCACTTGGGCCTTAAGGGTGAGGGTGGTCAGGGCATACGAAGTCCCACCACACTCAAAGGGGGGGGGGGGGACACTGGAGATGGTGTTGCATGATGAACATGTACATCAGTGTCTACTACAAAATCTAAGTGTATTCACAGATTATAATTTTGCTATCAAAAACATAAAATATCATATTATCATAATATTACTATTATAATCATTATTATTATTATGTTCACAATGCTTACATTTTGATATTTAGGGAGACCGCATTCACGCTATCATAAAAAGGCCACAGGTCGAGCTTTACAAAACCATGATCAAGGAAAACAAAATTTACGCTCTAAGGACGTTTTTGGTCCTGGACAACTACCAAACTGTCAAAACAAGTGACCATCCTTATCTGATTCAATTCATCAGCAAAACTCAATTCACCGAGGACACTAGGACTGAGTTGCCAATGATGGTGTACGACTTTCAGCCATTTGACATGTTGCAGGCTCAACGCGTCATCAACGACAAAAAATTGATTGGTGAGAACAACCAAAATTTTATGTTTTAATCTGCAGAAATAAATATCTTATGCTAAAATTCGGCTGTAGATGTCATTGGGAAAGTCATATGCAAGAGCGGTGTTCAAAACCACATCATCAGCGGCGCGCCGAACTGAAAGAATGATGGAGTTGACATTAGGAGACCCTGAGTGAGTTTTGTTTAAACATTCTCATACCATCTAAACTTAAGAGAGAAATGGTTTTGGAGCACGACAAAATTTAATGTTAAGTAACTTCTATAAATTGCAGAGGGAACAGACTCAGATGTGTTTTGTGGAACAAGTACATAGACCAGTATATGGAGTTTGTGACCGAAAATGTTGGTGTGCCTGTGTATGTAATTTTTCAATTGTACAGGCCAAAGAGATACCAAGGTAATCGGTTTTGTAGTGCTGTTCATGACTACTGCTATTAGAGCAAAAATCAAAATTGTACGATTAAAAAAAATTAATTACTCATGACAGGCACCCTATCTGTGTCATCTTCATTCGATATGTCAAAACTGATCATCAATGGGAGGTCAAGCGAGTTTACTGAATTTCAAAGCGAGTAAGAACTTTTTGTAAAGCAGGCATTATAATGAAGGCTTCTAAAAACTATACTCATAATGAACGGGACGCTGTGATACAGATTTCCTGCAGACGGTGATGACAGCGTCACGGCAACAACCATCACACTATCTTCCAACGGTGATGGGAGCCGCGAAGATGTCCTTGCGGGCCAGGCTGTCCGGCAACAACCATCACCCATAATTCTCTTTTGTTAAGTGTCCGCCCAATATCTAATGAATTAACACAGTGTCGTCGTAGAGTTGCTCTGACACCACTTGTAACACTTCTAGATGCTCTCCGAACCATTAGTAATGCCCTTACAAATCAACACAAACATTTATCACGCAACTTTCCACAAATCTATAAATGATCATCAATATGTTTAGTTCATGCAAGCCCCATCATCACGAGTCAACAAACACACATAAGAATGAGGCACACATAGGAATGAAACACACATTCAGTCAACATAGTCAATCATTACAGTCATTGTTTCAAATCAGCGACGTAAGGCATACAAATGATATCACAATACGCAAAACATGTGAGATTGGAAGCCTCCCCTAAGAGGAATCAACGACATAAGGCATACACGTCTGCTCGCGACAAGGATTGAAAACATGGCCATATGGATATGGATACCATGGAGCCGTTTTTGAGTTGACCTCCTCCCTCCCCTTCTTCCTCTCAAAGTGGAAAGACTTCGTAATTGTTCTCCATGCACTCAGACCCCCCAATAACGTATTTCATCTATTTTCGATGAAGATTTGTTCACCACAGCGGCAGAGGAATTTGGGTATCGAGGGATGGGCTTAATATCAGAAGGAAGATAAAATGCCTATTGGACCTTGGGTTTCATCATCGTGCTGTTAGAGACTTACTATCTATTACTACGTATGTAATAAAAATTAAAATTAAGACTCGTATACTTCCTCCTTGTCCAATAATTTTGACAAGCTTGATCGACACATGAAATAATAAAGTAAAAACAGTTTGGTTGGAGTTTGTGTAGATGCGAGAGAAATAATAAGAACTATAAATTAATTACTTAAAAAGTGACATAATTTTCGGGGGGGAAAGAAAAGATAACAAGGTTGTAAGGCACCGAGGGGGTATATCATTATTTCAATTATTTTCTATCATGTGAAGAGTATTAGATACTACCTCCGTTCTCTTTTAAATGCAACGTTGAACTTTTTGCACTATTCACATGTTCCACTTTGACTACGTTTTATTTATTAATGTAATAATATATATATTTGAAAAAAATATTGTTAAATTTTTCTCATTATAAATTTTCAAAATCTATTTTTTAAACTTTTTTTTACTAATCGGGAATTTTAGATATTAATGGTCAAAGTTGTGCCTCGACAAATGTGAAATGTTGACTGTTGCATTTATTTAAGAATGGAGAAAGTATAAAATTAAGATACTTTGGTCCAAATTTATAACATTGAAGTTGACTGGATTGGATGAATATCTTCAAACTCTAAGTCAAGTGGCGGGATTAACTAAATCTGCTGAAATATGCAAAAAAATTAAAATATATTTTATTAATAATGTAATGCAACATTATAAGAAAAGAACTAAAATAATCCCTAGTAATAAAATTAATCAATTCAGTCAAAAAATTAACTTCACTCTTATTTCTTTTAATTATTTCACAATTCAAAGAATGAAATCAAAAGCTTAATCTAACAACATTATAATTAGGAATGAGGGTTGGTACCCTTGATTTGTGTCAAACACATTGGGTGCGTCTTAAAAAGTAGGGAAAGTTCCCGAAATGGGACTAAAAAGGTTTGAAAATTCCAAAATAGGACTGTCATGTTTTTATTCCCAAAATATGACTAATTACTGCCAAATTTGGAAAATACTGCTACGTTTGAAGTCTGGTACTGCCAAAACATGACAGTAATTAGTCTTATTTTGGGAATAAAAACATGAATGTCCTATTTTGGAATTTCCAAACTTTTTTAGTCCCATTTTGGATAATATTTCTAGAAAGTAGAACCTATTTTTCAGTTAACTCAGACATAAGTGGCATCTGCTGACTGTTTCGTTCTTAGGGAGACCTAATAAACGGGGAAAGGAAAAGATCAGCCTCGGAGCTTGACTGGGTCATTCATCTATTTTAGCTTTACTTATCGCGGTTCTCCCACGCCCTCTGCCTTGCTCTGAAAGGTCTGGTGGTCTTCTATTCCGCTCAGGTTTGCTGCCACACGACCATTGAAAATTCAAGGGTTGTGCGTGTGGGTATAAATAATTTGCGCCTTAGCTAATCACATTCGAGGTTTCTTTTCCTGGCTTAGTCTTGTAAGTTTTTTACTATCTTGTCATTGTATTTGGTTTGTGCTTAATTGCAGTAGAGCCGTTTGCCTCGTTTATCTATGTGGGTGTAAATAGTCAGTAGTCTGTTCGTCTCTCTTTTTGGGGCTTTATTGAGTTGGGCTTGATGTTTAGGACCGGTTTGGGGGGGGGGGGGGTTGGGGGGTTGGGGGGGTTGGGGGGGGGGATTGGATGCATCATCATACAAGGCCCGAGCCCGGACCCCCCCCCCCACCGGGCCTAGGCCCGACCCGGACCCGAGAACCGGGCCGGTTCCGGGCCTGCATAGTGGCGGGCCGGGCCGGTCCCGGGCCGGGCGGCCCGAACCGGGTCCATGACTAGTCCATGCCATACTCAGTAAGTAAACATGCATAACAACGTCACAATTTGGATTGAAAGAATAGTAAAAATATTCAATAGTCAATCATGGATCACACGTGACCAAAACGTGGGCTCGTAGGCCTAAAACAATGTCTTGATTACATAAATATCCATGAACATAGTTTATAGTTTTAAAACAGTAAAGGAAGCACGAACCACATCTTCCTTGAATCACTTCACCGAGCAAGGGTGCGGATAGCATGCAAGCTTTAGCTTCAACCTGAAATTGGGGGGGGGGGGGGGGGGGGGGGGGGGGGAAGGGGTCAGTATGGGAAAACCGAGCGAGCAGTAGGCTGACTGTAGCATAACTAACGTTTCAAGTATAAGACCCAAACATAGGGTGATACATACACATATATTCTTTTTCCCCAAGTTATGAAATACATATAAGTATATTTTTTTTTTTTAACCCGGAAGGCAAACCACCAAAATCAGTGGGGCAAGTGTCGGGGGTCAGTTGCCGAGTTATGAAATACATATAAGTATATATACACTTGGAAATACATGACATGTAGGTCATTGTTTATTTGAAAAAATAGTAGTAGTCAATGTTCTTGACTTAAAATCCCAACCCACCCATATACCTATGAGTGTATAGGACTCCTTCTGGTCCAAATCAAGTATCATAAGGACACCGCCAGGTCCTGCAGTACTAAATTGTTGTCTGTGAGTTTTGAGGGCACCGCCCGATCCTTGGGTACACCACACAGTTATGCCCCGAGTTTTGAGGGCACCACCCGGGCCTTGGGTACTCCACCCGAATACGTAAGTTTTGAGGATACCGCCCGATCCTTGGGTTCTTCGCGCTATTATATTCCGAGTTTTGAGGACACCGTCTGGTCCTTGAGTACTCCACCCAAATATATGAGTTTTGAGGGCGCCGTCTGACCCTTGGGTACTCCACCCGAACCCATGATCTACCATGCACCTTACCCGATTATGGTCTACATCATAATCAATAATCAAGACTAAACCAAGTCTTATTGCCTAAACATAACATCACATTCAAAACCATGCACATAAGTCAACATGTGGGTAAAACAGCACCAAACCGGCGCCGGTTCAGCCCTGATCAGCGTTGGTTCACCATTTATTTTAATAAATTGGGAGAGCCGTGCTCAAACCGGCGCCGATTATAGCCTAAACCAGCGCCGGTTCAGTGTATTATTCGCAGTCAACGGGCCGTTAACATTTTCTAATCATTTTCATGCACATCTTTGTAGTTCATTTCATATAAGCCTAATCATCTTGGCTAAACACATGCTTAAACTCTTTTAAACATCATTATGAACACGTATAGCATTTATTTAGGTAATCTCATACTTATTTCAAAATTTACAAGACATTAAGTCATCCACTCACCTCGAATGAGCTTTATGAAGTTACACCCTCCTAGGTTGAACTCCGGCGAATTTTCGTTGAACTCCGGCGACAATTCCGGTGACTCTTTCAACTTCGTGAAAGCACTAGAAACTCCTTAGACAAGTTCCTAACATGGTTTTAATATCACAAATCTCATATCAACATAAATAACCTCTAAAAGGTTATATTCCGGCAAATCGATCACTTTGGCTTCTAAGTCCATTCTTGGACTTAGAACTACCATCCAACCCCACATGTTACACTTCTAAACATGTAGAACAATTCTAGGGATCATTCATATGATATATAAGTCATATGATAATAAAAAGATGGAAGAAAAGACACTAAAGAGCTTCTCACCTTTATTCCCAAGGTTTTTCTCTATTTGTGCAACTCTTTCTTCTTCCTTGAGCTTCTTGCTTGTTTGCGCTCCCTTCAAAAATGGAGATGATGGATGGAGAGTTTATTGCTGTTGATTGGTGTGGGTTGGCCGAAATGATCAAGGGAAAGTGTTAGAGATATCAACAAAAAGGAGGGTGGGTGTTCCTTTTTGTCCCAATAGCAAAAGTGGTGTGGGGCGGAGGTCCACCATGTTTTATTTGATGCCTTTTCCTTCACTCCACACCCCTCTCTCATTCTCCTCTATCACACCATCCTCATAAATCCTTGATTTGTGTGACCAAAATTATGGGGTGACCCCATACATGTGGGAGGTCATCCCTTTAAGCCCCGAACTGTACAATCGGCAACAAAAGTTGTAATTCTCAGACTGTTTTAATTCTATTTTATTTTGTAGGGCCAAATAAAATATATCACATGTTCCAAATCACTATGGGCCTTTAGAATGAATATACGTACATTCCCCAACTTTATTTAGAAGTCCCCGTAATTCATTTTGGGTTGTTATCCAGTAAATTATCGATACCGGTAATTGGGTTTCATTTGACCAACCAGTCAACCCTATGCCTTTCTATGGCCTAACTAGAATATCCACCACCCTATACATATTATAGTGTATTATAGAGTTTGCGTTGTAATAGATTCCATCGATAGTCAAACGATGTATTATTAGTTTACATGTAAATTAATTACAGCCTTACACTTCGCACGCAATCATTTTACATGTAAATTATTTACAGCCCTACACTTCGCACGCAAACATTTTACATGTAAAATTTTAATGTGTGAAGTACCAAACGGATTCTTAGAGTTAATCACCTTCCAAAATGTAATATAACTCGTCAATCCCACAACATACACAAATGAGCCAAAAGTGATCGAATTAGATTTTTCATCATCCACCCCAATCTACATCATAATTTTGAAAGCAAGAAAAAGCACGAGCAAAACAATATCCGACTGAAATAACCGCAACAAAAAAATAACGATCTACTAAAGGACCGAAACATAAAGAACACTAAAAAAGAGTATCAGGGCTTATCTAGTCCCTAAAATATAAAATAAACACAATTTAGGTCTACATTAAGCATAAAAAAATTCTCCAATAACTTATATAATTAACATCGTAATTGGAAATAGCAGAATAGTCTCAATTGCAAATTGGGGTGGAATACAACTTCATCAAAAATTCTCCATTACAATTATTCTCTAAATGTCTAACACATTCTCTGTGTATGAAAATAAATATAAGCAACAATAAATATGTAAGTTTTGCTCAAAGTAAAAGATGTGTGGTTGGCTTTACCAGAAATCATATCTTAAGACTTACTCCCTCCGTGCCCTGTTATTGTTTCATTTCATATTCACTTGGTCAACACAAATCATTATTAGGTCATGTTTGGTTGGAGGATTTCGGAGGGGAGGGGAGGGAAGTAAGGGTTTTGTGTGTGTTTGGTTGAAGGAAATAGGAGGGAAGGGAAGGAAAGTGGAAGACTTCCAAAATCCTCTACTTCCTCCCATTCTAAACCCTCCAAATCGGGGTATTTCGAAGGAAACATGTTGATAACCACAAACTATCCATCTCCTACCTGAATGGACATAACGTTATAATATAAAAAAGGTAAAAAATAAAAAGTTTTGAAAAATTTAAAAATAAAAATAAAAATGAAAAATTTAAAAATTTAAAAATCAAAAAACTTAAAAATTTAAAAACTAAAAAATTGAAAATTAAAAAATTAAAAAAGAATTAAAAAATTAAAAATTAAAAATTATAAAATACTACGTAATAAAATTAAAATAGTAAAAAAATCAAAATAAATATTATGACTCATGATCATAGGAGTAATATTCACAATAGTTAGAGATGAATCTATTTTTTAAGTAAACTATCAAATAAAGGTAAATTGGGAAAATATTTTCATTAAACTTTTCCTCCTATTTCCTCCAACCAAACACAAAGTTTATCACAATCCTTCCTTCCCCTTCCCTTCCCTCCTTGACTCTCTCCTTCCTTCCCCTCCTTTGAACCAAACAAGGCTTTAATCACTTACTTTATGTTTATCAAATTTTTATAATGATAAATTCTGATTTTGCGACTTTATAAATATTTTAATGTAGTTTATGAATATGTATTTTTTCCCTTAAAAATAATTTGAGTGCAGACAAGGATCTATTTGTTTTATCGTCAGTTAAGCATCGTAAACCACAATGGGATAATAACAGAGGACGAACAGTCTACTAAATACATAACAACGTAACATGAATAAGGTATAACAACTCAAGCATAGAATTAGAAAATGGATTATGATCAACCACAAATGTGATATCAGAATTCCAGAGAAAGCAAAAGGCTAAAAGAAAAGAGGTTTTCTACAACCTAGCTTGATTAAACCACCCCATTAAACATGTGTATATTTCAGCAAATACTTTAGCTTGAAAAGAGGTTTTTTACAACCTAGCTTGATTAAGACGTTATAAGACTTGCATGATGATGCATCCAATGCTACTCTTCGACAAATACTCTCCTTTGGTCCTATTACAAAAGTCATGTTTTATATACTTCGTATAATCTATTTTTCCCTATAAAGAATTACATTCCAACAAAGGGCATGAAATTTTATGTAAGTTTCCCTAAAAATGATGGGAAATTGCAAAATGTTATCAAATTCCAAAATATGATTGTTATATTTTTATTCCCGAAATAAGAGAAATTGTTGTCATGTTTTGAAAGTATTGCTTCTATTTAGGTAATGAATACATGAGTCTTATTTTGGAATTTTTAAACATTTGTACTCATATTTCAAGAATTTTTGCAAAAATGATGCAGGCATTGTTAAATGTCCCACACCGGAAAAGTTTGGACGAACAAAGTTCTATATTAACATATGAGCTACTCCTCCTATCAGGTTGACCTTTTAAGATGGAACCCAGTGTCTTATTTTGGTATTAGAGACAAATCGATCCATGGTGTGGGGCCCCTTATGAATAATCGTGATGACACGATTATAAAAAATGACAATTACGACCGGATAAAAAAACGGACCAATGAAAAAATGAATGAAGGCACGATCCAGACGAAGTGTCTGGTCGTGAGGAGGGGTGTTAAATGTCCCACACCGGAAAAGTTTGGACGAACAAAATGCTATATTAACACATGAGCTACTCCTCCTATCAGGTTGACCTTTTAGGATGGAACCCCGTGTGTTAACAGGCATGTCAAAGTGTGTTATGTTTAGTTGGAAAAGAAAATAAATTTTATAATGTCTCAGATTGATAATTGATAAGAGTGATAGTTTACCGAATTTAAAAGATGACCCTATATGCGACAACACTTTTAGGAAGAACATACTATCGTAATATTTAGAATTTTAGAGACCTCTCACATTGCATCTGTTGGTGATTTTAGTGTCACCGGCCGTTTTGTGTAATTGGAAATGACATGAGTGCCAATAGGAATTAGAACTATGATCTAATACAAGTTAGTAGGTGCGGAGTGCACATTTGTATATAAGAACTAGTTTAGTTCCAAAGTGTCTACGTTAGTGGAACTCGAGGTAGAACTGGAAGTATAACTTTCAGTAGACCAGCTCTGTGGTTCTAGACCGAGTTCTAGAACGGTTAGGCAGTTTCCAGCAGTTTCCCAAAAACTGCTGCGGTTATTCTTAATCGTGTTACAACTGCCTAGGACGATGAATATGAGTATATACCACCATATTTCGTACAGAGGAGGGAGAGGAAACATATCCAACATATCTTCATCACTTTGACACTCAAATTAAAGATAACAATCCATATACTCGACTAGTTTGGCTCTAGTTCTTGTGCCTAAGTTCTAGAGTGTCCTTAAGGATTATCCTAGATTGAATTTCTTGTAACCCAGGCATAGGGGAGAAATATCAATTCGGAAAGTGAACTTACACGATCCTTGAGATAAACAAGTACTCAAATTATCATCCCCTACGTGATTTACCCAACAATGTGCAAAGAAATGGGGGTGTACATACGAAGAAGGGCATTACCCATTTTTGTTTATCACTTTATCGGATGAACGTGTTGCTAATTAGCTCCTTGGTACGTTATGAGAATTGAGAAACTTAAACAGTAACTCATTATTATGGGTTGTTAGAGTTTTGTCACTTTTAATTTTTAAATTTTATGTATGTGATATTTTTATACTTGACTTTTTATTTTTCATTTTTGATCCTTTGTTTATTGTGCGAGAGATACATATAGTCTTTTACTTCAAACTTGTGCACATTTAGCCTTTGAGTATTGTCAATCAACATTTTTATGAATAAGTGGAGAATTAAAAATGTCAATATGATAATAATTGAATGATCAAATATGTCACCTTTAAGAAGGTTTAAAGGACTAAATATGAAAACTTCATTCCCTCAAAAAAATTATGAAAACTTCAAAGATATGTATCAAAAGTGTCATTCAGATCATAATTGAACCACTAAAGGTGAAAAACTCAAATTGCATATCAATAATGTCACTAACTAAAAGTAGCAAAAACCATAAGTTGTGTGTTAATAAGAAGTTGGATTACTACGTTTTTCTTTTGAAACTTAATCTGATCAAATTAGTAGTCTAAGCTTGTTACGATAATGCTGTAGTATTCCGTATACTATTTGAAGATACGTTTATTCCATTTGAAACTCAACAAGATCACACTGTTAGTTTACGTTTGCGGGATCAAATTGCTAGCTACAATAAAGATATGAAGAAAAAGACATTTGAAAAACGAAAAAATATTTAAATTGTTTTTTTATTTGTTAATCATTGTATTTTCCTAATATTCACAAAAAAAAAAGAATAACACCACATCTCTGAGGGTCCTCCAAAACTGATCGAAAAATTATATAGGAAAGTGTAAATTATATCCGATGGAAATAGAGTTAGCTTCCATCTCAAATCATTGTTTAGATTTTAACTTCATATCTCTCTTGACACACTTTTTATTATTTTGAAATCTGAATTCTGAATGCTCGTTCAATTTTTTACTAGCCTCATCAAGTTAACATTAAACTTAGCACATTACAAATCTATAGTAATCCAGCCAATTAAGAATTGAAGTCCAGTTTTTTTACCACTACTCGACGGAGGTATTACTAGAATGCATATTGATTCACAAAAACCAATCTTACTCTTAGTAACACACGATTTATGCCTTTTTCTTGATATTTACCTCTAACAATCTAAAATATTAGGGCTACCGTGTATAAAAGCTAGGAGTAGCCCAATACCCGGTGCCCAAAGTATTGGCTAAGCAATTTTAGTAATAAAACTAAGAATAATACTAAAATATTATTTTGGGAAAATCCCACTTTTAATTCTTGAAATAGTCACCGTATTGAAAAGTCAGATCCATATTTTCGAGATTGTAAATGTCACACTCAATTATTCAAATTTTTGTAAATTTAGTCCTTTGTGAAGTGAAATGTATTTCCAATCCACATTGTACATTTCACCCCTCAAAGGATCACATTTACAACAATTTGGACAATTAAGAGATGACATTGGCATACTCAGAAATACGGGGTTGACATTTCAATATGGTGACCATTTTATGGACTAAAAGTGCGATTTTTCCTATTAGTTTTAGTTTTTACTTAGCAACAAATTAAGTGTTGGGATCTCTCCTTAATTGGAGAGGTTCTAGAAAATTCTAGAGCTTTCTAGAGAAGTATAGAATTTTCTAGAACGTTCCGGAGAATCCTAGAGAAGTCTAGAACTCTCTAGAAGCTTGTGGAATAGTGTGGAATCCTCTAGAATATTCTAGAGATGTGTGGAAACTTCCGGAAGCCTATGGAAGAGTATGGAAGGATATAGAAGAAGAGTGGAAGAGTATGGAGACTCCTAGAGTGTGTGGAGCATTCTAGAGAATCAATCTCCACCCTTAGATAGAAATCATCCCCACCATTCATTGTGAAGGTGGAGTAGTATAAATAGGGATAGGGGGATTCATTCCTAACCATCCTAGCAAGAGTGAATCCACTTCTAGAGTGAGAAAGTTAGAGAGCCTCTTTGAGAGAAGAAGAGAGATAGCTTGGGAAGACATCATCCTCAAGCTTGAGTGAGCCACCATTGAGTGAGACAATTTTGTAATATCCTTGTATACCCTACTATTCTTTTGTATAGTGGAAGAATCTCCATATTGGAGAATTTAAATCGTGTGCTCCCATTGCTATCTTATTTCCTAAGTGCCTATCTTAACTTCACGAAGCGGGAAAGTCCGAGTGTTTTTTTCCCAACAGTGGTATCAGAGCCAGGTTCACCTGAGATCGTCATTAGCTCGTGCAGTTCAAGATGGAGGATAACGTCGCTCATGATGGAGACATGTTCAAGCTCACCGCCAACAACTACTCATATTGGAAGCCGATGATGGAAGATCATTTATACTGCAAGGATTTGCATGAGCCCATCATCTACAAAGAGAAGGTTGAAGGCAAGAGTGATGCCCAGTGGGAGCTACTCAATCGCAAGGCCGTTGCTATGATCCGTAAGTACATAGACAAATCTCTCTTCGAGCATGTTTCTACTTACACAAATGCTTATGAATTATGGACTAAGCTTGAGTCCATGATTCAAAAGAAGACACCTCGTAATAAGGCCAATTTAGTTCGACGGTTGGTGAAGTTGGAGTATAAGGATGGTCATAGTATGATTGAACACCTTAACAATTTCAAGGGGCTCGTAAATCAATTAACCAAAATTGAGATGAAGATTGATGACGAGTTGCAAGCCCTTCTACTCCTGAGTTCCTTGCCGGAAAGTTGGGACACACTCGTGGTTACGCTTAGTAACTCAGCTCCGGAAGGAAAGCTAACCATGGATACCGTCAGTGATAGTCTTCTTGGAGAAGAAGCAAGGAGAATGGAACGAGGTGAGTCAATCCATCCTGAGGCCAATGTTATTGAGAACCTGGGTAGGAATGAGACTCGTGGACGCAGTAAGTGCCGAGATCCATATCAATCTCGAGGAAGATCCAAGTCACGCTCGAAGATCACATGCTACTACTGTGGAAGATTGGGCCATAGGAAAATGGAGTGTCGATCCCTCAAGAGAGACCAAAAGGCCGGTAACGTCAAACCAGACCAAGTCAGCCCAACAAAGAAGCAAGAAGAGAAGAGTACCACTGCGGTGGTCGCAAAAGAAGATCTGCTATATCTTGTTGGAGAAGGTAATATTCTCAACATTGCTTGTGATGACAGCTCTTGGATTGTCGATTCTGGTGCTTCCTTCCATGTCACTCCCCATGGAAGTTTCTTCTCATCCTACCAAAGCGGTGACTTTGGCACGGTTCAAATGGGAAACCAAGATAGAAGCAAGATTGTTGGGATAGGAGACATCGTCCTAACAACTAGCACCGGATGTAAGCTTGTTCTCAAGGATGTGAGGCATGTCCCGGCCATGCGCCTCAATCTTATCTCTGCTGGAAAGTTAGATGATGCTGGTCTGATGAACTACTTTGGTGAAGGAAAATGGAAGCTCACCAAAGGAAGTCTGGTCACGGCTCGAGGAAAGAAGGAAGGCTCATTGTACGTGATGCAAGCCAAGCTCTGCATAGGGGAAGTAAATTTAACCACTGATGACATGGAGGTATGGCACAAACGACTTGGACACATCGGTGAGAAGGGACTCCACATACTCGCTCGCAAGCATCTCCTCCCGGACATGAAAGGTAATTCACCCGATCCTTGTGCACATTGTTTAGCTGGAAAACAACATAGGGTTGCTTTCCAAAGATCTTCTCCGCCCACAAGGAGAAAGAACATCCTCGACCTTGTACACACTGATGTGTGCTCAATGTCCGAGAGATCCATTGGTGGTGCATTGTACTTCGTGACCTTCATTGATGATCATTCAAGGAAGGTGTGGTTGCACCTGTTAAAATCCAAGGATCAAGTGCTTGACGCCTTCAAGGAATTCCACGCTCAGGTAGAACGTGAGACCGGCCGGAAGATCAAGTGTGTACGGTCGGACAATGGAGGTGAGTATAGAGGTCCCTTTGAAGCCTATTGCAAGAAATATGGCATTAGGCTAGAGAAGACTCCACCCAAGACACCACAACTGAATGGGCTAGCTGAGAGAATGAATAGAACTATTGAAGAAAGAGTTCGTTGTGTGCTCTCTCATGCTAAGTTACCCAAATCATTTTGGGGAGAAGCTATAATGACCGTAGTTGACATTGTCAACCTCACACCATCGGTTCCTTTGAACGGCGCCATCCCAGAGGAAGTCTGGACGGGCAAAAAGGCTTCATACAATCATCTTAAGGTGTTCGGGTGCCGAGCATTTGTTCACATTCCCAAGGATGAGCGAGCAAAGCTTGATGCAAAGACAAAGGAGTGTATCTACCTTCGTTCACCACGGGATGAATTTGGCTATCGGCTATGGGATCCCGTCAACAAGAAGGTTGTTCGTAGCAGAGATGTGGTATTCTTCGAAGACCAAACGATTGAAGATATTAAAAACTCGGAGAAACCAAGATTGAGAAGCAACAAGAGGACCGAACCAACTCCAGTTCGACACGAGGATGAAACACATCAAGATAATGATGATGAAAACCATGAGCAAAGCAACCAAGAGACTCATGATGAATCAAATCAGGAAGATCCTCAATCTAGTTCTCTGCCAGCACCAGAGCCGAGGCGATCCTCTAGGGAGAGAAGACCATCCATCCGGTATAATACTGAGGACTACATTACACTCACGGATGAGGGGGAGCCGCAAAGTTACAAAGAAGCAATCAATAATATTCATAAAGAAGAGTGGAGAAAAGCCATGCAAGAAGAGATGCAATCCTTGCATGAGAATCACACTTATGAACTTGTGGAGCTACCAAAAGGGAGAAGAGCCTTGAAGAATAAATGGGTGTATCGAATCAAAATTGAAGATAGTAGCTCAAAGCCTCGCTACAAAGCTCGATTGGTGGTCAAAGGATTCGGTCAAGAAAAAGGCATCGACTTTGAGGAAATATTCTCTCCCGTGGTAAAGATGTCATCAATCCGAGTTGTCCTTGGCCTAGCAGCAGTTCAAGATTTGGAGATTGAACAACTCGATGTCAAGACGGCATTCCTTCATGGCGACCTAGAGGAAGAGATCTACATGGAGCAGCCCGAGGGTTTCAAAGTTCCGGGTAAGGAAAATCTAGTATGTCGCCTCATGAAGAGTTTATATGGCCTCAAGCAAGCACCGAGGCAATGGTACAAGAAGTTTGAATCCTTCATGGCAGAGCATGACTTTACAAAGACGAAAAGCGATCATTGTGTCTTCATAAAGAGGTATGAACGTGGCGACTTCCTCATACTTCTACTCTATGTTGATGATATGTTGATCATTGGACAAGATCGCATAAAGATAGATGCCTTGAAAAGGGATCTAAGCAAGAGTTTCGCCATGAAAGATTTGGGACCGGCTAAACAAATCCTTGGGATGAGAATAACTCGTGATAGATCGAAGAGACTGTTGTGGATATCCCAAGAGAGGTACATTGAGAAAGTGTTGGAACGATTCAACATGAACAAATCAAAGCCGGTAAACACACCACTTGCTGGACACTTCAGGTTGAGTTCGAAGCAAAGTCCAACAAATGAGAAAGAAATGGAGGAAATGAAGAAGATTCCATACTCATCGGTAGTAGGCAGTCTCATGTATGCAATGATATGCACAAGACCAGATATCGCCTATGCAGTTGGAGTCGTCAGTCGCTTCTTGGCCAACCCTGGGAATGAACATTGGGTAGCGGTCAAATGGATCCTCCGATATTTACGAGGAACTTCCAAAAGATGTTTATGCTTTGGAAAAGGAAAACCTGTGTTAGAAGGATACACAGATGCAGACTTGGCCGGTGATATTGATTCAAGGAAATCAACATCGGGCTACCTAACTACTTTTGCAGGGGGAGCTGTTTCCTGGCAATCAAAGCTGCAAAAGTGTGTTGCATTATCCACCACAGAGGCAGAGTACATCGCAGCTACTGAAGCTTGCAAGGAGATGTTGTGGATGAAGAACATTCTGCTCGAGCTGGGAATAGATCAAGAAAGGTACGTGTTGAAGTGTGATAATCAAAGCGCAATTTACTTGGCGAAAAACTCAACATTTCATTCCCGCACAAAGCACATTGACACAAGGTATCACTGGATCCGAGAAGTCCTCGAGGAAAAGAAATTGCATCTTGACAAGGTTCACACCGACGAGAACTGGTCAGACATGATGACCAAGGTAATACCGACAAAGAAGTTCGAAGATTGCTGTCAAGGTGCAGGTTTGCTACTACCCCCCAATTAAGTCGCGAGAGGGAGATTTGTTGGGATCTCTCCTTAATTGGAGAGGTTCTAGAAAATTCTAGAGCTTTCTAGAGAAGTATAGAATTTTCTAGAACGTTCCGGAGAATCCTAGAGAAGTCTAGAACTCTCTAGAAGCTTGTGGAATAGTGTGGAATCCTCTAGAATATTCTAGAGATGTGTGGAAACTTCCGGAAGCCTATGGAAGAGTATGGAAGGATATAGAAGAAGAGTGGAAGAGTATGGAGACTCCTAGAGTGTGTGGAGCATTCTAGAGAATCAATCTCCACCCTTAGATAGAAATCATCCCCACCATTCATTGTGAAGGTGGAGTAGTATAAATAGGGGTAGGGGGATTCATTCCTAACCATCCTAGCAAAAGTGAATCCACTTCTAGAGTGAGAAAGTTAGAGAGCCTCTTTGAGAGAAGAAGAGAGATAGCTTGGGAAGACATCATCCTCAAGCTTGAGTGAGCCACCATTGAGTGAGACAATTTTGTAATATCCTTGTATACCCTACTATTCTTTTGTATAGTGGAAGAATCTCCATATTGGAGAATTTAAATCGTGTGCTCCCATTGCTATCTTATTTCCTAAGTGCCTATCTTAACTTCACGAAGCGGGAAAGTCCGAGTGTTTTTTTCCCAACATTAAGATAGTACGTATATTACACTAACGATTAACAAATCTCCTGTTACGATTGTGAGAGTATATTGTTTTGATTTTTGAATGTGTTCTCAAAAGAACCTTCGAAGGACTAATAATTGAATTGGCTTATTTTCTCCCTTTACCATGCTTTGATATCCATTCCAGATCGACAATATCTAAGACAGATGGTGTACGTTAAACTGGAGATTCCATGGATATAGATTATAGAGTGCCTCCAATGCATTGTAAATTTATCATAAGCCGAGAGTAGTCCATGTTTCCCAAAAATTCAAAATTGACAAAACCAATTTGGGGCATAACACACTAAATTGGCTAAGCCGATAAGAAGTGGACATGGCCGAGAGCAGAGTGAAGTCCAACGTTTCCCCAAAAATTGAAAATTGACCAAACCAATTTAGGGTATAACAACATTAAATTGGCTAAGCCTAGGACAAGAAGTGTAAACCAAGAGAGTTACACACTACTTACACAGCTATTGTTAAACACATCTTAACTTTGATTCTCTGTGTTCATAATAAATCTAAAAATAATACTACATCCGTCCCACTAAGATTGGGACGAGAGAAGTTGGCACGATTATTAGGAAAAGTAGATTTGTGTGGTTGATATTAAATTGATAAAGTACGAATAAAGTTAGAATGATTTAGAACCACACAATCTTTACCAAATATGGTATGGGACAATCGTAGTGGGACTTCCCGAAAAGGTAAAATGGGACAATCTTAGCGGGGCGGAGGGAGTACTATGTAACATCTTTTGTCCTGTGCACGGCACGAGTAAAAATACTAGTTAAAAATGTATAGTAATCCAAAGAATTGAAGCCCATTTTTTACAAAAGAAAACTTATATTACTATTGAATAAAGCATCCATCCAATAGCATCTAATAGAATCCATATCCCCCTTCTAACCTCCTGAAAGTCCACTGGCCTTCTCACTCCCTGATCAAGTCATGGAATAGTTCACCCTAAAAGCAGCGAGATTAGCTATTTGTAGAACATATGAGAGCTTTGGAAATATTAGTGACCAAAATAGCTTCATTGCCTCCCAACAAAATTCTATCTAGTAAAATAAAACAACCAACAACCCTACCATTCTTAATCTTCAAAATAAAAAAGACAACAAAGAAAGTAGAAAACAAATGCAACGAAAAAATGCATAAATGAATAAAATTAAACGGATAGAGCTCCCCTACTCCAATCTCCTCTTGGTAAGCCTGCAAGATCCTCAGCCTAGTTGCTCATTGATTCCATGACGACGGTTTACCAGAGGGACAAATCAATAACACTTCACATTCCTCCTCCAAACCATATGATCATAGATCGGATCTTGATCATCATACTGTCTTGCTTCTTAATCATCTCGATCTCTGTTGTCTGGAGATTCCTACGTCATTTCATCACACCTTGCTCTGCCGCTAAATACCAAGTCATCCGTGATCAAGCGCCCAAGTGAAAATTGTCGCAGCAAAGCTAATCCCTGCCTCACGATTTCTTCGATTAAGAGTTTCCTGGTGATTCCTTCGATTAAGAATTGCTAATCTCTGTCTTATGAATCAATTCCACCAACTAAACTGAAGCAAAGCTTGCCTCAAAACCTTGTGCCGCCGTATGCGACCCACCTAACCCCTAGGCATTAAGCCTCCGCATATCCATACCTTTAATTGAACTCCAATTTTATCCATACAAGTTATTACTCCGTAGTAGTTTTACAAAAAAAACTCCAATGATCCGGTTTTAAATTCTGATTTTTGAATGAATCATTTACGTTCAGAAGAGTCAATGCAATTGTTCAAACTTTAATTTCAAGGTGAACTTGGGAATTTTGGGATTCGCCTGGATTAAAATTCAATTGACGCCGCTTGTTTTCTACCTTGTTACAAAAATTTTATTTAAAAATAATATAGGTTTACCTTGAAGGCCTGAATAAACTCAAAAAAACTCCAATGATCCGGTTTTGACTTTTCAAAGATTAGATTCTATTTGTAAGTAAAGTTAATACATTCGCTTAGGGATGGAATAGGACGATCTACCCGGCCCGCTACCGGCTCAAAACTGTGCAGGCCCACGCCAGCCCGTTTGACCAGGACTAGGCCCATTTGACCGGCATCGGGACTAGGCCCGGTATCCGGACCAGTAAAAGAAAAGGGCGGGCATCAGGCTCCTATTTTGGTGGAGCATCCTAGTCCAAGCCCAATTGATTTTATTTTATTTTTCCCATCGGGTTGGCTGCTAGGTTGGTGAGGTGGGTGGGTTTGGGGAGTTAGGGGTCGAGGTGGGGTTGGCCGGAATGAATTCGAAAAGACAAAATTAAAAAATAAAAAATAAAGCCCAACCCAACTCGGCATGGGCCCGACTCAGCCCGGGTCCAGCTCAGACTCAACTTGGGTCCAGTACAAACACGGGCCGGTACTGGGTCTGGTGTTTTTGGGCCCAGAGCCCATCCAGGATCTGGCCCAGTCCACCTCTACATTCACCTAAGAAAACATTCATCCAAAAACAAATTTTCTGTTGTAATCGCTTGTGATGATAATTGTCGAAAAGGAGTACATTGATTCGCCTAAAGTTACTCTAATTTTATTATACAACTACATACGATTTCAAATCATAAATGTATTTCCTTTCCATTCTTTAATTTTATTTTCTATTTCAAATACCTCTCTAAAGACTAAACATCCCATTTAAACTTTGGCATGCAGAGAACGTGAACTCGTGATTTGCGTAGCTGAAAAAAACGGAGGTATTTGAAATACATTTATGCAAACAATACCAATTAATAACAACAAAAACTGAGTAGTTGCAGTTTGGACAATCATACAAAATTGCTGAGAATAACATATAAAGTCAAATTGAAACTTAACAAGATCACATTGTTACGATAATACTATGTAGTATATTAATTTGAAGATACGTTTATTCCATTTGAAACTTAACAAGATCACATTGTTAGTTTACGTTCGGCGGGATTAAATTGTTGAGTCAATTCCCTAAATAGGACTAAAAAGTGGCAAAATTGCACAAATAAGACTACATTTTTTAAATCCCCTTAATAGGACTATTTATGTGTGTTTGGCCAAATATACCCTTGTAACTTGTGAAATGTTTTAATTAATAATAAAATCATACAAAAATAATAAAAATCGAAAAAAATACTAAAAATCGTAAAAAGATAATAGAAAATTAATCAAAATATTTTTTAAAAAAATTTAAAAAAAATATTTTTTTAAAAAAAAATAAAAAAAAAATCGTAAAATTAAAAAAAAACATTACCGCCCCTGCCACCCCCAGCACCACCAGCTCCCATCACCGGAGAAAAATATGCCAACATTTTAAATAATGCCATAATGATTGCATATTCAATGAAAATGTTGGCATATTGAAGAGTAATTATGCCATCTTTTTGGCATTTTCAGAAAAAGATGGCATTTTTTTTACCAAAAGTGGAAGAAATTTCACCAATCGGAGGTGGTGGTGCTGGGAGGCGGCGGATGGCGGTGGGAAATGTATCCATAATTTTTTTCATTTTTATATGGGTTTTTACTATTTTTTATTATTTTTTAAAAAAAAATTAAAAAATAAAAATTAAATTTTTTATTTTATAAGTGTTTTATAAATTTTTTATAATTTTTTTACGTTTTTTAAATATTTTTACGTTTTTTTATGATTTTATTATGAATTAAAGCATTTCATTATGAATTAATACTCTTAGGGGTATTTAGGGTAGAAAATCTATGTTTAGTCCTATTTAGGGAATTTAAAAAGTAGTAGTCCTATTTGTGCTTTTTAGGAACTCATTAGTCCTATTTAGGACAATTTCCGTAAATTGTTAGCTACAATGAAGATATGAAGAAAAATACATTTGAAAAACGAAAGTTTATTTAATTTCTTTTTTTATTTGTTAACCATTGTATTTCCCTAATATTCACAAAAAAGGGGATAACACGACATCTCTTAGGGTCCCCCAAAACTGACCGAAAAATTATTTAAGAATGTAAATTGTTAACCATTGTATTTCTCTAATCTATATCTATATCTATATACATATTAATCGAACTAAGTGAGTATCCCGCCCAATTTTAGGGGCATTTGCGTAACTCCACCAAACCCTTGCCTATCTGGCTATCTATTCTCCATCAAATTCTCTGAAGCATCGCCTATCCACTGAACTCTTCGATGATATTGGAAGCATCTGTATATCTTCTGCTCATCTATCGCTCAGTCTAGATTTCCCTTTCGATCACTCATTCCCTAGCGTCTCTGCGGCTCTCTCTCGAGGTGAAAGGTTTTGGGCTTCAACGATTTCTATCTACCCTTCCATCTGCATCTTCAGCCTTCATCCGATCCTTCATACGCAGGTGATAAGGGTTATGCCCAAAAACCGAAAAAACAAGAGGCAAGGTAGTACGATTAATGAAGCTAAATCAACTCTCAGGTGATCTGGTAAGTAATACTTTCCGTATATTTATCTTTTTTTTTTATTAAATCCTAAAGTAAAGACTATCATATTGTCTGATTTATTTAATTCCAGTGATAATCCAATGATTACTTAATAGCAACCAGAGGTGAGTAGCATCGATGCTACTTAAAAAAACTACATATTGTAACTACACCTTTGTAAGTTCACTGATGGATAGTCTACCCGGGGGTATCTTATCCGAGGGGTTATTGCGGGAATAACTAGAGAGAAGTCAGAGCAAAATAGGAGGAGAGAGAGTCGATTTATTAAATGAACTCAGCGTATCGAGTTGGGATGTAGATGATCATTTACAAGGAGAAATGGGCTGCTATTTATAGCAGCAATAAATGCGATGAGAGGACACGTGTCAGTAATCCAACGGCCGAAGGGTCACATCAGCCTGGTGGCACCGGCAGTGGTACGTCAACCGCATTGAATGCGGTTGGCGGATGCGACGTGGCATTAAATGCGGTGGTTGGCTGTCTCTAAAAGGAATCTTCGATGATTGAGCTTGTTCAGCCGAAGGCTCCTTGTGTAGCCGAGGGCTCCTTGTGCAGCCGAGGGCTCCTTGTGTAGCCGAAGGCTCCTTGCGTAGCCGAAGGCTTGGTTCAGCCGAAGGCTTCCCCTGGTGCCGAGGGCATGAGAATGCCGAAGGCTCATGTCCTCGCCCGTTTTCTCCCAGCAGCTTCTTACGCCAGAGAAGGCTATCCTGTGAGTTTTGGAGCCTTCGGCCAAGGAGGCCGAAGGCACCCCAGGGTGTATTCTGGGCTACTTTGAGGCTTGGGCCGTCGTACTTGGGCCTGAGTTGCTTCCTGGGCTTAATGGACTTGTGTAGGAGAAGTAGGAGTCTATGGGCCGTGGGTTCCTGGACCATATACTCCATCAGGAGTCCCTCACTCCTTTTGCCGAAAGGTACTTGAGGGAAAAGGAGTAGATGTGTTGCTTCTTCTGGAGGCTTCCTCATTTCGCTGGGTGCCTTTGCTGGAGAACTTTGTCTACTGCTGGCTTGCCGGAGGCTTCCCTCAGTCCCCCACATGTCGAGGGTTTTCTGAGGAAAGTACAACACTTGTATGAATGCCGGTGCTCTCCTCAGTCCCTCACATGTCGGGGGTTTTCTGAGGGAGGCGTAAATAATATCCGTATGTGTTGTGATGAAGGCTGTTTCATTATTGTCGGTGACTCTGTGGAAAATTTCTGACATTTTGGTTTGCCGAAAGGGTGTGTTGAAGTATGTACCCGGAGGCTACATGCGTCAATGAGGAGTTTTTGTCCTGTATGATTCCCGAGGGGTGTATCCCAGTCCCCCACTCCTTTGGGCCGAAGGCTAGTTCGGGCTGAAGGAGTTATGATGTGTTGATGCAAACCCGAGGGGTGACAACATTGACAAGCTAGGTGCTTATGCTGCCGCAGACTCGAGGCGTTTGGTGGAATTCATTGTCCGAAGGATGTGGCGGGTGATAGCCGGAGGCTATCATTCGAAGGCACCCAGTGTTGCCGAAATATAGTCGTTGTAATATAGCCGTTGGAGGAGGGGTTGACGTGGCGTGTCCTCGTTGGTTGGGGGTGGGCGGGAGCCATCCATTGGTCGAACCGGCGGCCCGTAATGATGGGCTTTGAATCGAAGCCCAGTTCTCGAGGCCCACTTGCCTATAAATACCCCAAGGCCAGATCTCATTTTTCTTGTGCGTTCCATTGTTAGCGAAGCTCTGGCGAAAATTTTCTAGAGAGAGAAAATCCTTCCTCCGATCAAAACGAGCTTTTAAGGTTAGTTCCTCGCCTGCTTTTGATCTCCTTAGTACGTTTTGCTTCCCATTTCTTAGACCTAGTGTTTCAAGCCTTCGTCCGAAACCCCTTTAAGAACATGTCTTCCGGAAGCGACTCTCAAAACATTTCGGAGGAGGCCCCGGCGCAATCTGACAGCTACTCGAATACGGGGTCGTCGAGTGAGGAGGTTTTGTCGAATAATGACTCTGAGGTGGCGAGGGAGATGCAAGACAATCTTCACGCCGAGGCCGAAGCCGAAGACTTCGAGCAGGTCGCGGAGGACGAGGAGATGGCCATCGCACTCCAGGTAGCCGAAGAGGAGGAGGAGAAGGAGAGGCAACGAGTTACCGTTGCTGCTCTGCCACTGCGGAATGCCGGCGAAGCGAGCAGCTCCCGGCCGATTGATGCCGTGCCCCTTCGGGTAGCTTCGGGGAAGAAGAGGAAGAAGCAGAAGGCTGTCCTGAAGAAGAAACAGGCCGCGGTAGACGCGGGTCAGCCGGTTGGAATTCCCGAAGGGCACTCCTACCTTAATACGGCCGCACTTGAGTTGAAGACGAAAGCCGGGGAGGCCGAATACCTCAAGACCCAACTTCTAGTCGGGCCGTCGGCACAGGTGGTGGAGCCAGGTCCTGACGACGTGCTGTTATCTCCCCCCGAAGGCTGCTTTGCTGTGCATATCCTCTCGGTGGAGTTGGGCCTCCGCTTCCCCTTGCACCCCTTCGTCGTGCAATACCTTCGGTTCGTAGGCCTCGCTCCCTGTCAGTTAACTCCTAACAGCCATTCATACTTGGCGGGGTTCCTCTCTCTGTGTGATTCCCGGGGGGTGGAACCTTCTCTTGACCAGTTTTTCATGTCCTTCAACCTTTGCCGAGGGGGGGCCGCAAACAGCGAAGGCTTTGCCAACCTTCAACAGCTGCCGGCATGGAGGCTGTTTTCAGAGGTACCCTCGTCCCATAAGGGATGGAAGGATCGATTCTGCTACCTGAGGATGCTGGGAGCTGATTTCCCGAGGCCTCTCCGCAATCATTTCCAGAGGCACCCCAAGGTAGGCAACGCCGCCCTTGAGAGTGATGGGAAAAAGCTGAAGGCGAAGCTTCCGGGTTCAGAGAAGCTGACAACAATCAAGGCCGCCACGCTCCCGGAAGAGCTGTTTAAGCTAGAATTCCGGCGGTATCGCCTGCCAGGGGAGAAAGACGAGAGATATCCTCTCCCTGACCGGGGCTCTCCGGGTGTTAGAGGTTGTTGCCGAGGGCCATTGTTGTTAGTACTTAGAGATGTAAGTCTTTGATTTGCTTTTGACTCTAACTCCTTGTTGTTCTCTTGCAGGCGACTTTATGGACCCGAAAGCGTTTTCCAAGCTGTCCAGGCAACTGGCCAAGGACAAAAAGAAGAAGGAGGAGAGGCCTCCTGCACAGCCGCAGGTGGACGCCCTCTTCAAGAAGCAGGAGACCCCCGAGGGTCGGGGGCCCCCAAAGGGGGCTGCAATCGCTGGTGCCGGTACTGATGCCGGAGGCTCCAAGGAGGGGGAGCTCAAGCGAAAAAACGCCGGGAAGGGCGTCAAGCCTCCGGAAAGGAAAAAATCGAAGGGGGACGTTGAGCCGAAGGATACCCCCTTGGTGATTATTGACGATCCCCCAACCGACCAGCCGTCGGCCTCCGCTCCCCTGGAGGACCTCGTCGAGGGTGCCTGGCCCCTTGAAACCGTACACTTCCCCATCAAGAAGGGGACAGCCATTATGCATGGCACCCTCGACCCGAGGGAGTTCTTGAGGGGTGCCACCCCTTCGGTGGATCGGTCCACCCTTAGCCGGTTCGGGGATGAAGCCCTCGAGCTCAAGGCTCTTCAAGCTTCGGCCACTGTAAGTATCTTGTCCTTCAGAACTTTGTTTGGTGTCTCCTTCCTTTGCATAATCTGACCCCCGTCGCGTTCTTGTTCGTTTGCAGGCTAGCTTGGCCTTTGGTGAGTTGGTGAGGAGGGCGGAGCAGCACCGCCTCGAGAAAGCGAAAGCTGATGAGGTTACGAGAAAGCTGGTTGCCAACAACGCCGAGGCCATTCGGCAGCTGGCGAGCTTGGAGGAGGCCCTTCGGCAGGCAGAGCAGAAGCTGGAGGCTGCGAGGCAGGAAGCTCGGGCCGAGGGCAGAGCAGAAGCTGAGAAGGCTGCCGCCAATGCTGCCAAGGCCGCTGCTGAGGCCGCCGAGGTTGCCAAGAGGGATGCAGCAACCGAAGCGGCGAAGGATGCCATTGACGCTTTCAAGGCCGGGGGCTGGAAAACCGAGGGCCACAAGGAATGGATGGCTTCGATCATTCCGGAGGCTGTCGAAGAGTGGGTGACAGGCCCTGGGGCCATGTGGTTAGCCCGCAAGGGTAAGTCCTTTTATGAGGGGGGCCAATACTTCACCCAAGCCATGCTGTACCGGAGGCTGGCTAGGCATCTTGGCATGGACCCCAAAGATTTCAAGCCTGAGACCCATGGCCTCCCCCCGCTGGTTCCTGACATCAGGGTTCCCCTTCCCGAGGGCGAGGAGAGGCAGCTGCTGGAAGATTCGGAGCTTGATGGGCTGGCCTCAGATGGTGATGAAGATGCCGAAGATGATGCGTCCTCCAAGCCGAAAGAGGATGGAGCCGGAGACGTCCAAACCTGAAATTTCCCTTATAAATTTGTAATAGCTTGTAATCTCTGGCTTCGGCCATGATTGTAAACAAATACACTGTCTTTTGTAACGAGTGGATGTTTTTGCCTGCGGGCTTTTTGATATGAGCTTGGATGATTGCTTTCTGTAATTTTGAACTTGAATGTATGCCTTCGTTCTTTATACATGCTTCACTTTTCTCGGATGATTGTCTGCCTTCCTTCCTTCATATGCCTGGTTTCCCGGAGGCCACCAGTTTGTGGACTTAGGAAAATTTTCTAAGTGACCTGGCAGCAAGCCTCCGGTTGTAGTGTAGAGTTATCGGGGGCTTGTTGTTGCGGACTTAGAAAATTTTCCAAGTAAAACTTGATCAGAACCCTCCGGATGTAGAGTAGAATAGCCGGGGGTTTCTAAGATCCCAGTGCATGTCCTTGGTGGCTAGCCATTGGAATTGCCCCCGGTCTGTGGAGGATCGAGGGCTATAATGACTTAGACTTAGGTTACTTTCCAAGCTAATATTACCCTAGCCCCTCGGCGGTGCCAAGCCTCCGACCAGCGTAGCCTTGGTGTAACTTTCAATAGGTGTTGTAGCGATCCTTCGAATGTGAGAATTGCTTGGGCCCCCGGTGTGTACGGTTGCCGAGGGGTCCAAGATTATGGACTTAGTGAAATTCTGAGATTTGTTGAGATCGTTTGAATGAGCTTGGTGATCCTTCTTCCCTCGGCATGAACCCTCCGGTTTGTGTAGGTATAGATCTAGCTTGCCTTAGAACTGTGTGTAGCCTTCGGCGTGGCACATAGTTGATTTTGATCCAGGCAAATTTCGGCCTTAGCCAAATTTAGGTGAAGTTTTGCTTAGTGAGCCCTCTTCTTGGGCCTCCGGTGGAATTCTTGTACTCCGAGGCTTCATGCAGTGAAGCCTTCGGCTATGTAGCTAGATGACTTGTTGTTGAGAAATTTTATTTCGTCTTTGTCGGAGCCTTCGGGAATGTATATCCGAAGTGTTGAGCCTCCGGGGAGAATAGTATCCGGGGAGTTCCTTCCCCCCTACACATTTTTTTTTAGATGGTGTAGGAGAGGCATCTAGAAACTTGGTCTCTAGGAAAGGCTTGGCCTATACGGGAGGCAACGGAGTAAACCGTTGGCTCCCCCTTCGGGAATGACCTTCCGATATCCCGAAGGGTTTGAGGGTCGTTTCCTCGGCCCGAGACATCGTCTGTTGCCTGCTTCCCCTTGGGAGATAGCACGGAAAGCGCCTCGGTTTTGAAAGTCGGCCCCTCAGCCCGAGACATGGTCTGTTGCCTACTTCCCCTTGGGGGATAGCGCGGGGAGCGTTTCGTTTGTGGAAGTCGAATCCTGGGCCCGGGACATGGTCCGTTGCCTGCCTCCCCTTGGGGGATGGCGCGGAAAGCGTTCCTGGGAAGGGTTTTATTTGTGTGTGGGACACAAATAGCCGGGGGCACTTGGTACCAGCCGGAACCGAGGGGTATTGCACCCCCCGTTTTTTTTTTTTTTTTTTGGAGAATATTTGAAAGTTTTTGAAAACACTTGGTGTTTTCAAAGAGTGATGGGGGTGGCCCATACACTTGGTACTTGGTACCTAAATTGTTGTTCCCCCTCATAAGAGGGAGTGGCCTTGGGCCTTTTATGGTGAAGAGATGAGGGGGCCTTGGGCCTCTTGTATAATATGTAGGTGGTGAAGGCTTGGCCTTTTGATTATTCTTCATAAACAGATGGGGCCTTGGGCCATTGATGTTTACACTTGCTGAGGATGAGGGCTTGGCCGCTCATGCCTTATTGATAGAATTTGACAAGGTGGTGCACATTCCAATGTCTAGGGACCTCCGTCCCATCGGGGCGTTTAAGCTTGTATGTCCCTGGTTTGATGATGGCTGAAATGATGTAGGGGCCTTCAAATTTGGGCGCCATCTTTCCTCCTTCGGTGGGTAGACTGGCCTCCCTTCGTCGGAGGACGTAGTCTCCCACCTGGAATTTCCGGGAGCGGACCTTGGCGTCGATGTAGCCTTTGACTTGTCTCCTATAGTTTTCGGCCCTAAGGAAAGCTTGCTCTCGGCGTTCTGATATGAGATGAAGGTCGAGAGCCATGTTGGCGTCGTTAACCTCGGGTTCATATTGTTCCACCCTTCGGGTAGGAAGGGTAACCTCCGTGGGTGCCTTAGCCTCGAAGCCATAGCACAGGGAGAAGGGTGTCTCGCCCGTTGCGCGCCGAGGGGTGGTGCGATAGGCCCATAAGATGTTGTGGAGTTCTTCTACCCAGCCTCCCCCTTCGGCTTCCAGCTTCTTCTTCAACCCTTCGAGGAGAGTGCGGTTGGCATTCTCTACTTGCCCGTTGCCCTGAGGGTAGGCGACGGAAGAGAATGTGTGCTTGATGCCCCAAGCCTCAAGGAGGGCACAGAAGGGGGCTGCATCGCCCTGGGGGACGCCAAACCTTGTGAGAATGTTCTTGAGGATGAAGTGACGGCACCGGGCCTCCGTGATGCTGGCGAGGGGTTCGGCCTCTACCCATTTGGTGAAGTAGTCAATGGCCACAATGATATACCTATTGTTGGAGGTACCCCTCGGCAGAGGGCCTACTAAGTCAATTCCCCATCTGGAGAAGGGTATAGCGGTGCTGATGGGGGCATAGTTGACCGCTGGTCTGCCGGGGGCCTTCTGAAAATGTTGGCAAGCGGTGCACCTCCGGGCTAGATCCGCACAATCTCTAGCCATCGTGGGCCAGAAGTAACCTTGAACAATGAGCCTTCGGGACATGGAGAAGGGTCGCTGGTGAGCTGAGCAAGTGCCACTGTGCACTTCCTCCATGGCGACTTCGGCCTCATCTTGATGAAGGCACCGAAGGAGGGTGCCGTTGTAAGATCTCTTGTAAAGCCTCCCGTTTTCGATGGTGTAGCTGCGAGCCCTCAGCTTAGCTAACTTGGCGCGGGCTTCGTCCTGGGATAGTTGCCCTGTGGTGATGAAGGTGGTGATGTCGGAGATCCAATCCTCCGGTCTCAGATTAATATTCATAATGGGGCTTGCGTGGATGCTTGAGAGGCTGAGCTCCTCGATTCTTGCAATTTTTGAGAGGTGCTCGGGGGACTCATCCGAGAGCTTGGATAGAATGTCGGCCTCAGAGTTTTGAGCCCTCGGTATTTGGGTGAGGGAATGTGCCTCAAATACCTTAAGCAACTCCTTGGCAGCCTCCTTGTATTGCTTCATCCTTCCCTCCTTGGCCTCGTATTCCCCGGAGATTTGACCCACGACAAGTTTGGAGTCACACTTGACGTGGATCATCTTAGCCTTCATATTCGCTGCCAGCCGAAGGCCGCAGAGGAGGGCCTCGTATTCGGCTTCGTTGTTGGAGACTTTGAAGGAGAAGCGGATGGCATAATAGGCGCGGAAGCCCTCGGGTGTAATGAGGACCACGCCCCCTCCGCATGCTTTGGTGGCCGAGGAGCCGTCGGTATAGAGTGTCCACCATTCATCGAGGGGTGCCGAAGGCTCCCCGTCAGTTGCTGATCTCGCGGTGCATTCCGTTACGAAGTCTGCCAGGGCTTGGCCCTTAATGGCAGGCCTCGGACGGATGTCTATGTTGTATTGGCTGAGGAAGATGGCCCATTTTACCATCCGGGAGGAGCTAGTGGGACTCCTCATGAGGGCGCCGAGGGGTTGATGAGTGAGCACTTGAACTGGATGAGCTTGAAAGTAGTGGCCAAGCTTCTTGACGGTCCACACGATGGCTAGCACCGTCTTCTCAACGGGAGAATACCTGAGTTCGGCCTCCTGGAGGGTTTTGCTGACGTAGAAGATGGCATGTTGGATGCCGTCTTCCTCTCGGATTAGTACTGAGCTGATAGCTGCAGGGCTAACACCGAGATATAAGTATAAAGTCTCCCCCACCTTTGGTTTGGAGAGTACTGGGGGAGAAGAGAGGTACTTCTTGAGTTCGTCGAAGGCCTCTTGACACTCAGATGTCCATTGAAAACCCGCCGTCTTCCTCATGATTTGGAAGAAGGGGAGGGCCCTCTCGGCTGACTTAGAGAGGAATCGGTTGAGGGCCGCCAGGCGACCCGTCAGCCGTTGAACTTCTTTGACGTTGCGTGGAGGCTCCATGTTGATGATGGCCTGAATCTTCTCGGGGTTGGCCTCAATACCCCTTCGGCTGACCATGTAGCCTAAGAACTTTCCCCCTTGCACGCCGAAGGTGCATTTCTTTGGATTCAGCCGGAGATTGAATTTTTGCATGATGGCAAAGATTTCCCGGAGGTCGTCGGCGTGAGTGCTTGCCTTCTTGCTTTTGACGATCATGTCGTCAACGTAAGCCTCCATGGTGCGTCCTAGGACAACTTGAAAGACTCTGGCCACCATTCGGGTGTAGGTGGCGCCCGAATTTTTTAGACCGAAGGCCATCACAAGATAGCAGAAGATGCCTTCGGGTGTCATGAAAGCAGTCTTTTCAGCGTCTTCCTCGTGCATGTAGATTTGATGATATCCGCGGAATGCGTCGAGGAATGACATAATCTCGCATCCCGCTGTCTCATCCACAAGTTGATCAATGTTCGGCAGAGGGAAGGGGTCCATAGGGCATGCCTTATTCAGATCTGTGTAGTCCACGCACATGCGGAAGGTAGGAGGCTTCTGTGCGAGGACTACGTTAGCCAACCAAGAAGGGTATTTCACCTCCTTAATGTGTTTGATGGAGAGGAGCATAGACACCTCTTTCTTTACGAACTCCCTCCTCTCGGCCGAGAGGGGTCTTCTTCACTGTTGCACTGGTTTGGCCGAAGGGTCCACCGCTAGGCGGTGGGTGATAACCCTTCGGTCAATTCCTGGCATGTCCTCCGGCCCCCATGCAAAAACAATGGAGTAGGCGCGGAGGGCTTTGGTGATGCCCGCCTTCAAGTCTTCGGGGAGCTTGGCTCCGATCTTCAGGACTCTCTCCGGCTTGGCCGGATTGAGTATCAGGTCTTCAGTCTCCTCGGCAGGCTCAGCCCTCGGCCTACTTTCTTCTTCCTCCAAGGCCTTGGTGGCGATGGTGTCAACACGGAACTCAGTTTTACTAACCTTCTTGGTAAGTTGAAGGTAGCAGGCCCTGGAGAGTTTCTGATTCCCCCTCGAATAGCCGATGCCGGTGGGTGTGGGGAATTTGAGGCAAAGGTGTTTCATGGAGATGACGGCTTCTAAGTCCTCGAGGGCAGGCCGGCCGAGGATGATGTTGTGTGCGCAGTCGAGGTTGACGACGACGAATTCCACTTCGAGCTTGGCTCTATGGGATCCGTCGCCGAATTCAACCAATAGGGTGATGACGCCTTCGGCGTCTATGCTATCCCCCGTAAATCCGGAGAGGGGGGTGTTGATGTGCCGAAGGGACCCCCTGTCGAGTCCCAACTCTTGAAAAGTGCTGAGATACATGACGTTGACAGAACTCCCCGTGTCGACGTAAGTCCGGTGGATGATGGCGTCATTGATCTCAGTGCGGATGACGAGGGCATCCCTATGCGGCAGAGAGCCCGAGGGGAGGTCCGCATCTGTGAAGAAGATGGGATCCGCCCTCGGCCTTTTAGTAGGGGGCATGTGATTGACCTCCCCAATGTAAAGGGATTGTGCCCACTTCTTCCTTTGGCTTGTTGAATCGCCTCCGGTGTTGCCGCCGTTAATCATATGAATATGGCGCTTGTATTGTTGATGGGAGCCCTCTCCCTCGTCGTCGAGGCCCCCAATTTCTCGCTTCCTCCCCTGTGGGTTTCCCAAGGGGATGGTGTTGGGGTTCACCCATTTGTTAGCCTTCGACGGTGGCCCTTGATGGTGAAGGGGGCCCTGGGGAGGAGGGCCCCTGATAAATTGAGACAAGTGGCCCGCCTGTATCAGCCTCTCGATGGCGTTCTTCAGCTGATGGCAGTCGTCGGTTTTGTGTCCATGGTGGCGGTGGAAGCGGCAGTAGGGCTCATCAGGACCGATGGCATAAATCTCGAGGGGTGTACGGGAGTCTCGCTCAACGAGCCCCCGCTCTTCTGCATGATCAAGAATGACGCTGACGGGATGCGTCAAGGGGGTGCGTGGGTGCTCGAGGAGGACGGGTTGCGCCCATGCCTTCGGATTATTCTTGTAACCGCCCCCGGTTCTGGCTTGGCCACCTCGGGGGCGATCATTATATTGAGCCTCGCGGTTGGCCGGAGGAGGAGGTCCTCCGGGCCGATTCCTGCCTTCATTCTTCTGAGAAGGATCCGTGTTGCGGCGGTCCTTCTCGATCTCCTCTGCTTCGGCATACCGGTCCCCCCGCTGAAGGGCCTTTGTATAATCGCGGGGGGGATCAGTGATAAGGCTCCGAGAGAAGTTACCGTTGCGGAGGACGGTGTGGAAGAGGGCCATTAGTGTCCTGTCATCAGCGCCTTCGACCTCGAGGGAGGCCTGCCTCCAGCGTTCCAGGAAACTCCGAAGGGTTTCCTCCTTCTGTTGTCTCACGTTTAGGAGGTGGCAGAAGTGCTTCTTTGAGCGATGCCTCCCAGCAAATTGCGTAAGGAAGCGGTGGGCAAGTTCTTGCCAAGAATCAATGCTGCCTTCGGGCAACCGGTTGAACCACTCATATGCGGGTCCCTCCAAGGTGGAAAGGAACCAACGGCATAAGTATTCATCCGATGCCCCCATCATCATCATGCTGTTCTGATAACGGCTATAGTGCTCCTGGGGATCCGTCTTCCCCTCATACGGCTTGATGGGTTGCCCCCGATATTTGTGGGGGATTTTGGCCGCCAACACCCTTGGGGTGAAGGGTGTTCTAGTGCGGAGTTGAATGAGGGGCTCGCCTGAGCCTTCGGCAAGTTTACGTTTCATTTCCTCCACCTGTGCTCGGAGGTCAGCGTACTCCGGATCTGGCCTAGCTGTGGAAGCCGTCGGCGGTGCCTGACGATTCTCCTCGAGTTGACGGAGGAGGGCTTCAATGATTTCGTCCTTGGGATCCTTCGGGGCAACCCCTTGGGAGTTGGCCCGGAAGGACTGCGCCTGATTGATTTGGTGTCTGGCATCATCGGCATGGAGGAGGGCTTTGCCCTTGCTCCGGGGCGGAGGTGTGCCCTCGGCTCCCGAAGCGGAGGCTCCACTCTCCTGAGGCCTGCTGAATTCCTGTTTGCCGAGGCGGTCTTGGACCCCTCGGCGTACGGGAGCTCCCCCAAGCCTCTCAAGTGCAGAGGTCCGGGGTTTCTCCTTCATCAAGAGACGTTTATCCCTGGATTGGGCCTCTTGGGAGGCGGTATCCTGCGCCATGACCCCTTCGGCGTTTCCAATCCCCGGGGGAGGATTGTTGAACAGAGGAGGGAGCGGTGGTAATTGGATAACGTTCCCTCCAGCGTAGGGCTGAAGAGGTGTCTGAGGGGCGAGGGCTCCGGAGTTGAGAGCCATGTTTTGAACAAAGGCCGCAAAGGCAGCCTGAAGATCGATGGCCGAGGCCGGAGGGGGAACTTGGTTCTCACTCCGATCCCTCCTTCGATTATCAAGGCCAATGCGGGCATCAGGAGCATTCCTCTGTAGCTGCTGACGGAGGTCAGCAGTAGCCTGCTCTAATTCGAGGATGATACCACCCTCCGGTACTAAGAGCCTGTTGGAGGCCTCAGCCCCGTTGGTTTCGCCGGGGGCTACGTGGTTCTCCTCCAGGGTTTTGGATTGGGCACGGGTGGTTCTTCCCATTTTTGGTGAGTGTTTTGTGTTTGGTAGAAGGGGAGGGTTTCTTACTTGATTGTTCAGACCTCTCAACGAGAGCACCAAATGATGGATAGTCTACCCGGGGGGTATCTTATCCGAGGGGTTATTGCGGGAATAACTAGAGAGAAGTCAGAGCAAAATAGGAGGAGAGAGAGTCGATTTATTAAATGAACTCAGCGTATCGAGTTGGGATGTAGATGATCATTTACAAGGAGAAATGGGCTGCTATTTATAGCAGCAATAAATGCGATGAGAGGACACGTGTCAGTAATCCAACGGCCGAAGGGTCACATCAGCCTGGTGGCACCGGCAGTGGTACGTCAACCGCATTGAATGCGGTTGGCGGATGCGACGTGGCATTAAATGCGGTGGTTGGCTGTCTCTAAAAGGAATCTTCGATGATTGAGCTTGTTCAGCCGAAGGCTCCTTGTGTAGCCGAGGGCTCCTTGTGCAGCCGAGGGCTCCTTGTGCAGCCGAGGGCTCCTTGTGTAGCCGAAGGCTCCTTGCGTAGCCGAAGGCTTGGTTCAGCCGAAGGCTTCCCCTGGTGCCGAGGGCATGAGAATGCCGAAGGCTCATGTCCTCGCCCGTTTTCTCCCAGCAGCTTCTTACGCCAGAGAAGGCTATCCTGTGAGTTTTGGAGCCTTCGGCCAAGGAGGCCGAAGGCACCCCAGGGTGTATTCTGGGCTACTTTGAGGCTTGGGCCGTCGTACTTGGGCCTAAGTTGCTTCCTGGGCTTAATGGACTTGTGTAGGAGAATTAGGAGTCTATGGGCCGTGGGTTCCTGGACCATATACTCCATCATTCACTAAGTTGGTTATTATATCAACGACTCTGCAACTTGGTCAAGATTTTCTTCTTAACAAATTAAAGAGGAGTGAGTTTGAGAATAAATCCCTTCATGGACAAAAGAAGGATTTATTTTGTTTCAAGATAATAGACTTAGATATGAAACATTTTCCAAGAGACACATTGTTATATTGCATATCTGAATTTCTGTTAGTATTAGGAGGAGGAAGAGTGGTTATTCTTAAAGAATGTGTGTGTCTTCTTTGAGAACACACATCCTATTCTCAAAGTACTCAGTAACTTATCCAAACATCAACCAAAATAACTTTCTTAAATTATTCTCAAGTCCATTAACAAATTCAAGAAACTGAAAGTTTTTCTAAAATACCATAGTCACTGGCAGGAAAATTCAAAATTTCATTGAGGCAGCATTAATATTCTTACGGTATTTAAAAGGTAGCATTCTTTACAACATTTTCACTAGCTTTGCCGGTCTTTTCCCTATTCCAAAGGTTTTATATGAATTTTCGGTTGGTTAATATTCTGGATTTATACCTCATGGTAGTGCCAATGGTGGGATTTTTGCAAAATGGTGATTTTACTTTCCTACTCATTACAGTTTTCAAGAAGTAGGTAATAAAGAATTCAAAATCACAGATTTAACAAATATATGGGTTCAATAGGTAACAATGACAGTAGGGCATTTTTGTTAATATTCAGTTTTTTCTTATTTCATGTATTCTTTTCCTAAAAATTGATCATATACTTTTCATTACTTTTCATTTCATGAGTAACGAACGGATCCTCAATGCATCCTAATGAGTAATGACCTTAACCGTGCTCTAGCAAAGATCATTTCATTGTCATAAATGGATACTCAACCAAAATACCTACTACGTATATATTTATAGCACTTTCTGTTCTGTCCATTTTCAGGATATCCCCTTAAAACCACCAGCTTTATACAATTGATAAGTAACATTGACCAAGATTGAATTGAAAAGTGATCTACACATTTTATGTAAAATGACACAGTAGCATGTAAAACTTACACACACAGAAATTATAGCTACCACTGTCCTCCTTTCTTTTATTACAACGAAAATGGTTTATTGCTGCAAACTATATTCATGTTCTTACAAACAATTCACTTGTCATGCCTACATACCATACTTAGTTCACATGTTCGCTTTTTCTCCCAAGCTATGTACTCATATGTTACTGGTGTGAAGGAGTACACATAGTTATTCAGCCTAACAAATGTTTATTCTTTAATATTTATTTAGTTAAAAAAAATTTCAAGAAATGGTATTTAGCCAATCTGAAGTTTGGGTGTTTCTTCTTTCAAAAACCTTGGTAACACTGGAAATATTGCCACTCTTTGTGGTTGATGAGTTTAAATAAAGCTTTGTTTCCTCCATACATATTTCTTTCCCTAAAGATTAATAGTATACTTTCAACTAATATTGTAATTGATTAGTCCCTTATTTCATGTATTCTTTCTTTGTTTTTAGTTTTTTTGGCTAACCCCCCACCCCTCTTTTCTTAAAATGGAAATTAGTGAAAGTAAGGCATGAGTTATGAGTATGCTACTGAGGTGGTAGATTAGTGTAGTGTGATTTTAAGTCTTATGTTTTCTTTTCCAAAAACTTCGCTTGATTATTACACACTTCCGTCATCACCTCCGATGGTTAGATGCTGTTGGCCAGAAACTTTTCGGTTGGATTACTCTGATGATGATAACTTTTTTCATTAATTTCTCACTCAACTTGATGATACTCAGAGTTCTTTTTCTGGTGGATGCTCTTTCACCACTATGCACATGCTTTTGTGCAATCCTGTTTTTTCACTTTTGGTATTATATTGTTAATCCAATACAAATTAGAACATTGGTTGAATGTATGTTTTTGTTCACTGGACATCTGATAGTTAACGGAGTATAATGTTTTATATTGAAACTTAGGTCTTCTGTAATATTATATGTGAAGTGATATTAATGGGTGATACTTGACTTGAGTTAAACCCCATTTATTGTGTTTTGGGGTAGAAGTTTTGGATACTGTGCTAAAAGAATCATGATATGATGTACTCTGGGTTTTTAATATTTACCTTTGTTCACCATTGAGAGAGAAAAAAACAAAAAACAGAGTTAAAACCCATTTATTAGTCAAACATAAGAGATTGTTTTTACTAATCTGTACTTTGTCTTTAGTGCTTACAACTCTGCTTCCAATTCTTCTTATATTTTTACATAAAAAAATTGGAAGTTGACTAATGATGGTGTGATTGATATACTCTCACCGTTTAATAAACTATCTATATAGTTAATAAACATTGGTTATTCAAATTGGATAATGTGACCAAGTCATTAATATATACTTCGATGTTTTACATTGCATCCAGGTGTGTGCATACGGGCTACAGTTGAGAATGCTTATGACTCTACAAGAGTACAAGCTAGCAGGACATGCGTTCAGATTAAGTTTTATAGAGAACACAAAGATTAAGGAAAATGAGCTCTCATTAGAGCACATTTCTCTAGTGATCTGTACCACCTTAAACGTTTTACAAAAATTCTTAATATGCCAAGGAGGATAGAATTGGAGAAAATTCTAAATATACTCAGTTTTTGAAACTTTGATGCCAAAACACAGACTATGGTTTAGGACTTTTGGATATGAAGATACGGGTTTTTGGAAAGTTGTAATTTAAATGAAATCGTATTTAGAACAGAAGCTATTTGGAAACCCTCTTCCGAATGAACAAAGAATAAGAAAAAGGTAGGGGGTTGTGGGGGCCATGTATAAAATAACATCTCATTTTTCTTTAGTGTGCTAACCTTTTTCCATCTATATTCCAATTTTTACAAAGAATATACTACGAATTAAAATTCATAACTTTTTACGAGCTTTCATATGACACCAATATCACGTATACAAAGTTTTATAAAAAATTGAAGTTACAATTGTAGGTAGGAGGTTTTCACATCGACAAGAGTCGAAATTCGTATGTGCAATAAGCTTATAAGCCTGGGAAATAAATTTAACAATGGAAATAATTAATGTACACTTCAATAAGCCTTGGAACTATTTGTCAGTTCTTAGATAATTTATTAATTCGTCACCCCGTGCAACGCACGGGTAAAAGACTAGTATTCAATAAATTGAGCTTTATTTAATATCACTCTGATAGAAATATAGTGCGTTTCCATAATATTCACAAACTCGGTAGTTGGTGCTACCATATAGATTATTATTCTGAAATCTGAATGCTCGTTCAATTTTTTACAGCCTTATCAAGTTAAAATTAAACTTAGCACATTACAAATGTATAGTAATCCAAATAAGAATTGAAGTCCAGTTTTTTTATCACTACTCGACGGAGGTATTACTAGAATGCATATTGGATTCATAAATCCCAATCTTACTCTTAATAACACACGATTTATGCCTTTTTGGCCTTTTTCTTGATATTTTACCTCTAACAAACTGAAATATGAGGGCTACCGTGTATAAGTGCTAGGAGTAGCCAAATACCCGGTGCCCAAAGTATTGGCTGAGAAATTTTAGTAATAAAAGTAGGAATAATACTAAAATATTACTCCCTCCGTATGAATGTAATTGACCCGTATGCTTTTTCACGTAGTTTAAGGCAAATATATGTAAAATATGAGGTTTTTGGTACTGTAGCGGTACTGTAGCTGCTTTTTAGGTGGGTTTATTTCCAAAAAAGGAAATGAGACATTTATTTTGATACGTCTCAAAAGGGAAAGTGAGTCAAATAAATAGATACGGAGGGAGTATTTTGGGAAAATCGCACTTTTAGTTCTTGAAATAGTCACCATATTGAAAAGTCAAACTCGTATCTCCGATATTGTAAATGTCACCCTCAATTATTCAAATTGTTGTAAATGTGGTCTTTTGAGAAGTGAAATGTATTTATGTCCACATTGTACATTTCACCCATCAAAGGATCACATTTACAGCAATTTGGACAATTAAGAAATGACATTTGCATACTTGGAAATACGGGTTGACATTTCAATATGGTGATCATTTGAGGGACTAAAAGTGCGATTTTTTCTAGTTTTTACTTAGCAACAAATTAAGATAGTACTTACTTCGTATATTACACTAACGATTAAAAAATCCCCTATTATGATTGTGAGAGTATATTGTTTTTATTTTTGAATGTGTTTTCAAGAGAACTTTCGAAGGACTAATAATTGAATTGGCTTATTTTCTCCCTTTACCAAGCTTTTATATCCATCCCAGATCGACAATAACTAAGAATAATGATGTACGTTAAACCGGAGATTCCATGGATACAGAGTGCCTCTAATGCATTATAAATTTAACATAAGCCGAGAGCGGAGTGTTAAGTGTATTCCATGTTTCCCAAAAATTCAAAATTGACAAAACCAATTTGGGGCATAACACAATAAATTGGCTAAATCTGGGAGACTAATTGTTGAACATGTGAGAGTTTCGAGACTATTAGCGGTCAAAACAGTCTGATTACCTCCCAACATAATTCTGTTTAGTAAAATGAATCAAACAACAACCGTACAACTCTTAATGTTCAAAATAAAAAAGACAACAAAGAAAGTAGAAAACAAATGCAAACAAAAAATGCATAAATATAAATAAATAAAATAAAATTGATGGAGCTCCCCTACTCCAATCTCCTCCTGGTAAGCTTGCAAGATCCTCAGCTGCCTAGTTGCTCGTTGATTCCATGACGACGGTTTACGAGAGGGACGAACCAATAACACTTCACATTCCTCCTCCAAACCATCTGATCGTAGATCAGATCTTGATCATCATACTGCCTTGCTTCTTAATCATCTCGATCTTTGTTGCCTGAAGATACCTACGTCATTTCATCACACCTTGCTCTGCCGCTAAATACCAAGTCGTCCGTGATCAAGCACCCAAGTGAAAATTGCCGCAGCAAAACTAATCCCTGCCTCACGATTTCTTCGATTAAGAGTTTCCTGGTGATTCCTTCGATTAAGGATTGTTAATCTCTGTCTTATGAATCAATTCCACCAACTAAACTGAAGCAAAGCTTGCCTCAAAACCTTGTGCCGCCATATGCGACACACCTAACCCCTAGGCATTAAGCCTCCGCATATCCATACCTTTAATTGAACTCCAGTTTTATCCATGCAAGTTATTACTCCGTATTAGTTTTACAAAAAAAAAAACTCCAATGATCCGATTTTAAATTCTGATTTTTGAATGAATCATTTACGTTCAAAAAAGTCAACGCAATTGTTCAAACTTTAATTTCAAGGTGAACTTGGGAATTTTGGGATTCGTCTGGATTAAAATTCAATTGACGTCGCTTGTTTCTACCTTGTTACAAAAATTTTACTTAAAAAGAAAATAGGTTTACCTTGAAGGATTGAATAAACTCAAAAAACTTCAATGATCCTGTTTTGACTTTTCATTTAGGGATGGAATAGGACAGTCTACCCGGCCTGCTACCGGCTCAAAACTGTGCAGGCCCACGTCAGCCCGTTTGACTAGGACTAGGCCCATTTGACCGGCATTGGGACTAGGCCCGGTATCCGAACCAGTAAAAGAAAAGGGCGGGCATCAGGCTCCTATTTTGGTGGAGCATCCTAGTCCAAGCCCAATTGATTTTATTTTATTTTTTCCCATTGGGTTGGCTGCTAGGTTGGTGGGGTGGGTGGGTTTGGGGAGTTAGGGGTCGAGGTGGGGTTGGCCAGAATGAATTCGAAAAGACAAAATTAAAAAATAAAAACTAAAGCCCAACCCAACTCTGCATGGGCCCGACTCATCCCAGGTCCAGCTCAGGCTCAACCTGGGTCCAGTACAAACACGGGCCAGTACCGGGTCTCATGTTTTTGGGCCCGAAGCCCGGCCAGGACCCGGCCCAGTCTACCTCTACATTCACCTAAGAAAACATTCATCCAAAAACAAATTTTCTGTTGTAATCGCTTGTGACGGTAATTGTCGAAAAGGAGTACATTGATTCACCTACCTAAAGTTACTCTAATTTTATTATACAACTAGTATTCTCACCCGTGCGATGCACGGCCAAAATAAAGAATCATGTATTAAATAAAAAAATTAATGATACATCAAAACAAATTTCAATAATATAACTGATAGAATCTATTTAACTCAAATGTCAAGTTCCTTGTTGTCTCATGAAATCACTGTGACACTCGCAAAGAGAGCAAAGAGAATGTCACATGTTCAAATCTCATTCGAGAGGAAGAATGAGTTAGAAAGAATTACCCAAAAAAATTCAAATATTCCTTTTATCACACTGAAAATATCAAAATAGCTTCAACCAACCTTGGCTTGGTCAGTGGGGAGCTGAGTGCATATTTAATTCAAATTTTATAAATCAAAACGTTAAACGCCGTATGTAGATGTTAAATCTGAAGTTAATATGCATTGTAAAGTTTAATAAACTAAAATAACACATTGAAATTATGTGAACATTTGTTGTCATATTTGTAGGCAACATTTGTTGTCATAGTTATGGTCTGATTTTCATCGTCTCATGTGAATATCTCTTTAATTTGTACTGTGAATGCTAATTACTCTCACCTCAAACCCAAAAGTCTTATTTGTAGTAGGTTTAATTAAACTCTCACCTCATATTTAGATACAAAATAATCAAAATATTTTAAAACTTACATTTTACACTTCACAATTTCAAACATAATTATGTTTTATACCACCACTAATTAGTTTAAATGGAACCCATACTTGATCACATCTATACTTTATTAATTATATAAATAAATTTAGTACCATTTTGAGAAAATTCATTTATCCATCTATTTCAATTAAAAAGTTATACTACGTATATAAACTTAAGAACACTTATACAACATATAGTATTTTGTATGAAAGAAAAAAGATCAGGTGAGAAGTGCCCCTTACAATGAGAAATGAGAAGTAATCTCAGCCCTTGGATTTGCATTTGATCTTACAACGTAGTAAACTTATAGACTAAATATAGGGACTTATAACCAATAAATCATAACTTATAAAGCTCTCCATAATAATTACGAAAATGCCACCGCGTCGAAAAAAATTCCATGTTTCCGTAATTATTTTTTTGCGGTGGCATTTTCGTAATTATTTTGGAGAGGTCTATAAGTTACTCCCTCCGTCCCATAATGGTTGTCCACTTTCAATTTGGCACAATTATTAATAAAGTGGTTGAAAAGTACGTAAAAGTTGTGGTTGAGATTTGAGTAGAATAAAGTGAATTAATAAGAACCACATATTTCATGCCAAAAAAGGAAACAAGACATTCATTTTGGGACAACCCAAAAAGGAAAGTAGGACAACCAAAATGGGACGGAGGGAGTATGTTTTATTGGTTAAAAGTTCCTATATTCAGTCTATAAGTTTAACTTCGTAGTTCCCAGCCTAAGAGCACTTCTCATCTGATTCGCTCCTTTTTATGAAAAACTTAAGATCTACGTTTAAGACAGACTGATGATAATAATTTGCATGATTAATAATACGTAGTAATAAGATAAACTTGTTCTCATGCAAAAAAAAAAGTCTACAATTTATTCTAAAAATGAATAAATAAATAATAAGAAGAGCATTAGAGTGATCTTAAAGAATCAATTTTCCTATGAATTCCATTCATACAAAAAACTATTCACTTTATTTTTATATTTTAATGCTACATGCGTTTGAATTTAGAAGCATGCGTTTGAATAGAATTTTAAAAAAAAATTGTTTTGCATATGATGTACTATGTACTTCCTCCGTTCTTTAATTCTTGCAACATTGTGATTTTTGTACTATTCACGGATCTTGCTTTGACCACAATTTTCTATGAATATACATAATTAAATTATTACGTATAAAATGTTATTGAATTCCTATCATTGTTAATTTCAAAAATATCAACTTTTTATTATGTTTACTAATACATAATTAAATATAATTACAATCAAAGTTGTGCATTGTCAAACATGAAAGTCAAACTGTTGCAAGAATTAAAGAACGGAGGATTGTATGAAACATGCAAGATATGAATTGGAGCAGATTTGTGTAAAATAAATCAATAAAATCACATAGCATAAATGGTAGTTTTAACAAAATTAATCCTACACATAAGAGAAATACGAAGTACATACACATGAAAATTGTGTCTCTGACCTCTTCACATCAAAATTGTTGTTCTTACCTCCCATCATGATTTGTGAAACATGCATGTGCATTTCACATATGGATGCTTTAACATAGCATATCTAGCTCGCTTGAAAAACCCAAGTCATAATCATAAAACAGAGTTGCAGTAGACGACATAAATTGATAAATTCAATTGCTAATTCCTCCTGAGTATATTAACAATACAAAATTTAACACAACACACACAAATATATATTCACATAATAATAACCAAGGGAAGATTTATGTACGGGCTATGGTAGGCTAAGCTCAAGGCAAATTAGAAAATTTTCAATTTTTTTAGTGTAAATTTCTTCATTTTTCACGTTTAGCTCACTCCTCTAATATTTAAGCCTAGTATAACTCCTATTCAGCCCAAAGCAAATCAAATTCCTGGATTAAAAATTTATGTTTCTTGTATCTTTTAGCCTAAAAAACTCTAGCAGTTTGAACAACATTTTATTATTTAATTTTATATATGTGATATTCATGTCATATGAAAGATCATAAAAAATTAAAATTTTTGATATATGTTTTGTAAAAATTGGAGCACAAATAAATACTAGTAAGCTATAAGACTTTAAAAAAAAAAATGTTGTCCCATTCTTCTTCTGTATGCCCCCTTTTCTTTAGTCCACTTTTTCTTCCGTTTTTTTCATCATTCTTTTTTGGCTGTCAACTAACCTTCTATATTTGAGACCCTCTATCCAATTTTCCATTTTTAGACTCCCAAATTGATCACCAATGTAAGTAGTTAAGAGTATAAAATTTCCATTTTTGACATTTTAGACTCCTAATACCTTACCACTACAAATAGTCTAAACACACTAGAACTTAAAACTTAAAGACATTAGCAATATAGCTAAAGAAGTAAGGGCACCACGGCTTCACGCCTTCACCGGCGTTCGGCATAATTTCAAAACATCGGCTTCTGCCTTCCGCCTCATCGTTTTTTGATCGAGGTATACATTTATAATACTCCGTAATGCGCAGTAAATAACCTAGGTGAATTTCTGGTGTGTGTTGAACTATTGCATTTCATTCATTGTTCATTTGTTTGGATAAATTGGATTTCGTTCGCTTCACTTAACAAACGATGTTGTTGAAGGTAACTGAAACTTTTACAATAAAAAGAGATTCACCAACGAAGGAAAGAAATAGATCAATGTTACATTCGGGCTAAGGGAAACCTTCAGGGATAGGGGCACCGGAAAAAATAAGACTTTCCCTTAGCCCGACTGTAACATTCACTTTTCCGGGGAGGGGGGCGCCAGCACGGCTCGCCCCGATTCCAAACTTGAACATGAATTACGTACTATGATGTCATTACTACTCTAATAACTAGTCATATTAAGTTCAATTTTTTACTAGCCTTATCAAGTTAATTACATTAAACTTAGCACATTACAAATGTATAGTAATCCAAATAGGAATTGAAGTGAAGTTTTTTTTACAACTACTCGACGGAGGTATTACTAGAATGCATATTGGATTCATAAAATCCAATCTTACTCTTAATAACACACGATTTATGCCTTTTTCTTGATATTTTACCTCTAACAATCTGAAATATGAGGGCTACCGTGTATAAGTGCTAGGAGTAGCCAAATACCCGGTGCCCAAAGTATTGGCTGAGATATTTTAGTAATAAAACTAGGAATAATACTAAAATATTATTTTGGAAAAATCACACTTTTAGTTCTTGAAAAGTCAGACTCGTATCTCCGATATTGTAAATGTCACCCTCAATTATTCAAATTGAGGGTTTGTAAATGTGGTCCTTTGAGAAGTGAAATGTATTTATGTCCACATTGTACATTTCACCCATCAAAGGATCACATTTACAGCAATTTGAACAATTAAGAAATGACATTTGCATACTCGGAAATACGGGTTGACATTTCAATATGGTGATCATTTGAGGGGATAAAAGTGCGATTTTTCCTAGTTTTTACTTAGCAACAAATTAAGATAGTACGTACTTCGTATATTACACTACTAACGATTAACAAATCCCCTATTATGATTGTGAGAGTATATTGTTTTTATTTTTGAATGTGTTTTCAAGAGAACTTTCGAAGGACTAATACATGAATTGGCTTATTTTCTCCCTTTACCATGCTTTGATATCCATCCCAGATCGATAATACAGAGTAACTAAGAATAATGTTGTACGTTAAACCGGAGATTCCATGGATACAGAGTGCCTCTAATGCATTATAAATTTAACATAAGCCGAGAGCGGAGTGTTAAGTGTATTCCATGTTTCCCAAAAATTCAAAATTGAAACCAATTTGGGGCATAACACACTAAATTGGCTAAATCTGGGAGACTAATTGTTGAACATGTGAGAGTTTCGAGACTATTAGTGACCAAAACAGTCTGATTACCTCCCAACATAATTCTGTTTAGTCAAATGAATCAAACAACAACCCTACAACTCTTAATGTTCAAAATAAAAAAGACAACAAAGAAAGTAGAAAACAAATGCAAACAAAAAATGCATAAATAAACAAAATTAAATTGATGGAGCTCCCCTACTCCAATCTACTCCTGGTAAGCCTGCAAGATCCTCAGCCTAGTTGCTCGTTGATTCCTTGATGGCGGTTCAGGAGGGGGACGAACCAATAACACTTCACATTCCTCCAAACCATCTGATTGATCAGATCTTGATCATCATACTGCCTTGCTTCTTAATCATCTCGATCTTTGTTGCCTGAAGATACCTATGTCATTTAATCACACCTTGCTCTATTGCGGGCGCCTAGTCGGGGACTAGTCAGAGACATAGAAATTGCATTTTTATCTATATTTTTGCATAAATATGATAAGTAATATTGTATTTTTGTGTGTATAAAATACATATATACATATACTTTAACAAACATGAAAGATAGAATTCTCACATTTAATCATACGTAGTATATGATAAGGGATCACTTAACTTCATTATAGTATAAATATAATTAATGATAAAATTTAGGTATATATACAAACATATATAGTTTTATTTTAATTTAAAACTTCATTTCTTTATATCCATGGCTAAAGTTAAAGTGCATATATCGTTTAGAATATTAAAATTAAAAAGTAAAGTAATGTTCGATGAATCTAGACGGCCTAGGCGGCCGATTAGGCGCTCTAGGCGGGCAACTAGGCGCCATAGGCGGACGGCTAATTCACCTAGACAGGAAACCAATTAGTCGGAACGCCTAGACAAAAATTGGAGCGCCCGACCACCGCCTAGTGCCTAGGCGGCCGGACTAGTATGTCGCCTAGAACGATTTTTAGAACAAAGCTTCATACAATTTCAATCCTAAATGTATTACCTTTCCATTCTTTAATTTAATTTTCAATTTCAAATACTTCTCTAAAGTCCAAACATCCAATTTAAACTTTTCCATGACTTACGATCAAAAAAAAAAAACTTTTCCATGACTCAACCAGTTCGAGTTACTATAGTTTTATATCTGGATGTGAAATAATAAAACCAAAGGATCTTTATTTGTCCTAGCTTTCAAGTAATTCCAATCACTTCACGTACTAAACACAAACACTTTACGCACATAACACTGAAAGACACCACTCAACAAAATGACATAAAAAATAAATAAAAAGTTTAAATCCAATCCCTGATATTGCATTATTTCTCAAAGGGATAAAGCTCAAAAAGGACACTAAGGTTAATTATAAATCTCAAATTGGACACTAAGTTTTAAGCGGACCAAATTAACACATAAATAACTTATTAGAGCTACATTTGGCCACTCAGTAACATTTCTTTTAATTGTCCGACTTTTTTAACTGTCATCCTAAAGCTAATAATATTGTATCCCTTTCAATTTGTAGCTACAAATCAAATAAATAGAAATCCAATAGATGCTCCCATAGCTAGCGGAGTATATTCATATCTCCATTCCTTTGGCCGGTAAGTCACAAACCCTTGACATCGACACTGGCATTATTGGCCATCAACATAGTTAAAGTAGGAGGTGAATCTGCTCTTTGAACTTGAAGCATAGGTCGAAAACACCCCTTTTTCCGTCGGTGGATCTGGTGCAGCAGATAACTGAGTATTGAAGCTTTGGTCAATTATCTTTGCCGCATTGGCAGACCTGGAAAAGTTTAACTTCCCCTGAGTTATTATTGTTGTACCAGTAGAATAAACCATTGAGATTTTTATGTTTGAGAAAGAACCATGGTTTTATAAGTTTATATGTTTGACTAACTAATAGATTTGTTTCAATTTTGTATTCTGTTAAGTGCTCTATGATTATGTGACTAATAATGCATAAAAAAGTTTATTGTTTTATACTTGTAGTGGTATTGTTCAAATTGGGTAACATATTGAAATTTATATGGATTGGATATACAGAGAGCAAATGCTGAAGGAATTCGGAAATGGCTAACATATGATGAGATCAGCAAGACTTACGAGTAAGTGAAGGGAACAGGAGCAACCAGTGCGTGACCATTGAAGGAAGGTCGAAACCTTCTCCTTCAAGCCTGGAAACTATGTTGGTGATTTTCCTTCGTTGGCAAAAATTGGTGAAACCCTCTCAGCAGACGGACGGACAGACGGCGTTTAATTGAGATGTGTGTGGATGGCCAAAAGTTATCTAAATAAGCAAATCATGTGTTAATTTGGTCCACTTAAAAGTTTAAGTGTCTAATTTGAGATTCGTAAATAACCTTAGTGTCTTTTTTGAGCTTTATCCCTTTCTCAAACCATGAATGAATATTGGGTAGAGAGGCATGTAATGGAATTTATGTCAAAAATGAAATATGATGTACCCAACATCTACTCCTTATGTCCTAAATTGTAAGATAGACATTTTATTCGTAAAATATCAATATATCTATGATATGAGATAGGAGTACATAGACAAATTTTTTTTAGGATGTATATATATATATATATGCGAAAAATATTTGTCGCCCCCTCAAAAAATAATTTTTGCCCCCGAACAAATATTTTGAACCCCCAAGATCGATTTCCTAGGTCAACCCCTGGGAGTACATAAATTGCTAACCAAAGCGTGGATTATGTCCTTCACTCATTATGTGCTTACACTAAATTTATGTTCCTTATATCAATTCCTTACGAAGGAGTGTAGGAAGATAATGTTGCATAAGGCCATCTCCAAGAGACCACCAAATCACACACCATTTTGGTGTATTTGCCAAAAATCCTCTCCAACAATCACACCATTCTCCACACCATCACACCATTTTGGTGGAGAGGAGATGGCTTCACGCCATATATGGCGTACACCATTCTCAACACCATCCACCTTTTTTAATTTATTTTCCTTTTAAATGTTACCTTCAACTTTTAATTATTATAGTTTTGACCCATTTTTAAAACAATAAATTAGGATGTTTTACTTGGACTGAAATTGGTTTGTCCGCTCTGGTCTGGTCTGGTCTGATTTGATCTGGTCTGATCTGAAATGATGTGGTCTGGTTTGATTTCTTTGCATTTTTATAACTACCCAAGTGTGGTCTAATCAGGTCTGATCTGATCCCGAGACAAATTACAGTCCAAGTAAAAACATCCTTATAGAACAGGGCTAATGTATAAATATATGATAGTTAGATACTTAAATAGAAGAATGGTAAAAAGTTAGTAAAAAGAATAAAAAGAGAATATTCCTTTTTGGTGATGAAAATGGTGTAAACTGTTGGAGATAAAATACTGTTTGATATGATGTTTACACCATTTTAGTGTAAAAAATGGTGTTAACTGTTGGAGATGGCCTAAGAAAAGAAGAATTGCAACCAAATTGTAATCATATTAGTAAAAGGGTTATAGTCTCTGAAGTATTTCACACAGTTTTATTATAAATAATAATGCAAATCCTCTACGATAATGAAAAAAAAAAACATTTGTGTTCATATGGTGTATAATTTTTTACAATAAGTATTTTATGCTAAATTGGATTCCTGCAAATATAAAGTCTGGGATCAATATTGTATTCTTTGCGTTTCATATAAGAAATTGCCCTGTATGAGACTAAAACATAGATAAAAAGACAAAATAGGAGTCAACATGTTTTATTCCCGACATAGGAATCTGCTTCTATATATATTGAGTTTTCGCCGTTTCTGTAAAGTCCATAAAGCCCATTCCTCATCGCTCTCTCCTGCTCATAATCATCATCTCTGGCTTTGACATCTTCTTCTCCAGTGATGCCTAGAATTCCCAGGTAGTTCTCTATTGTCCTTTAGTTCTCTCTTGATTCATGTGCAGGGGCGGACGTACACTATTCTTAGGCAGGGCCGTCTAATGAATTTGGAACCCTGGTTCAAAATTTAAAATTGGGCCCCACATTAATATAAAAAATATAAAAAAAATCTTAATTCAAATACTTATACTCAAATCAATTGAATACTGATTAAAAGAGAACTAAAAGAGTAAAAGGACCAACGAGAAAAATGATGGATCTATATTTTTCTTCTTTACTAGCTAACTGTATTTTAGTGATTAGTATTAATATGTAATATTACTATATAATACTAATAATTTTTTAAAAATTTGGGGCCCCATAAAATCGGGGGCCCTGTTCTGGATAACCTATTGAACCTCCTAAAAAACGACCCTGTTCTTAGGGTAAGCCCAGGCTTCACCTCAAGAATTGTTATTAGCCTAAGTGGTAGCAAGGGTAAAAATAATGTTCTTCTTGGGCTTCAGGTGCGGAGTTCGTATCTCACCCGTGCTACATGCATGTGACTTTCATTTTTTGAAGTGCTGCACAATGTGGTGATAATGTGATATAGCCATACGAGTCTCTTATTAATGTGGAGTAGCTTAATTGGCAACCTCAAAAGTGACGTAAAGAGCAGCTGAGAGCTGAGACTTCCAATGACTTCATATCGACAAGTGTAATTTTATTTTTTTTGCTCTTATCAACTCGATAAATATCGACAATAAAATATAATAATATAATGTTATACACTTACGTGTGAAATATTATCCTTTGATTCAGCTAAAATTATGTTGTGAATTTGTTATTAGGAAGGAAAATAGCAACAACAAAAAATTACGAGTTTACAGTTTTTTTTTCAGCTAGTATATTGTACTTGTATAATACGTAGTACTCCGTACTATATATTGATATTGTAAAACTTAATTTTTTATTTTACAATTTACATTACAATTTGTATTGTAATTTTCATATTTATATGATGCTTTAGTTCTCAAAATTTGATAGATACAATCTCAATCTCCATGTACAACTTTGTGATTGTTATAAAATAAAGTGGTGTTGCAATTAATAATGAAGTTAGCGACTTTCATCCAAGCAATCTCAGGTTGAGGTCTATGTAGTTGATTTACGGACAATAATGCATATAGCTTGTGTTATCGTATGTGCATACACTGACCCCCGATGCCTAGATCCGCCACTGTTCATGTGCGTTTTATTTGTTTTTTAGATAAGGGTCAGATAGAGTCTCGAACTTGAAAAAAAATGTCAAATAAGACCATATTTAGGATGCTCTGTCCGGCCGACGCCATTTGGGGTGGTTTCCGATAGAATTTTTTGATGAAATTTTTTGAGAATCTTATTCATTAAGTCTAGTTTACTAATATCAAATTTGAACTAAAACTTTAATCGGGAAGACATTCAAATGAATTCTTGAAAATAACTGTAGCGTTAAAAGCGCAGTTATCTTCATGAATTCATTTGAATGTTTTCCCGATTGAATTGTTAGTTCAAATTTGATATGAGTAAACTAGACTTAATGAATAAGATTCTCAAAAAATTTCATCAAAAAATTCCACTAGGAACCACCCCAAATGGCGTCGGCCGGACATAACATCCTAAATATGGCCTTATTTGACATTTTTTTTCAAGTTCGAGGCCCTATCTGACCCTTGTCCCTTTGTTTTTTTATCGGAAATTTCACCCTCTTTTCCCTTCTTCCTCTTCAGATTTAATGAGAAACATCCTTGCCTCTCCCCCATCTTTCAAATTGTAATATGGCGGTGCCTATATTTTTTTTAAATATCCTGTTTTTTTCATAATGTCATTAAAGATGATGAATCTATAGATGTAAAAAACATGACAGTCTGTCCTTTCACTCCTTTTTTAAATGTCATTCGTATTATGAAAACATCAAATTCTTACTCTTTTTTTGTTTTGAAAATATAATGAAGAGGTAAAGAAAAACTCCCAACTTGATAAATGTAATGTCATGATAGTGACATTATTTTCACATTAGTATCCAATAAAACAGCTATTTTATCATTTTCATATTCAAAAGATGAGAAAATAATATGAATATTTAAAAAAAAAAAATAATAAAAAAATTAAATCCAAAAGAAAAATAAAACGGATGAACGGTGGAAGAAGAGAAAAGAAGAGCTTGAGAAGAAGAAAACAGATGAACGTGAGGAGGGGTCATTCATTGTATCCCGTGAACACTCATCTATAGTAGCTGACTAGCCGACATTAACGGTAGGGTTAGCAGCTCGCGAATTGAGGAAGAGAGACTTTGCAGGGTAATTTTGGCATTCTGACCCAATTTTAATCCTATCGTAGTCCTATAGTGGGAAATATTCTCTTTTATATATTTTAAGTTTGTTTGAATATGTAAAAAGTAATAGGAAAATTGACAATATTACTTATGTTCATTTTCGACTTCTTAGGATGTTTTTACCAAGCATATAACACCCTCAAACCAAAATATACCAGACTTAAACAGATTGTGTCATATCAAATTAAATTTTGACTGTTATAAAATACACATGGATCATTCATTTGTGAGATCATACTAAACTTAAACAGATCAGACCAGATTAAATCAAACCAGATCATATAATTTCACATCAATTTACAAACATCTTTAGTCCGTTCCTCCATATTTGCCGGACAATAGGCTTAAGTTAGGCTTAAATAGATAAATTGGGCCACCCGTTCCTGTACGGCTGTACCCTGTACTAGACAGGTTTGACAACGGCTAGTAAGCTTTCAAAGTTTCTCTATTTAGTTCACCGCAAGTTTACTGTGTCCGGCCAAACAAGTTTTACTAGTCGTTTACTGGTAGATGCCTTATTAGTTCCCTTCTTACACTCTTTCAACTAGTCTAACTGCTCATTTTTGCTTTTTCACCCGGCCTCGATTATTACCTGGATTAAAATCATCGGTACTGTTCACGTGCCAAAAAATCTGCTATTTATTTAATCTTAAATTATTAAGCTCGGATTTCTTTTTTTTTCTTCTTAGATTTGTCTTCATTTCGTAATTGGTACTCCCGAATCTATCAATGGATTTTTTCACTGACTGGAGTTTCTTATGGATAGTAGGTTAGGAATCAGGGTTTTAAGAATTTATGTTTTGGGGATACATATGGATTTATATTTTATATCACAATTTTTTCGTGGGGGCCTAAATCCCTCCAGCCTCCCCTGTCTCCAGCCCTGTTTTGGGGGCTTCTATACATTGCTCTAAGTTTTTCCATTAGGAATACTGTTCAGTGTTCATTTCAGCTTTTAAATTTAGTTGTTTTCAGGTTTCTTCTCCTCTTTTAATCTCTGTTCTGGAAAATCAGGTACACTGGTACTGTTTGCTGCTGGTCATCTTTTCTGGGCGTGTATCTTACTTCCGTAGCTGATACCTCCAATGCGCGAAAGAACTTGGGTAGATAGACCCCTAATGCCACTCTATAATCTTCTTTAGATGCTATTTTTTGTTGCAGGCGTTAATAAGGATTGTGCCTTTTATGTCTCTTGTTATGCAGCCGAAGTGCTCAACGAAATTAAGCGAAAAGATGCAGCTAAACCAAAGAAATCCCGAAGAGATTTGTATAAAGACAACAGGTCGCCTTCAAAGGGGCTTAAGCTAAGGTATATCCCACCCGAAGGAGATGTGGTTGACTTGCGTGAATCGGACCTAGATGACCTTGTCTCGCTTTGGGGTTATTGCTTGGTTGGCCACATTACTGGTATATACCCTGGTCGTAAGGCGCTGAACCGCCTCATCAGGTCGTGGGGCGTTGGGTGTAAGTTGATACCTCGTGATAATGAATGGGTTCTTATCCGGTTCAAGAATGAAGAAGATAGGACTAAAGTGCTGATGGAAGTGCCTTATGAACCATTCGGTGAAACTCTCACGCTGAAGGTACTTGCTGAAGACTTTAACTTTGATGAAGAGGACTTCAATGAGGGATAGAGTGGCTACTGGCTTGAGTTAGAGTTGGGGAGGATCTGTGCTATTGTTCTTGTTTGTGTACTTTTGATTTCCTATGAGGAGATAGGTGGTTTGCCTTTTCTACCTCAGCTTGTGCTCTAGAAGTTTTTGGTTCTAAACTTGATTCGAAAGTGGTTTTCTTATATCAACCAAAACATGGTATGTGCATTATCATATTCCACTAAACTTGATACCATGTCATTAAAACAAGCACATATGTTTCCCTCACAAAACAAAAACAGCACTTGTTAAAAAGAGTATTAATGTATTATGGCTATGTAGTTCCTAAATCATAAAATAAACATTATTTAGGTCTACATTAAGCATAAAATATTCCTAAATGATACTCCATATAATCAACATCGTAATTGGGAATAGCAGAATATTCTTAATTGCAAATTGGGATGAAATATTGGGTTTCTCTGAAATATTACTTCATAGAAAATTCTCCTTTACAATTGTTCTCTAAATGTCTGGCCCATTCTCTGTGTATGAAAATAAATAAGCAGAAAAAAAAAACATGCAAGTTCCGCTCAAAGCAAAAGAGGGTTAGCTTTACGAGGTAGGAGTAGGTATCAATGTGTCATACCTTAAGACTTAACAGTTTACTAAATAGATCATAGCTCAAGCATACAATAAGAAGATAATGGATTATGGTCAAGCATAAATGTGATATCAGGATTCAAGAGAAAGCAAAAGTAATTATTTTTGACTTTTCTTATTATTTAATTATTCTTTTACAAAAATATTTGACTTTTCTTAGGGTTGGTTTTCAACTGTTTCTAAAAAAACACTTCTCAACTTTTGACTTTAAAAAAGCACTTATTTTCCCAAACACTACAACTTTTATTTTTCTCGGCTTCTGCGTCAAAAGTGCTTTTACTTTTTCTATTACACAAGGACAGCCGAAGGTCGCAGTTGGAGAAATGAAATTCAGCATTCCTCATTAAACATTTTTATATTTCGTCATATTCTTTAGATGATTCCACTGGTTTTAGATTAAGACATTATAATTGTGTTGTTGCTTATACTCCTATCAAATGACAGGTGATGGAATTTTTTCCAATAATGGTTACATGCATCCAATTACACTTTGATAAATGCTCTCCCCTTGGTCTCATTACATAAGTCGTGATTTATAACCCGTTTTTGTCCTAAAAAAGAATCATATTCCAACAAAAAGCATGAAATTTTATGCAAGTTTCCCTAAAAAAGTTATAATGTATGTAAGATTGATACTACGTATTTGATAAGTTTTTGTGCCTTGATGAGACAAAACACTTTTTAGGAAGTACATGTGGAGCAATATTTAGAGACGTCACGCTGCATCCAAATGTGCAAAGAAATGGGCGTGTACACAAACAAAGAAGGGCATACACATTTTTGTTTATTGGATGCACAAGAGTTGAGAAACTTGAATAGTGAACGTTATATAGGTTAATCAAATGAAGTTGTTAGTCTAAGCTCATTATGATAATGAAAAAAGTTGCTTGTATACATAATTTGTACACATTTCTTATGCACCCCTTAATTGTCTATACACAAGCCGCTCGTTCAGCTCCCTGTGTACACAAAGTAGGAGTGGAGTATCAACTATCAAGTATGTACAAGAAGTGTACGTAGTATATCAATTTGAAGATACGTTTTTTCTATTGAAATTTGACAAGAACTCGTTGTTAGTTTGAGACTTTGAGACAATGAAGATAAGAAGAAAAACACATTCGAAAAATGAAAAATTACCTAATTTCTTTTCTTATTTGTTAACCATTTACTCCCGTATTTCCTTAACATCCACAAACTTGATGGGTGGTTGGGTGGCACTTGCAATAATCCAATTTTGAAAAAAACCTTTCAAATTTCACACAATTAATACGCTCACCCAGATTAACCTTCATCCAAATTTTACTTGTGTTAACTAGGCATGGAGCTAGAGCTGTCAAACGGGTCAACCCAACCCGACCCGTGACGGGTTATGTTTCATGTGGGTTGGGTCGGGCCAACCCATTTAGTGACAGGCCAACATTTTTACAACACTAACCCGACCCACCTAACCCGTGGGTTAAACAAGTTGGCCCGCGGGCCAATGTAAAAAAAAATATGACAAAAGATTTTTTAAAAATAATTACCTTGGAGTGTATATTTATATTAGTAAGTAGTAATAAGGGAAATATAAGAAATCAAAATATTAAGAACTCAATACTTGTTAAGTTTAATTACAAAATATTAAATACTAGTTATACAAAAATTTGAATACTATAAGAGGGTATGGTATGTAATAAAAATACTCATTGTATAAAAGTAAACATCTATTTAAATCTTTTGATTGATTATTTGTAAATCATGATTAGTAATTGCTAACTATTGTATCTAACTTCACATAAAATATATGTTTCAACATTTTATTTGAATATTTATTATAGAAAAATAATTATTTTGCAATTGTTGTAATTTTTTTAATTGTGAATATTAGGGGTGGACTCAACCGGGCCGGGCCGGGCCGGAACCGGGCCGGGGCCGGAACCAGGCCGGGCCGGGCCGGAACCGGGCCGGGGCCGCCGGGCCACTGTGCGGGCCCGGCCCGGCCCAGGTACCGAAAAACCGGTTTGGGCTTTGACCCGGCCTGGGGGAGGAGGGCGGTTCGGGTACGGTTCATCAAAAAGGCGGCCCGGCCCGGCCGGTTCGGGCCCGGTCCAGGCCTAACGGATAGTTTTAAAAAAAAATTGCTATTGGTTTTGATAATGCTACTTTTTTTCTCTCCTCTTCCTCTAATACCAGCTTCGAACTCCTGACATCATGGATAGGAGTATCTCAACAAACCATAATGCTACTAATAATACTGCGGCTATTCCTAGATTGCGTGAATTGTGTGGTTCATCTTCTTTGATGGGTAGGTTTTTTCATCAGCGTTGTGCATGTCATATTTTAAATTTATGTGTAAAGGACGGGCTAGCGGCGTTGGGAGATGCTATGGAGGTGGTGAAGGGGGGAATTAAACTTATTTGGGCTAGTAATCCACTTAAGATGCAATGGAGAAATTATTTGAAAGAAAGACGTGTCAAATATTGTGCTTTTCCTAAAGATTTGTCTATTCGTTGGAATAGTACTTATAACTTAATTAAAGTGCTTATTAGATTTAAAAATCATTTTCCTTCTTTTTTAAAAGAATATGCTAACTATATTATAAACCCGGCCGACATCGACACTTGTGAAAAATTGTGAATGTTTTGGTGTATTTTAATAATGCAACTGAAACTTTTAGTCATGTTTATAAACCTACCGCAAACCAATTTTTTGTTGAAGCTGTTAATCTCGCCGGCGCTTTTTCTGAATTTTCTGATGCCGCTTACGTTAGTTATTTTTGTGACTTCATGAAACAAAAATTTTTAAAATATTATTCTTATATTCCGCATATATATAGTATTGCATTTATTCTTGATCCTCGTTTTAGACTTGCTTCTTTGGAGCAATGTTTAGATTACTATTATGCTTCTTTTTTTGGTCCATTGCCTATGTACGACGACAAGGCCATAGACCCTAAACAACAAGTCCAAGAGGTTAGTAATTTATTATATCAATTATTTAATGAGTTTCATGCACAATATGGTAACGCACCCCCTCCCCCGCCACGAACATCTTCTTCATCTAAAGGAAAATCAATTTTCAAATCTGCATTTGGCAATCTAATGAAAAAAAGTAAATCAACTCTGGTTAATGAACAAAGCTCAATCAACGAGCTTTCTTTGTATCTAACATTTCCTGTTGAGTATGAAGAAGGGGGTGACTTTGACGTTCTTAAGTGGTGGAAGGAAAAAGAGAGAACGTTCCCGATCTTATCAAAGATGGCTAAGCAAGTGCTAGCAATACCGGTATCAACAGTTGCTGTGGAACAAGAGTTTAGTGCGGCCGGCAACGTCCTAACGGATTATAGAACGAGATTAAGCGCAAACTCTCTTGAGACGCTTGTTTGCTTCCACGATTGGTTGAAGGCTAAACGTAAAACTCAAGAAGTTAGCATTGAACCCACCCGCCACTTTATGGAAGAAACAACCGAAGATGGCGGAAATTCCGATTGATTCTTATTTATTATAAAGTGTATTTCATGTTTTAATTTTTGCTCAATTTTCAATTGTACTACATATTTCAAATAAATATATTTTAACTTTGACTTGTCCAATTGTACTACATCTTAATTTAAACCAAAAAAAAAAAAAAAAAAAAGGGCCGGCCCAAACCGGCCCCCTACCCGGCCAGGTAGGCCCGACCCGGACCGGACCCAATATCACCTCGGGCCGGTTCCGGGCCCATGTTTGTTAAAAAAAGGCCCAACCGGGCCCGGAACCGGAACCAGCCCGGGTCCATCACTAATTGTGATTATAATATTTTTGGTACCAGAGTAGTAAAAATACAATATTGAAGATAATAATAGTGGAAACTATGTGTGTATATTGTCCCGCAGGCCAACCCACAACGCATTGGCCCAACCCACTTAGGATGTTTTTACTTGGACTGTAATTTGCCCCAGACCAGACCAGACCAGACCAGTCCAGACCAGTTCAGACCAGACCAGACTTGGATAGTTATAAAAATACAAAGAAACCAGACCTTACCAGACCAGACCAGACCAGTTCAGACCAGACCAGATCAGACCAGACCAGCAAATTACAGTCCAAGTAAAAACATCCTTAAACACAACCCGTTGGGCCAACCCACTTAAACCCGCAACCCATTGGGCCAACCCACTTAAACCCGCGAACTAAATGGGTCGGAAATTCACAACCCTAACCTACCAATAAATGGGTCAGTCCGCGGGTTTCAACCCATTTTGACATGCACCAATTCCGGGCGAAGCTGGGCTCCGACTCTCCGAGCCAGTTGGACCAGGCTTTTTATAATTGGGAGCGGGCCCAAAACCGGCCCGTGATGCCACCGGGTCCGGGCCGGCTCATATATTTTTTTTTGCTTTTCTAATTAACCCCCGACCCCCCCCTCACCCCTCAACCCCCCCCCCCCCCCCCCAACACCCAGCCCAACCCAGGAAAAGAAATTGAAAAAACAAAAAAGAAATCTTGAACCGGGCCCGGCCCGTGCCAAAGGAAGAGTAGGCCCAGAACCACCCCGCTCTAACACCCCGGGCCGGGCCGGGCCAACCGAAACCGGTCCATTACTAGTGTTAACATAAAAAGTGATGATGTTTATGCTTGAACTGTTTTCATTCCCAAAACAGACCAGGTTTAAACAGACTAGACCAAACTTAAACATATCAAACCGGGCCATATTTAAACATACAAAACCAGATCAGATTTAAACCAGAACGGATTTAAGCATCCAAATTAAACTTTGGCAAACATAGAGCTCATGAAGTGATTTGCATAGACGAAAAAAACAAACCTGATGTGCGTTACCATTGAAAGCAAATAATACTGATAAATAACAACAAAAATGAGTGATTGCAGTTTGGACAAGCATACAAAATTGCTGGGAATAACATATAAAGTCAAATTGAAAACTTGGAACCAAACAATAGTTCACATCTCCTGGTCTTAGTAGTATTAGTATCCATGAGAGGCCCAAAGAAGAAATGATTTAGGAGAAGTTGGAACTAGGAGGTGCACCCGCCCCACGGCCGAAACCAGGTCTTCCACTCTACATGTTAAAAACATAAAACTTACTAGTTACAACACATTTTCTTCTTCCATTACAAAATTGGTTCAAGTTATTATTGCTTTATATAACACACACTTCACACCCACTGAGAGACATCACATAAAACTTTGAATAAAGAAAAAGTCTAAATGCAATCATTGGTAATGCAACATTTCACAACCCATGGATGAATATTGGATAGAGAGGCATGTAATGGAATTTATGTCAAAAAATGTAATATGTTGTACTCAACATCTACTCCTTATGTCCTAAAGTGAAAGATAGACTTGTGTTTGACAAAAGTACTGAGATGATAGTTGTGATTGTACCCATCTAGAAGTGTGAAAAGATAGTATAGGCTCACAAATAATGCAAAACGTGAAGTTCATGAAAGTACAAAGTTTTATAGTACTACGTAATATTTAAGTTAGTGTGACATTTAAATAAGCAAAGGTTGATATTTTGGTACAAACAAGAAAAGTGACATATAATGTGAGAAGTGCCCCATGCTCTTATTGAAAACTGTGAAGCGTTGGTTTCCAAACTATTAGGTACTAGTAGATGTCAAGAGTATTACTCCCTCCATCCCGCTAACAATGGGTCAAGAGGGAGTGACGCGCAAATCTATAAAAAGTGGTTTGTGTGGTTGATATTAATTTTGATAAAGTAAGAATAGAGTAAGAATGATTTAGAACCACCCAAACAACTTTACCAAATAAGGTATGAGATAATCTTAGTGGGACAGACCAGAAAGGTAAAATGGGACAGTCTTAGCGGGACGGAGGTACTAGTATACTACTCCGTACAATATATGTTTAAGTCAAGGGCTTTGGGGGCTTTGGGGGCTTTGGGGGCTTTGGGGGCTTTGAGGGGCTTAGTCTATAACTTGTTTATAATAATGAATAAAGGAAGACTATTGGTTTATTATCACCCAATAATGTTAGTCCTATCCCAATATACTCTCAAATACTTCGTACTATTCAAGATATAAACTTGATGATCCAGAACCATCAAAATGTAAACCCTGAAACTGATCCTTATAAAGTATTAAAATTTTATTCTTCTAAACCTCAAGAAAGAATAGCAAGAGAACACAAAACAACCCAGCTTCCAACAAGTAAATCAGGTCAAATGAATTAGAAATTACCCTGAAAGAAGGCTGATAATTGGCAGGAGCTGCTTCACCCTTCTCACCGCCAAACTCCCCAGGAGGACCTCTAGGTGCACCACCTCTATATCCATCCCTGTCGCCAAATCTCCTTTCACCACCTTCACGTGGAGGTCCGCTACATATATTCAATAAATGAAAACATATCATCAACTAAATTAAATAAATAATAAACAAACCAACTACTCAACTGAGCCATTCCAATCATTTCATAAGTAGTCAATATTTACCGAGGGCGGTCTCCAGGTCCGCCTAAAGGCCTGCCAAGTGGCTTGGCGGATTTCTTCAATGTAGCTGGAACAATTTCAGAGGGCAGATTGAGGTATGTCCTTAGAAACTCAATTCCATCGTTAGTAAGATACCAGTAATAGTGCATCCAAGCGAAAGTCTCCCTCACGTACTCCCTCGACTTGAAGCTCTGCATGAGCTTAATTACCTGAAGGTTCGGCACATCGATCAATGGATGCTTCGCCAAGTTGTAGTCTTTTTTCGCATAGCACACTCCCTCTTCACCATCGGAAAAGAATATATTACATACAAAAGAATGATTCGATATAATTACAGATTTAAAATTTGGGTATTGATAGACTGACCTTGGAAGAGGTACTTGCAGATCTCTTTCCGGTTCTTCTCCGATATGATCTGAAATATAACACCTTTTACTCAATACATGCATAAATACGTAACTGCAGGAAATTAAAAGGATGGCTGATCCGGTGAACTAACCATCGCTGCTTTTCGCCGCCGGTCAGAGAAGAGAGAAAAGGTAGCCTCCGCGCGATGAATGTAGCAGCTGAGCCCTCAAAACCCTAACAAACGAAATTTATAGTCAGATCTTTGATTTTTTATTTTGGGCTTTTCGATATCTTTTAAAACCACTTGGCCCCCTCTATTTTGTACTCTCTCCGTCCCATTTTATCTGTCTTACTTTCCTTTTTGAGTTGTCCCAAAATAAGTGTCACATTTCCCTTTTTGGAAAGAAATATGTGGTTCATAACATTTCACTTTACTATACTCAAATCTTAACCACAACTTTTACCTTTTTAACCACTTCATTAAAAATTGTGCCAACAGCAAAGAAGACATAAAATGGGACGGGGGGTAGTATTAGTATGAATTTGTTATAGGTACCCCAAATGTATATCCCATTTATAAAGTTTATATCCCATATAAAAATCCTTTCTTTTTACCATTTTTTTACTCCCCAAAAAAAAATCTCAATCTCACCTTCTCTCCTCTATCCACTCTCACTCTCACGTTTCTGTCAAAATTTGGAGCTCCTTCGATGCAACTACAGTGCATGACATCAACCATCTTCTTCAATGGAGCTCACGGGAATGATATATTTGATTTTACTGATGAGTTGCTTTTGGATGGCTTGAAATGGGGAGGGAGACCATGATGACAAGGTTCATGATGAAGGTGACGGTGGTGACAGAGGTAATATGCCACTCGGGGAAGAAGAGAACGGAGGTCGGAACATTGAAGTCTTGAAAGACTTGAGATGGTCTTTTTTCCTCATTTGTTGGTATTCTTTTCATCCAAACTCCACATGGAAAGGGTTATCTGTCTCACAGACAATTTTGAAGTGCATCGTCTGTCTAGCTGAACATGGTTTCATAGTTGGTAGAGTCTTACATAAGGTGTCTGTCTGGACAGACTAATTTATTTGTTAGAGTACATAGAACAACTTTCTGTATGCACATCTTCTTATTTTAGAAATGTATTTTATACTCCCTCCGTTCCGAAAAGGTTGGCCAAAGTTGAATTTCACGTGGATTAATAAAGTAAAAAGTGTGTGGTTGAAAATTTGTGCAAAGGAGAGAGAATTAATTTTAGCCACATATTCCTTACTTTAAATGGAAATGGCAAATCATTTTGGGACATCCAAAAAAGGAAATTTGGTCAACCTTTTCGGGACGGAGGGAGTAGTACATTTGATGACTTGAGCATATCTTCTTTTCTTGATTTTGTTTTCTTGATTTTTTGGTGTGTTTTCAAAATGAAAAGGGTTGTATACACCGGATTTGAAATTGGTATTTAATTTCCTGTCATCTGCTTTTTAATTGTCTGTTTTTGTTTGAGTTGTCTAAAATGACTTGTTTGTTTATCATGTTGTTGTGAGAAGTGTGTAAGAGTCGTGAAGTTGTCTGTCATTTTAAAAATACATGAATGTAATTCATATTTAGTTGTTTGTCATTTGATTGTGAGTTGTATGTAAGTTGTGGTGTGTATTTTTTGAGATGTAATTAGTTGTCTTCAAAGTTGTCCTTGGAAGTAAATTGGTTAAAGTTTGTGACTCTAAGAAGACTCGTAGGAGTCCGTCTTATGTTAGGGATTTGTGTGTGCGGCTGCCCTACCTACTTCGTGCAAGTGACGTCCAACCATGGGAAGGTGAAGGAGTAGGTGTGCCTCAATAGCGAGCATGGTAGTAAACTCAATATTTTTTTGCACTGCATGTATATTACATGTATGTAATACATATTTATGTATTACATGCATGTTTTTTTAAAATGACAGACAACTTCATGACTCTTACACACTCCTCACAACAACATGCCAGACAAAGTCATTACAAACAACTGTCCCTACGAGTAAAAATGCATGTTTATAATATTTTATTGATTTTACCAAGTTCTAAGTCTAAATATGTATTAGCATTACTGTCAAATGTATAAAAATGCATACTTGGGAATGAAAGCAATTAATGACTCCCGTGTGATCCTTGAGGTGTGGCATCCTTCAGCAAATTACACACAGGTAATAAGGGCAAGTCACAAAGTGTGGTATCCTCCATCAAATTGCATATAGGTAACAAGGGCCCGTGTAGTCCTTGAGATGTGGTATTCTCCAGCAAATTACACATATGTAACAAGGGTAAATGTAGTCCTTGAGGTGTGTTAACCTCCAGTAAATTACACGTAGGATGAGGATGTACGTGTACTCCTCAAGGCGGGGTTAGCCCCGAGAATGTAAACTATGATAACAAGGACGAGTAGTCCTCGAGGTAGGTGAACCTCAGGGTATTAACTTTAAATAATTGAATGCATATGCTTGGTCGAGAACGAGTTCCCCATAAAATACTTTCCCTGGTCTAGGAATTGATTTAAACCATGTCCGCGATATGGGAGCCCGAAGAGCCACCCATGGGTATTTATCTTTTGATATTGGGTGAGTTAGCCTGCGGGTGAATCCCAACGAGGGTAAGACATGGGAAGGGTGAATTTAAGGGGACTGTTATGCCTAAATGAATTGAAAGACAAATGGGCCCACGGCCCGACCTAAATGATTTGAAAGACAAATGGGCCCACGGCCCGAATATTTCACTCATAGGAGTAGCTAAGAGTGATGGACAGTGTACCCGGGGGTAGCTTATCCAAGGGGTTATTGCGGAGGATAACTTAGAGAGAAGTCAGAACAAGTAAGAGAGAGAGAGAGAGTCAAATGTATTAAATGAACTCAGCGTGCTTTACAAGGAGAATAAGGGCTGCTATTTATAGCAGCTATAAATGCGATGAGAGTACACGTGTCAACAATCTAACGGTCGAGGGGTCACCTCAATCGGGGTGGCGCCGGCACATGCATGTGCACCGCATTGAATGCGGTGGGTGGATGTGACGCCGCATTAAATGCGGTGGTTGTCTGTTTCCAAAGGGAATCTTTGATGATTACGTTGCTGCCGAAAGCTCGGTGTAGCCGAAGGCTACCCTTATGCCGAGGGCACCCAGATGCCGAAGGCTCCTGAATTCTGTCATTTTCTCCTAGTAGCTCTTTATGCTCAAATCTGGCTGTCCTGTGAGATTTGGAGCCCTCGGCCATGGGGCCGAAGGCACCCGTATGTGCATTGTGGGCTTCTCGACACTTGGGCCGCTGTGCTTTGGGCCTCTTGTGCTTCTTGGGCCTGTTGGGCCTATGTTAGAGTAGTAGGAGTTTGTAGGCCAGGGGTCCCTGAGCCATATACTTCATCAAAGAGTTTGCTCATAATTATACTATCACCCTATGTTGAGGGTCTAATGTGAGAACCGTTAGTTACATTACATACAGTTTGCCCTAGCCAGTACTTTTTGTAGTACTGACCACTCGGGGGCCACCATTTCAGGTTGAAGCTGGAGCTTACTTCTTGCACCGGTTGTTCGAGAGATTGATGGAGAGAAGATGTGGTTCGTGCTTCCTCTAGTTCTATTTGTAAATAATAAAATAATGCTCCTGAAACTATTTTGATCTATAAATTAATGGAGCTTGCAGCTCTTGTTTTACCCTTGTGTGGGTTCTTCTTAAACACTTATATTCCGATATGCGTTTAATTGTATGTTAATGTTGTTATGTATGTTTACTAATCGGTGTTGGCATATATATCTATTGGATGTCTTGTGCAATTCGGTAAGGATGAACTGCGGTTATTCTTATTGGGTTGAACGACGGTTGTCTACGTGGCACAGACGCGGTCTGGGGCATGACATCTGCGGTATTGTCTGAATGTGTAAAGTTATTGTCTCTCTGCGTAAAAATAATGTCAGTTTAGTGATCTCTATTGTTTGTCTAGATATTTGTATTGTCTGTCTATTTTACAAAACATATGCCAAAAATGGTAATTCACAACAAAGTAATGTCTCTATGTGTAAACTTATTGTCTGCATGTGTATACTTAATGCCAACAATGGTAATTCACAACAAACTAATATTTCAATCCAACTCCTTATCATTCACACATTGCGTTAATACGGGAAATTAATGTTCAATTTTCTAAAAATGGTTGATTCAAAACTACATACAATTGTTAATCACAACAGACTAAGGTTTAAGTCCAACCACGTATTCATTCACACTTGTTTAACCATTGTTGTTCAACGGTTGTGATTCACCTATCATAGTTTATTTAGACTTTTTTAAACTGCTTCTTTACTAGGGAACTCCATACTAACATCGGGGCCTTTAATCAATTATTTTCTTCCACTTCATCTGTTATTCCAAACAAATATTCATGTTCAAAACAATACAAAACACAACACAATTTTTTTCTATCCACACAGAAAAATAGTATACATGTTTTGTTTTCACCAAATTTATCTGTACATCATCAAATACAACCATATGTCCGAACATTTTTATATAACTACATGAACAATTACTAAACTCATAGAGTTATAGTGAAATGTTCTAAAAGGCGCTAGGCGCCAATAGAGCGCCTAGCACCTAGGCGGCTAGGCGGGCGCCTAGGCGAGGATTAATCGGAAACATAGAAATTATAATTTTGTTAGTATTTTTGCATAAATATGATAAGTAATGTTGTGTTTATGTGTATATAAAATATAAAGACACACACACACACTAACATGCATGAATGATAAGAGTGTTCACATTTAATAACATGTTATACATACAAAGTGATACAAAGTACTTCTTAACTTCAAGTAATGCTACGTAATAATTATTATTAAATAATGATAACACTTAAGAGTATATATATAAAAATAAAAACATGTATAGTATTTATTTTAATCTACAACTAATAGATTTCTTCATATGCGTTGTTAGAGTTAAAGATACATATATCTCTTAGAATACTAAAATAAAAAGCAAAATAAAATGATCGATGAATCTAGATGTCTAGGCGGCCGATTAAGTGCTCTTGGTGGGTAGTTAGGCGCCTTAGGCGGCCAACTAATTCACCTAGGCGCCAAATCAATTAATCGGAGCGCCTAGACTAAAATCGGGGTGCCCGACTACCGCCTAGCGCCTAGGCGGGGACTAGTCGGGCACCTAGAACGATTTTTAGAACCATGAGTTATACCGATACTTGCATGTGCATACAGACAATGGATTTATGTAGACAAACAAATGAGTTGTCTGTGCGACAGACATTTTAGTTCAAGGTTTCACCAACTATGAAACCATGTTTGAGTAGACAAACACATCACTTACAAGTTGTCTGTCAGGCGGATAAGCCTTTTTATTTCGAAAACACACCAAAATATCTAGAAAACAAAATCAAGAAAACAAAATCAAGACAAGAAGATCTGCTCAAGTCATTCAAAGTTTCTTGATTTGCACCATCGTCGTTGCTTCTTGGTTACCGAGCTCTCCTCGTTCGTCCGATTACTGTAGCTTTTGCATTTGAAATAAAATATAAAGGCGGAAGAGGAGAGAAGCAGGAGAAGAAGGTTGGAGGGGGATGCTAAAAATGAGAACCCCTAAAGAAGGGGAGATATCTTGAAATGGAGAAGAAATCAAGATTTGGAAAAAGGGGGGGGAGGGGGGGAATTGGGGGGGGGGGGGGGGGCTGCATGAACAGACAATGGTGCAAGAGAGTGGGAGGAGGAGAGAAGAAAAGTGAGTGAGGATTTTTAAATGGGGTACGAATGAGATATAACTTTGGGTTACCTATACCATTTTTGTTAAACAATTACACTGACACTCCAATGACAAACGGAAAAGAGCTAGGTTGGCTCTATGATTCTAATTCCGTGTATACATATTTAGACTTACAACTTCCAAGGAGTCATTAATTGCATTCATTTCCAATGCCCTCTACTGTTTGAATAATACTACGGACTTACTACTCATTTTTTAATAAATTTAGTACAACATTAACTAGGACACATTTTATTAGACTGAAATATTAATAAAATATTGATTGTTTGGGACATGCATGGATTACGTTGGCACATGTTTATAACCCACGTGCATTTTGTCATGTTGTTGTGAAGTTGTGGATTACTTTGGGACATGTTTATAATCCACATTACTTATAAAATACTGATTATTTGGGACATGCTTGAAGTCCTTGGATTACTTTGGGACATGATTTGCCATCAATAAAATATTGATTATTTGGGACATGCTTGGATTAGTGAATAAGAGATTAAATTGTGGATTAATCATGAATATATTATTGTCAAATTTATAAAAATGCATACTTGGATTATTTATGAGACTAACTAGAGTAATCTAGTACTTGAGAATGTATAAAAATGTTTAAAAGTGTTTAAACATGTGATTATCCATATTGATTATAAATTATGTGAAAATGACATGATTAATGAGTAAAGAATTATTAATGTTCTTGACCTCCAATCAAACCCACCAACTCATTTAAGATTTTCAAAGTGGCTTTTTAGCCGGTAACTTACTAGTTTTACCGGTTGGGGTCAACATGTATGTCCATATGGCATATTTTTATTTTATTTTCGTACTCCAGCTTTTGACATGTTGTAAAAGACCATCTAGCCTAGTCAAATACTCAAATGAGTCTGCACCTTGGGACCGTTCGTCTTCCACAAAATTAACATGCATCTCTCTCCCATATTAGGACTTCCATGTCGCCAAAATTAATCCTAAGCACGGGAATGTTTACGCTTCTTCCATAAAAACTCCAAATGTATAATTACCTAGAATTTTTCTCTATAAATGTGGGAGTCCCACAGGGTTCCGAGGTCTCGCTGAAGAACGCCACACAAAAGAGGAACCATTGCCAGAATGCAACCTCTTCACTGGTATCTTTGTTTGACTTGGATTGTAAGACAAACCAGGGACATGATACTTCTTCATCGCGAGTCCGATAGAAGGAGCAAATTAAAACCGCCGTTCGGGAAGGAGAAGCTCAGACTTGAACAAGGGGTTGAACTAGAGGAGCATCCCGGCGATGACATCCATGCGGCGAAGCAGACGAGCGACAGTGGTCGGGCTTGTGTTAAAGTATTTATCTCACACCGGAAAGCCATAAAACAATAAAACTCTATATAAGGCTTTGGGCTCCTCCTCCTGTTAGGGTTGACCTTTTAGGATTGAACCCCAAGTCTTAACATGGTATCAGAGCCAATTCCGGTTGTGGTTTGATGGCTTTTTTAGCACCCATAATTACGGGTAGCTTGTTAAGGATCTATTTGGCCCATTATACACCCTAGTATTGTTCAGCCTGGTTCGGACTGAGGGGGCATGTTAAAGCATTTGTCCCACACCGTAAAACTATAAAACAATAAAACACTATATAAGGCTTTGGGCTACTCCTCCTATTACGGTTGACCTTTTAGGATGGAACCACATGTCTTAACAGCTTGGGACGACTACGACGAAGGTGTCTGCTGTGAGCGTAAGGGCTGCGGAGTAGATTCGGTGAAGAAGAAAGAGAATGGTGGGAGAGGAGGGATGAGAAAGGAGGACGGTGGACACAGAGCGAAGAGACAAGGGTGAAGTTGTTTGGCCTGCATATGCAGAAATGCCAATGAGGTTGATGACCTGGGAACATGTTGTTGAAGAAGAAGAGAACAAATAAAGAAAAGAGAGTGGGAAAGAAAAAGGAGAAGCAAGAGAAACAGCAAAAAGAAAAATTTCAAGCCACATCATACATGACATATGCAGCTTACCGGGAAACAGGAAGGTTACTGACTGAAAAAACCAATTTGAAAATTTTATATGAGTACGTGGGTTTGATTGGGGGTTCTTTAAGTTGAGGGGTTCAATTGACTTTTTTGAAGTAATATGGGGGTTTATTTGACAGTCCCCCCCTTTATAATAACGACTGAATTTTCTCATTTACCTTACTTTATCTCATCTATTTTCTTTCATCTTCTGGTTTTCATTTGAAACATGAGTGATTTTCCTAGTCTAACTTTTGGGCTCACATCCTTCTTATTTGGGTTGTGATTCATTGTTGCGTGTGTGTTGAAATTTAAAGATGTTATTAACAAAAACACTTTTTTGCTAACATCGTGGGGCATTGTATGGGGATTGACATCTGCTTATGTTGCCATAAACTTGAAAGCATTGTGCAGAGTTGTGATCATATTCCACATTGCTCTAAACACTATAGGGTGTATTTACTAGGGTGTGAGAATTTATTGTCATCACAAGGGTATAATGTTAGGTAGCATGAAGGTTTTAATAGCAGTGTTGATTTGGTTGGCTATGCTTATATTAAGCATCACTGAGTTAGTGTTGCGTTTTAGAAATTTTCGTCACAATCGCGACAAATTTCTGAAAATTGACCAATACTATCCCTCGATGATTACTCTAATTGCAACTGTGTAAAGCATTTTGACGAAGTGGATGGAGGCTCGTGAGGAACTGAGGATGACAGGAAGTCTCCGCGGCTAAAGAGGATGGAAGCCTTGTTTGGGGATTTCACTGGAGGCAATGCTACGCCGGTATCAGAGCCAAATCGATCCTGGTGTGGAGCTCCCTTGTGAAAAATGATGACACGATTATAAAAAAAATTGATAATGACAAATCGATGAAAAACAATGAATGACGGCACGATCCAGACGAAGTGTTTGGTCGTGAGGAGGGGTATTCAAGTCCTACACCGGAAAAAGTTTGAATCAACAAAGTTTATATTAAGACATGAGATACTCCTCCTATCAGGTTGACCTAGTAGGATGGAACCTCAGATCTTAACACCGGTTGATTTCATCACATTCTTACGAGGTTTGTTTGCCATTGCTCCAGAATTTCGTGCAGTAGTGATGGATCATTTCGGACCTCCAGTTCCAATGGCCCCCCAGATGAAAGCTCCAACGAGCTTGTTATATTTTGATTTTTTTGTTGTGGTTTAGGGTTGTTGATGTTAGTTTCTGGATGATGTACTCTTGTTAGTTATTTACTGTTTTCGATCTCTTCAGTGTGTGGTCTGGTTTGTACGTAATGTGTAGAATCAATGTTCAAGTAATATGAATGTCTTGTCTTGTTTAAAATTCTGTTGCATTCTTCTGAATTATTGTATCATTAAAATATACATATTCTACTACTGCTAATGGTTTTTAAGTATAACTTAAATACCCTTAAATTTTTATTTGATAGTAATTTTTTCAGACCATAATACAAAGATTGACTAATTAATTGGTGGCTTGTTCTGAAACATCCGACATTAATTAATGTGAATAATGAAACTGAAAAAGGACATAATGTATAGAGAGGGATGCACTTAAAAGGTGGTTTTAGACATCTAGATACTTCATGTTCTTTCTGGGTTAATGATATGCTCCAAAGTCGAAAGTGGTTTTTTAACTTTTAATTATTTCATTTCAATAATACATTTATTTATTTTGTTTAGTTATTTAATCTTTTCTTAAGTAGCACACAATAATTAAGTGATATACTCACTACTAATAATAATCAATTGAACTAGAAAATATGAGAAAAGTTTGACAATCGTACTATTTAAACCATTAAATTGCTGTTGATTGTCGTAGTTTATTTAGAGATGAAATTAAGACTTGAGTTAAGTTAACTTTCCCTGCTGAAAAAATCATTTCAGGGTTCTTTAGTGTTTATTTTAACATTTAAATATTTAATGGAATATTATACAAACTTGTTTTAGGGACTGGATATTTTCGTGACCTGCATGTGGGAGCGACGTTCTAAATTTTAATTCATATAGCATTTAATCATGTAATTTTGAATGTTTTAAATGAACAACAATACATTATTTAATATTATAGCACTTTTATACGTAATATGTTTACTACGGCATTTTTTATTTTACCCCGGCCCCCCTCTCGGTCGAATCCTGGCTCCGCCCCTGCAAGTCATCATACATACTATAAAATGCATTTGTAACATAACAAGATGTGCATACACACAGTTTTTCTATGTACTCAAACAAATAAATTTGTCTATCTAGATAGACACCTTATGTAAGACTACCAACTATGAAACCATGTTCAACTAGACAGATGTTGCACTTCAAATTGTTATGTCTGACAGATAACACCTTTTCATGTGGAGTTTGGATGAAAAGAATAGCAACAAATGAGAAAAAAAAGACCATCTCAAGTCTTTCAAGACTTCAATGTTCAGACCTTCGTCCTCTTCTTCCCCGGGTGGCATATTACCTTTGTCACCGTCGTCATCAACCTTGTCACCATGATCTTCTGATGTCAAGCCATCCAAAAGCAACTCATCACTAAAATCAAATATATCATTCTTCATGAACCCCATCGAAGAAGATGAAGGAAGGAAGTGGATGATTGATGTCGTGCACTGTAGCTGCGTCAAAGGGGCTCCATATTTTGGCAAAAACGTGAGAGTGGGTTATCTTGGGTTACAGTATGTCGAGCTTTATCTTGGGTTATCAGTGAAGGTTTTTCAGACATACAAGTAGAAATGGATTCGGATGAGGCTTTGAAGATAATCAGGGATGGTGGAAAGGGTAGATGGCAGATTGAAATTCAGGAAATGTTGCTGATGTCAGAGGGGAAGAGGGTTTCCTATTCCAGAGTTTGGCGTGAGGCTAATTGGGTTGCACACCATTTAGCGGCCCAAGTACAAGCCCAACAGATTAATTATTCCCAGCATGCTTCGTTACCGGCCTGTGTAAGAAATGCATATTTTATGATCTTTTTGGGCTTCCTACTCTTAGAATTTTGGGTTAATTTTTTCTTGTTTGAGTTGTATTTTCAATGGGTCAGGTATAGCCCCCCCATTGTGTTTCTTCTATTTTTGTTTCGAGTGTGCTTTAATCTTTTCGTCTTCATACTGTTGTATTTTCAGAAGGATTGCATTCTCAGAGAGGTTTCGGTCTAGTCCCCCCCTCTCTTTGGTGTACTCTATTTATTATTTAATAAAACTTGGCAAGTGTTCCCCGGCGCTTGCTCCACCAATGGGTGGTTTACCACCCGGGTTAAAAAAAGAGTGGGTAGAGGAGAGAAGGTGAGATTGAGATTTTTTTTGGGGGGGGGGGGGGGGGGGGGGTAAAAATATGGTAAAAGGAAGAAGTTTGATATGGGGTGCAAATGGGTATACATTTGGGGTACCTATAGCAAAATTGATTTTGTATATGTACGAACAATTATGCCCTTTCTAAGTTGGATTTCTAATAAATTTATATTGAAATCGCACATTTAATTAGGGCCGGGAGCCGTCTATTAGGAGGTGCAATATATGTTTGACATCTGAACCATTTTAATACGGAGCCCCAAAAAAATAGTGTGTAATACTCATTATAAGTTGATTTTTCTGAATGTTATGTATTATTCCAGATTTCAAAAGGTTTATAACTTTTAAATTGTTAATGATAGAGTATATGGGCGCAGACCCCATAGCCCACATACTCAAAGGATCAAACTACTAAAGATAGACACCCACTTTGCATCACTTCGGCCGTTTGGGTCCCCCATCGGTCAACAAGGTGTCGCATCGGTCTCGAACTGAAATTACTCAGGATGCGGCCTGGAGACAAAGTGGGATCGCGTCGGCAAGGGAGTGCATCGGCCAAGGGAGCGCATCGTCCATGGACCGCATCGTCCATGGACCGCATCGTCCATGGACCGCATCGTCCGGACTTCGTCCAGGCAGAATGTATTTACCTATTTTATGTACTAAGTGTTGTACTCAGCCCATTAGTGGCCCTATTCGCCCAAAGAAGGCATGATTATTGTAATGGGCCTCCTAAGCCCAAGGCTAGGGGCCCAAATCCACATTTTTACCTATAAATGGACCCCAAGGGGCTAATTATAGGAGGTTCCAAGTTGAGAAATATAATTACTCACTTTCTCTCTCTAGCTCTCACTTCTCTCTAGAATTAATACTCTATCATTTGGTGCTTTCATTGAGAGTCTAGAACAGATCAAGTGAGTACCCCTCGTCGCTACTAGACGCAACAGAATGACAAGAACCAGATCCAAGAACACTGGTCGGAACGTCCCCGCGAATCAGGAGGGACAGGGCAACGTTGCTGACAACGTTCCCGTTGACTACATTCCTTGGGAGAACGCGCCGGACATAGAGAACCCAGCTGGGGATCTCCGCAACAAACTCAACAAGAATGCTCCAGACGCCCGCCACGGGCTGGAGAACAAGCGCGCTGCTGACCGCGCGTCGGACCAACAGCCATCTGCTCCTGTTGTTCCTCAGATCAACCAGGCCGCCATTTTGGCCATCGTCGCGAGCATCCTCCAGGATCCCAATGTCGTCAGCGCACTTGTCGCTAAGACGGGAGAAAACAACACCCCCAACACAGGGGAGGTGGCGATGGCACTACCACCACCACCACTACTGCCCGTCGTCCAATTCTTCGGCAAAGACGAGAACGTAGTCGCCATGGACACCCATTCCCATACTGCCTCGCCGACTCGGGGTGCGCCAGCTCAGCACCGCGGAAAAGCCTCGGCCTTCAATAGGCTAGGCAACGCGGGCGGGCGTGTACCTCCGGGGAGGGTGGCGGATCGGTTGGGTGACCGTGAACCGGCTTCACCAAGGGAAAGCTTCGGGTCCGTCTCCAAGACAACGGAGCGGCCCCCAGTGGACAAAGGCAAAGGCAAACTCCACGAGGGTGACGTACGTCACCAGATCAACAAAGCTCAAGCAAACCGGCTTCAGCTCCAGCCGGACACCGCTGCAGCCTCCAGGGACCCTAGGGACGAGATCATCGCCCGCTTGGAGAAGCGCTGTGCTGATATGGAGGCCCGGGAAGCTGCCGCCAACGCGATACGGAACAAAGTTAGCATTCTCGAAAGAGAGCTCGCGGACAGGCATAAAGAGCCCATCGTCCAAATACGGACAATGACCCCCTTCTCCGACAGGGTGCTCTCAGCCCCCATCCCGGAGAAGTACAAAGGGAACCTCATCAAGCCGTACAATGGCCGCACTGATCCGCAGGAGCACTTCACCCGCTACCAGAACAACATGATGATGACCAACGCGTCGGAAGAGTACATGTGCCGCTGGTTCCTCTCTACTTTAGAGGGAGCGGCCTATGATTGGTTCAATGACTTGCCTGAGGGCAGCATCGACTCATGGCAAGAACTCGCTAGGCGCTTCCTCACTCACTTTGCTGGAAGGAAGCCCCACAAGAAGAACTTCGCCCACCTCCTCACCATCAAACAACAACCAGAGGAGCTGCTCCAAGCATTTCTCGACCGCTGGACGAAGGAGGATGACGAGTGTGAGGGGGCGGACGAGCGCACACTCTTAGCTTTCCTCAGGGGAGCGCTTCGGCCAAATCACTTCGCAAGAAGCTTGTTCACAGACCCCCCCCCCCCCCCCCCGCCGCCGCTCATACATCGCGGCATTGCGCCGCGGATCAAGGCACGCGGAGGCTGACGAGCTCCTCAAACAGAACAAGGGCGGTGGGGAGAAACCTCGGAAAAAGGAGGCCCCGTCCAAGTGAGATCCTCCCCAACCAACAAAACTTCACGTGAATAAACAAAGGGGTACCTTCGGCCCCCTTGGAGGCAACATGCCACCTAGCCTTGCGTGTCATGTGTACTCCTCGGCTTGAAGGAAGAACTCAACAACAATAAAAAGAAACAAGCTTCATCATGGCTAACTAGCCAAATATCACCATGTCCAAATATCACCATGTCCCAGTTATGGTGAACAAAACAACATCAACACATCTACCGGCAAGGCTGCAACACATCAGCCGCGACACATCGGCCATCGACGACACGTCGGCCAAACAACGCCATTTGCCGGCGACCCTCATCGGCCGGCAACCTCATCGGCCGGCAACCTCATCCGCTAGCACACGGCCACGTGACTAGAGCTTCTCTACCACAAATACAGGTACAAGAAGTCTCACCTCCTCGGCCAGAGACTAGCTCAATAGTGCACCGGATACCTCGGCCAGAACGCGTCGGCCAAAAAAGGGCTCGCATCGGCCAAACAACGAGGAAGACATACCAAATCAGAAGTGAAATTTTATCAAAAACTCGAGAAGTGGTGAAGCGGGCAACGTCCCCCACCCCTCGGCTTATTGATTGAATAGACACCCTCTGCTAAGCGCCACTCATTGAATAAAGATCATGTTTCAATCCATTCTTTCCAAAGAAAAGCAAGAGACCGCATCGGCCTAAGCGGTGATAACACCCAGGACCGATGCAACCAAAAGCCGTTGCAATAGACAACGCACCTAAAGCCGTTGCAATAGACAACGCATCTAAAGCCGTCGCAATCAACGACGCACCAAAAGCCGTTGCAATAGACAACACGCCTAAAGCCGTCGCAATAAACGACGCACCAAAAGCCGTTGCAATAGACAACGCACCTAAAGCCGTCGCAATAAACAACGCACCAAAAGCCGTTGCAATAAACAACGCACCTAAAGCCGTCGCAATAAACGACGCACCCAAAGCCGTTGCAAATAAACAACGCACCCAGGGCCGTTGCGATCCACAACGCGCCTACAAAGCCGTTGCATAGACAACACACCTAAATATCGTATCGGCACAAGCGGTGAAACACCCAAATCGGCCGGCGATATGCAGGACGAAGGACCTGTGTGCATGGTCCAACATCTTCAAACGGAGAAGCATACCGCGTCGTCCGCGCGGAAACCGCAGGACGACAGGCCTGAATTAAGGCTGAGGTTACAAAAACTCCACCCGTCAGTAAAATTTCGCTCAGGACCACAAAGGGCGGCCGTCAAAAGACGATGCCTAGTCCGGTCCCTCGTCGCCGATAGACGTGGAAAGGCCAAAAAAGATGCCACTGACACACCAAGCCGAGAGCGTATTTACTCCCTCGCACTAACCCACGCGAAAAGCGTAGCGGACAAACTACCGCACATGGACGAAGGGACAGTAACCCTTCGGCCATCCAAAAAAAAAAGGAAAAAGAGGGAAGCCGACGGACCGCGCACTTGCCGGCCTCGAGCAGTAAAAATAAATAAATTCCCCAAACTTATTATTCATCTCAAGACCGGCTCCCAATGCCGAAGCTCTTGCTCCATCATCTCATGAACGGCCTCCCAAACGGCGTCATACTTTTATATGACGATCGGCTTCATCATCGCCTCGTCATCATCCGGATCGGCTCATCATCATCGCCATCCGCACATCACGACCGGCCTCCCAACCTTGGCGTGATTATTCATCTCAAGACCGGTCTTAGTCATCCCTTCCCGGATGGCGACCGTTGCTTGGATCTTCAGATCGGCTCATCATCATCGCCATCCGCACATCATGATCGGCCCCCCGGCCTCGACGTGATGATCTATCTCAAGACCGGCTTCTCATCGCTGAGTGTCTTGAGCTAGCGACCGGGCTTGTTATTCCCTTCCAGGATAGCAACCGTCGCCTCTACATGACGATCGGCTCATCATCGCCTCATCATCATCATTATTCGGATCGGCTCATCATCATCGCCGTCCGCTCATCACGATCAGGCCCCCGGCCTCGGCATGATGCCTTATCTCAAGACCGGCCTCCTTAGTGCCAAGTGTCTTGAGCGAGCGACTGGGCTTGCTATTCCCTTCCGGCGTAGCAACCGTCGCCTTTATATGACGATCCGCTTCATCATCGCCTCGTCATCATTATTCGGATCGGCTCATCATCATCGCCATCCGCACGTCACGACCGGCCTCCCGGCCTTGGCGTGATTATTACTTCTCAAGACCGACTTCTCATCGCCAAGTGTCTTGAGTTGGCAATCGGGCTCGCCGTCCCTTCCTGGATGGTGACCGTTGCCTCTACATGACGACCGGCCTTATCATTGCCTCGTCATCATACATTGGACCGACTTATCATAGTCGTCGTCCTCGCATCGCAGCCGGCCTCTCGGCCAAGGCGCGGTACCTTATATCAAGACTGGTCTTAGCCATTCATTTATTGGGTGGCGACCATTGCATGGATTTTTGGGTCGACCCCTCAGTGCCGATACCCTCACATCATGGCAGGCCCTCGACCTCGACGTGATCATATTCCCCAAGACCGGTCTCAGTCATTCCTTCATCGGATGGCGACCGTTGCTTGGACGTTTGGCTCAGCCTCATAGAGCTGACGACCTCGCATCACGATCAGACCCCAGGCCTCGACGTGATGCCCTCTCTCAACACCGGCTTCATCAGCGCCAAGTGTGTTGAGCTAGCGATCGGGCTCCTCATCCCTTCCTGGATGGCGACCGTCGCCTCTACATGACGACCGGCTCATCTCTGTCGCGTCATCATTAAAAGGACCGGCTTCATCAGTGACGTCATCCTCAAGGGGCAGGCGTCGTCCTCATCATTAGACAACCGCTCAAGCACTGTCCTCATCAATAGATAGACGACCAACGTAATCCTTCATCAACGGACGGACGCCCAGCATTGTCCTTTATCAACGGACGGATGCCCCGTGTCGTCCTAATCAACAGACGGACGCCCATCATCGTCCTTCATGGACGGACGCCCAACATCATCCTTTATCAACGGACGGACGCCCCGCGTCGTCCTCATCAACGGAAAAACGCCCATCATCGTCTTTCATCAAAGATAGACGACCAACGTAATCCTTCATCAATAGATGGACGCCCCGCGTCGTCCTCATCAATAGACAAAATGCCCATCATCGTCTTTCATCAAAGGAAGACGCCCAGCGTCGTCCTTCATCAACAGACGGATGCCCAATGTCGTCCTTCATCAACGACATGTCATCAATGAGCAAGCGTCGTCCTCATCATCGGACAGACGCCAATGCCTTGTCCTTCACCATCAAAGGACCGGCCTCATCAATGACGTCGTCCTCAATGGGCAGACGTCGTCCTGATCATCAGACGGTCGCAGAAGCAGCGTCCTCATCGTCAGACGCACGCCAACATCTAGTCCATCAAAGGACCGACTTCATGAAGGACGTCGTCCTCAATGAGCAGACGTCGTCCTCATCATCAGACAGACGCCCAACGTCGTCCTCCTTCCACAGACGGACGCCCCCGCGTCGTCCTTCATCAACAAACGGACGTCCATCGTCGTCCTTCATCTCCATATGAGCGTCAATGTCTTGTCCTTCATTACAGGACCGGCCTCATCAAAGCCATCACTTTTATATCAAGACTCGCTTCATAGCGCTGAGTGTCTTGGTTTAGCGACTGGGCTCGCTATTCCCTTCCCGGATAGGCGACCGTCGCCCTTATAGGACGATAGGCTTCATCGTCGGCTCGTCATCATTTCATCAACGGCCTCTTGACGCCATCATACTCATCCAAAGATCGGCTCCCCAACGCCGACGTCTTGGTATAGGGACCGGGCTCGCAATCCCTTCCGGGATGGTGACCGTCACCTTTACATGATGACCAGCTCATCTTCGCCTTATCATCCACATTCGGATCGGCCCCTCATGATCGCCATCCTTACATCACGACCGGCCTCTCGGCACGGCACGATTATCTTTATGGTGACCGGTCTTGGATTTATGGACCAGCTCATCATCGATGTCGTCCTCATATTCAGACAAGCGTGCAACGCTTCGTCCCCATATTCAGACCAGCGTGCAACGCTTCGTCCCCATATTCAGACAAGTGTGCAACGCTTCGTCCCCATATTCAGACAAGCGTGCAACACTTCGTCCCCATATTCAGACAAGCGTGTAACGCTTCGTCCCCATATTCAGACAAGTGTGCAACGCTTCGTCCCCATATTCAAACAGCGCTTCATCCTCGCATCCTCACTACGGTCGAAGATGACTCCGCAATCATGATTGACATCCATCAGCCAAGAGATGAGGCTTAAACCTTCGGCCACTCGGGCGAAACTCGTTCGATAATAACCTCTAGCCTGCGACCTTCGTCCAAGGGTTCTCCCACAGGGTCACCTTGGGCATGACCGCCTAGGGGTTGGAGTCACGAGAAATGTAATGGGTGCCGATTTGGACGACGTCCTCAACAGACAGGCGTCAAACGCCGTCCTCCATCTTCAGGCGGGCGCCAACGCCTGGTCCTTCATCAGCAAACCTGCTCATCAATGCCGTCGTCCTCAACGGATCGGCTCATCAACGCTGACCTTCATCTTTAGACGGGCTTCATCAGCATCGTCCTTCATATTCAGACGGGCGTCCAGTGCCGTCCTCATCTTCAGACGGACGCCGCTGCGGCTCTGGGCCGAAGGGCTCACATGCACCTTTTGCTTCGTTTTGGGGGCATCCAGCGCACTCTTTTTCCCTCATCAGGATTTTTCCCACTGGGTTTTTCCTAATGAGGTTTTTAACGAGGCATCTCCCCATTGTGGACCAAAAGGTGTCAACCTTCGGCCCCTATTGAAGACACACATCACTCTACTCCTCTTCACCTCATTACATTTGCCTCAAGGAGTGGGGGACTGGGGGACTACATTGGCCTCAAAAAACTAAGCAAACTCAAAGCAAAAACAAAGCAAGATCGTCACATCATCTGCATCACAACAACAACAAATACATAGATTTGCCTTCGGCCAATCCAAAAGGTGAACCTAGAGGATGCGCATCATCCTCAAAATGATGAGTCACACTTCATCACAAAGCTACGCATCGACGCCACAACGTCTACACGCCTGTGGGTCAACCTCGGCTAAAGCCAGAACACAAAAGGAGAGCAACAACGGACGTACATTGCCTACTAAAGAAATAATCACGCCTCATCTTCCACAAAGAACAAGCTCAAGGGATCTACATCACCCTTCAAAGACAATGGCAAGTCATCACCATTAAACAACGCCAATGACATCGGCCATCATCGTCCATCAACTACAAAGAAGCCATCAGACCACGCATGGCCCCTCATCGGCCAAAAGCAACCAAACATGTTTACTCCCTTTCACTTCGTCTTCTTCTCAGCTCAGAGAGTGGGGGACTCCTGATAGAGTATATGGGCGCAGACCCCATAGCCCACATACTCAAAGGATCAAACTACTAAAGATAGACACCCACTTTGCATCCCTTCGGCCGTTTGGGTCCCCCATCGGTCAACAAGGTGTCGCATCGGTCTCGAACTGAAATTACTCAGGATGCGGCCTGGAGACAAAGTGGGATCGCGTCGGCAAGGGAGTGCATCGGCCAAGGGAGCGCATCGTCCATGGACCGCATCGTCCATGGACCGCATCGTCCATGGACCGCATCGTCCATGGACCGCATCGTCCGGACTTCGTCCAGGCAGAATGTATTTACCTATTTTATGTACTAAGTGTTGTACTCAGCCCATTAGTGGCCCTATTCGCCCAAAGAAGGCATGATTATTGTAATGGGCCTCCTAAGCCCAAGGCTAGGGGCCCAAATCCACATTTTTACCTATAAATGGACCCCAAGGGGCTAATTATAGGAGGTTCCAAGTTGAGAAATATAATTACTCACTTTCTCTCTCTAGCTCTCACTTCTCTCTAGAATTAATACTCTATCAGTTAAATTGGTGTCCTTTGCACATTATAAAATTCATATTTCACTGAACGATCTAGTATATTTGTATCTCATTGTCGTATTTTGTATTATTTCTTGTTTTAGAGAGTTTCAATTCGTCATTTCAACATTTTGAACTGAAAATTGTAAAAAATGAATCTTAGAAGAAAAATGAATTAAATCCACAAAAAGCGGGACCTAAAAATCGGAAACATGTGAAAACTCACTCTTTTTTCGTATTATATATCCCAAAATTGACGGTTTGCTCCAAACCGAATGGACGAATTAATAGTCCAATATGTGGTCCTTTTAATGTAGAGAAAACTGTCAAATAAGCCCCCTTACTAACATGAAAAAATCAATTGAACCCTCCAACTCAATTATCATCCAATTGAGTACCCCAAGTTCAAAAAAAAAACCAAATCTGCCTTTTTAAAGGCCAACCACCGGTTCCTCCGTATGCATACACACGTGGCAAATCCTTGATTTTCTTTTTCATTTTTCTTCTCTTTCCATTTCTTTCTTCTAAATCCTGTCTCTGTTCGTTCCCATCCATCTCTGCTGGGCAGATCAGGACACCCCTCCTTGCTCCTTTCTTCGTACGTTTAAGATACACAAACACACACACACACATATCAATCAATCCACAAAAAAGACACACGAATAAACTATCAACAACCACGAAACTAAGCTCCATTGCTCCAATTTCTTCTTGCCTAAACAAATCAAAATCCCAATAAGCATGATTTTTAGCTTTTAGATCCAATTATGAATTGAATTTAACTTTGAAACGAGAAAAGAAGATGAAGAAACGAAAAAAGAAAATACAAGAGATAAGGGAACGAGAAGGTGATTAGGCGGAAGTGGAAGGCGGCGGCGTTAGGGAGTGGAAACCAACCGGCGTTAGGGAGACAGTCATGTTAATTGGAGTATTTTTCCTGAAAATTTCATTTAGGCACAAACACTGTGTAATGAAATCTCTGTGCGGGCTAGAAGCCTTGAATCACGGGCGGTGGCCTTTTGACGGTGGCGACCAGCTAACTAAAGAATATGTAGTGTGGGTGACGAACCAGGAGAAGAAATAGCGGAGAACCACAGAGGGAGGAAGGGAAGAAATAGGGAAAAGAAAAGAAATGGGAAAAGAAAAGAAAGAAAAAGAAAGAAAAATTAAAGGTTATGCCACATCACATGCCGTATGTGCATTTTTACCTCGAACCGGAAGATAACCGGTCAAAAAGCCAAATTTGATTACTATATAAGTGTTCATGGGTCTAATTGGATGATAATTGAGTTGGGGGGTTCAATTGACTTTTTCATACTAGTAAGGGGGCTTATTTGACAGTTTTCTCACATATTTTTAGTATATGTTAGAATATTCAAAATCGTATTATATTCTATCTTAAGGGGAAAAGCTAAAAACTATATGTTGAATCAACATAGTGCATAACATCCAATTGCCTTGGTAGACTGGTTGGTGGCCTAAAAGTAAACGAAGAGAGCTTGTGTTTGAATCCCCCTATCCTCATTTTTTTGATATTTTAAATGACATGCTGTGAATGAGATTGCATCGACATGTGATGTGGCATGTGAGTGACGTTGAAAAAGAATTAATCAGAGGAAAATTTTACGGTGCATATGTATTGTGGAATGTTTTGGTGTATTCCACACTTGGCAGCATTTGATTGGAAATTTAATCCACCTCAATATTTTTTTTATTAAAAACATCTTTATTGCACACAAGTCCCTCCCAAATCCCCAACCAATTTATCGTGTTTGTAAGTTCATAGCTGCAAGAAGGGTGGGCGAGAGACGTATGGGTGTCTCTGGGAGGCGAAGAGATCTGGGAAAGGTCTAGAGAAACGAAAATCAGGCATCGAAACTACAGAAACCAGCTGCGCATGCACTTCGTGGCAGCGGCTCAATCCAAGGCTGGTATCATTATCTCTAATTTTTTGTTGTGTGTATTCGATCACCACCTATAGAAACTCTTAGTTATGTGTTGCATCGGATATGTAACTTCGAGTGACTGTATAACTTAGTATCATCAGCTAACAAGTTATTGAGGTTTCGGAAAGTGTGTTATTTTAGAAGTGAAGAGTTAAATTTATGACTTGTGAACCCAATTTCTTTCTGATGAAACTTTCTAGTAGACATTAATTTTATGAACTGTTTCTTTTAAAGTTCTCTTTCACTCATTTTTCTCATGATTCTATATTATTGGGCTAAAGCTAAATAGAATTTGGTTTATCATACTCAACCGGACTCATTTTTTGTGATTTACACATCGCAACATGAACTTCTGGAAAGAATAGGTGTAAAGTTGATGCAGTCGCACACTCTGGTTATGTATCAGTACCTCAGAGCTTTCACTTAGGTTTATTGCACCTTTAAGGGTTTGTGCTTTTTCATATCTTGGAAATTGAGTTTCATTCCATGCCTAAAAGTTTCTTAAATCCTCAGGGCCCAAAGAAATTACGGAGTATCAGTTAATACTAACTGGATAGTGGATACTTCTAAACTCATTTCACATCAAGCTTTTCAACTAGTTTAGTGTTAATAGGATTGAACTAAGTTTTGGTTTTTTAATGACTCAATAATAGGATAGTTTATTTCCATATCTTAAATTATGATTGCTCTTATTTTCAGCTTGTTGTATTTCCGAAACTGAAAAAAAGCAGTAGGAGAGTGTTTCCTTGAATCCAACTTCATTATCTTTTTATAGGTGAACACAACACTTGACGATTCTTAAAGTTGGAACATGGTAAATTTATTTGTAGATCAAAGTAGCTAATCAAAAGTTAATAATAATTGTTATCGTTATTAGAAAGGTAACCCTAAAAGCAATGAAAAACACTATATAGGATATTTTTCAATTGTTTATCTGTTTTCAAATAATAAGAAAAACACTATTGGTAAATGCAGAAAGAAATTATCAGAGGCAGAAACTGGTCAAATCATGTGGAGAATGAAGTTAACAATAGGAATAAAGTTAGAGTAGTGAAATACAACAATAGGATAACATTATGCTAGTTCCAAGCTGCTTATATTATTGAAATAAAAAAATATACAAAGCATGCAAAGAACACATTATATTTACCAGTTCCAAAAGGAAATGTGAATCCTGAGAATACATGGAAATTATATGGATAAATTTGGCAAGTATTTTTATATATGTATCATTTATGTGGCTATTTTATCATATAGGTCGACTTGATTCAAGGATGTGCATTGCGATGGATATGGTTGGCCATCCTTTCAATGAATTGAAAGCAAGTATGGAAGAAAAGGGAATTCAACATTGGATTGAGCTTAAGAGGAAGAATGTGATTGTTGGTCTCTGATTTCTTATTGTAACACACTAGCTTAAGTAATTTAGGATTTACATGTTTTTATTTAGATTTCGAACTCTATCTTGTATTGAATTGATTTTAGTACAAACTTTGAATTTCTTGTACTAGTAGTTTTCTGAATTGTGGACCTTGTGGTATTGTGGAAGAATTCCGAATACATAGTTTGAGCATTTAATGATAGTTGATTTTCTATTTAAAATTTAGGATGTTTTTACTTGAATTGATATTTTCTAGTTTGATGTGGTTTATTAATGTCCAGTCTGGTATGATAGTTTTCAGGTCTATGTACACTTTATAAGTACAAAACTCTGGTCTGATTTATTTAAGCCTGGTATGGTTTGGTTCTGGTTTGGTCTCGGATTGAATTAAGTCCAATTAAAACATCCGTAGCTATGTTCAAATCTGTGAAAATACATACATGGAATTCATGAATGTATACTTGGGATTTTTGAGTTCATCTGTAGAAAGTTTTTTGTTATACAAGATATTGCTTGTTCTCAAAACACTTAAGAGCCCATGTGGTATATGGATATGCTATTCATTTTCCTGCCTTGAAGAGTTTGTGTTTTTGAAGAGCTTATGTGTAGAAACTAAAACCCCCAGTAAAAACTTATTTGCGGAGCTGAAACGGTAATTTTGTTTGTTTGAGTTTTGATTGAGTTACTTTAGCATCAAAACAATGTACTCTGTGTACATTACTGTCATCTTGGATCCTCTTTGTAGGTCTTGCAGATCAAAGCATTTTAAGGTTGAGAGAAGGTAGCAATCATTATATAGTGTACCAGATGTACATGCTTGAGCTTCTATCTAACAACACTTTCAACTATCACACTTTTCTGGAATTAATTATGCTAAACCAACATTATATTTAAAAACGTTTACAAAGTTTCACAGCACCAGGGCACTTACTCTATTTATACATGATTTATTTGATACAAGGGCACTAACTCTATTTATACATGATTTATTTGATACAAGGTATTTACACTCATTTACATTCAATATCAAGACAGTCAAACAATAACCACAAAAACTTATTTACAATCGATATCAGTACCCTTCACTCTCTTAGGAATAGTTATCCTTTTTATGAGTGGAGTCTAGTACCCTTCATCTTGGGTGTTCTTATCTTCAGTTCAAGAAGAGTGAGAGACTTCTTATTAAGGTCGATGATAGCTGAAATCTTCTTGCTTTTACCCAAAGATGATAAAAAGGTTTCAAAACTTGTTGTCTCTTTACAAGTTCCCTATACCGAGTAACTGAAAGCTTCTCTCAGCCGCTCCTAAGACAGTTCATATAGCAGTGACCTCCCATAAATCTATCAGCATAACCTCCCAGTGACATGGGATTGATAGCATCCTCCACCACTCTTTTTCTTCCATAAGTAATCAGGTAACTGAAGCAATGCAAAGTAGTAAAAGAATTCACATAATGTCAGTGATCATATAAGCATTGAAAATCCATTTGTCAACTTCTCGGCAAGCACTGACAGTCTAGTTGGTTCGTGAAAATACCTCTGTATAAACCTGAGTGGAGCGCATGTGACAAATACGCAAGCAAAAATACCTTAGCATGCGCCAAAATCACTTAATCTCTTCCACCTAATGCATTTGTATGAGAGAAGCAATACCCAATATCGCAAAAGGAAGACTGTAATAATTGCAGGTGAAAATCATGTGGTCTGACCAGTATGGATGTATCTTGTATGACTAGTTGTATAGAATACTAGAATGTAATAGTGAGTATGATTTAATCGCATGTAAAAAAACAAGTGGTGATCAAGTTTAATAACAGAAAAAATATTACTTCCTCCGTTCTTTTTTAGTTGCAACGGTCAACATTTCATATTTGCCAACACACATCTTTGACCGTAATTATATCTTAGTCTCTATTAGTAAAAAATAATTAAAAATTCGATTTTGAAACTTTGTAATGAGATGAATTAAACAATGTCTTTTTTAAAAAATAATTTTCATTAAATAATAACGTAAAATATAGTCAAAGTAGATCATGTGAATAGTGTAAAATTCATCATGTTGCGATTAAAAAGAAACGGAGGATAGTATATGCTTTGCAGTTCCTATATATCTAGCATTAAAAACTAATCAACTGGAATGTAAAGTTCATTCATCCTTGTATAAAGATAAATACTTATGTCCCAATGGTGAAAGAGAAGAATGTGATATAAATGTTGTTTGTAAAAACAAAAAATCTCAACAATAAACAAACGCTTGCATTGGTTTAGTAAAAAAGTCCTACACTTGATAGTTGATACTATTTTAGTGCATGTTTTTGTCTTTAATAATTTTTTGTTTACAGGAAAGGAGTTGTTTTCTTTCTTTTTCTTAAAGCTTCATCGTTTGCACTGTCTCCAAACTAAAATGCCCGTTTTCAAAGGCATGAGGCGTGGGTAGAAAATATGGTTTCTCCAAACTAACTAAGACACCCTTAAAAGTTATAAAATTTAAACAATTAATTTTCGATTAAAGTTGTATCCAAATGTTGGATGAAGGGGTGATTGAAGCTTAAGCTGAAATAAAAGAACAGAATTCAAACGTTTTAGCATAAAGCGTTTCAGTTTAGCCGTTTAGCAGAAAGATTAAAATCTGCCGATTCCTAAACAATCCCTTGGCATATTTGCGAGAAATGTGTTGATTTAGTCCCGTAACTTATAGCTATACCTGATATTGGTCCTGTAACTTTATTAACTTGCAGATTACATCCCGTAACTAATAAGTTAGTGCAATTTTGGTCCTTCTCTGCCGGAACTTACCAATTTCGCCGGAAAAGACACATCACCTGCCACATGGTATATTATTTGGAACTCATTTGCTGACTCAATGTTGGCCCTTAGCTAGAGTTAAAAATTATTTCTTCTTAGTTGCAGCAGGAGCATTTTGAATGAAGCTTAAAGCTTTTTGGATTCATGTTTTAAGAATAAAGCATTTGAAATGTTACATCATCTTCACTTCTCACATCTTTAACATGAGAAAGACCAGGAGCAAAAACACTAGCCCCACAACAACTATGAGGAGCCTTTTATTTTTAGCCTTCAACTTTACAACCTCTTCCTCTTTTGAATTGAGTCTTCTAACCAATCCCGGAATTATCATCGTTCAACGATGGCACATAGGTGGGTCCGCCCATTCAAAAAATCTGCAACTTTCTGTCTGTATCAAAACAAGATGAAGTTTAACTTACTTTTTACTGCTTTGAACACAAAAATACATTATCAAATGCCCCCAACAAATAGAATATGGTAATTTTATTAGCAGAACCTAGCTTAAATTATAAAATACATTTTAATTTTCAAACAAATTTATTATTCAAATGCTATTCTTAAATTTCTAGTTTATTTAGTAAAAAAAGAAGCAAACAATGTAAATTAAAAAGTTGAACTTCTTACTCTGCTTCTAGCACACACACGAAACCTCCTTCCAGGATCGTTATCAGTCCAAGAAGTTAGAAGAGAAACCTTTTTACCACAATCACACTCCATAAACTTTTGTCTGATCGAGAGCCGTTACTAGCAGATTTGAAGAATAACTCACTCTATCGACTTAGTTCAGGAGAAATCTTCAGGTAGAGTTATATGTTCTTCCCCCCTTTTGCAGATCCGATAATAGGCTTGGTATGGTTGTGCATGCACTTAGCGAAGAGCTTTCGTACTCTGGTTTTTTAACTCCAGCTAAGGGCCAATATTGAGTCAGCAAATGAGTTTCAAATAATATACCATGTGGCAGGTGATGTGTCTTTTTCCGACGAAATTGATAAGTTCCGGCAGAAAAGGACCAAAATTGCACCAACTTATTAGTTACGGGATGTAAATTGCAAGTTAATAAAGTTACAGGACCAATATCGGATATAGCTATAAGTTATGAGACTAAATCAACAAATTTCCCGCATATTTGCTAACCTCTGTACGATGTACTTATTCTCTTCTACTGATTCTCTTTACCCAACTATTTTTTTGCTATGAGGATGAATTTGATTATAAGTCTTTAAAATTTTGTCAATTATACTCATCTTAATATTCTACAGGGAAAACAAAACTCCATCTATTTATTTTTACTTGCACAATATGAACCCTGGGAATTTACTGTAAGAATGCTGATAAAAATTCAAAGTACCTCCCCTGCAACATGAAAACTGACCTTCAAAAGAAATGCTATAAGATCTGCAAAATCCACTCCACCTTCCTACTTTAGAAAACAGAAGCTAGCAGATATCACGAACTGACCTTATCCTTTATTGAATTCATTCTTTACATTATATATAGTGCTTTTAAGGACAAGTAATATAACATTAACACAAGAGAAACATAATTATAATTTAGCCAGAATTATCATACCTCTGCATTGGTTATGTACTCCCTAATGATACACCAAATAAATCCTTTTATTACGGAACCATATAAATCCATTAGTATCCTGTTAAATGGAATAAAATAATTTCTCAGCACATACCAAAAACTGAAATCCACTTTTAGTCAATTTTGGTTGCTCTGGGTCACAGAGTTTTCATTTGCACAATACGGAGTAGGTTTTTCAGATTTGGCTCACGAACATCAGCCGGTAACGTCTTTGAAAATACTGACTAATGGCGCAGCGACGGCATCGTATTACTTTCTGAAGATGGGAAGACAGAAGGAGAAATAAGGAATGCTTTTAGGACTGAATTACAAATATAACGTAGTGCAGGGGACAATTTCACAAATTTGGATAATTTTACTTGAATAAATGACGTGGAGTAGATATCAAATAATGTGATGCCATCTGGTGAATGCACCAAAACATCCCAGAATTTAAGTGCACCGAAGAGCTTCCCTTAATCAGATTGCTGACATGGCACGTCCACCCCGATGACAAGGCAAAAAACACCCCTATTTGGGAAATAAGTTTAAAAGTACCCTAGTTTGGGAAATAAGATTTGAAAGTATTAGCTAGTCAATTAAATAAGACATTTAATGTAGGAAAAGAGTCACCTCAATGTTAGGTTCCATTTATTATGTCTAGCTTTATTAGCACTAAAACTTAGGTATATATATATTCTCTTATCAAGAATGTAGAAAGAGAGACTTTACGCCGCACAAAAAAAATTCATTATAAAAGTTTCAAAGGAAAGCGTAATCTAAGATTTCTACTGTACGAAATTCTTCATCATCATTATGAAATTCTCTTATGGTTTACGTAAGATTTATGTGCGTTTATTCCATTGCTTAAAACTGGGATCAACAACTGGTATCGGAGCAAGATGAGGTACCCAGGAGCGGAACTACTAAGGGTTTTGGGGGCCCTGCAGTTTTTTCTATTATATATATATATATATATATATATATATATATATATATATATATATATATGTATGTATGTATATGTATAAATGTAAATGCTACATATAAGGGAATAAAATGGATTGGGAGCAAAGCCTTAAGCAGTTCCAGACTTCAAGAAGAAATGGTGTGGAATTGTGGGTATTGTGCTGGAATTACGAGTCTTACCCACCCAGAAACAAACTCATCAGTCATCATCATATTTAAGTCTAACAAATGTTGTTGACTTTTCAGATTAGCTTTCATGGTCGTTCTTCCTCAAAGTGCCATAACAGTTGTTTTATTGAACAGTGATATGAAAATAATGTCACTGTCATGGTATTACATTTATGAAGATGGTAGCTTTTTGTTTTTTTACATCTTTAATATATTTTCATAGCAAAGTTGACATTTTTTAAAAGTAAAAGATACACCTTGATGTCATTTTCAAAATAAAAATGAGATTTTAAAAAGGAGTGAAAGCTTTGCCAAAAAACAAGGAGTGAAAGAAGGAGAAGCGATTGTCATGTTTTTTACATATGTAATGTCATTGAACATTTTGAGAACAAACATGACATTTTAAAAGAAAAGAAAAAGAAGAAACAACGGGAGGAAGAACCGTAGGAGGACTACTTGCAATTCTGAAATCGGCATTGACGCCATCATTATAGCAATTTGGAAGATGAATGTTGCGATCGGAAGAGGAAGAGAGAAGAGGGAGGAAAGACTGAAATGTTTTCAATCAAATCGGAAGAGGGAGAAGAGAGAGGAGAGTGAAATTTCCGATCAAAAAAATAAATCGCAAATGAAGTAGGTAGAGAATTGAATGAGTAGAAAACAACATGGGAATTATATGCATTGCTTGATAAGAAGATGTGGGGGAAGATGTCGGAGGCGGACACGATGAGGAAGCAGGAACTTTATTTATGTTTTTTTTTTTAAATATTTTTATTTATGTTTTGGCCTCATTTATGGCAATTTCTTATATAAAAATGTAAACACAATATTGATCACATACTTTATTTTTATAGGAATTTAAGTCAGCACAAAATACTTATCTTAAAAAATTATACTCCATTCGTTCCAATGGACATTGTCCACTTTGATTTAAGTGTGAAATAAGAAAAACATAAATTGTGCTATTGAGAATTGTGCAAATGAAGGAAAAATAAGGACAATCATAAATTCATTACTGGACTACAATATATGAGAAAATGCACCCAAAATGTTTCGTTTGTTGTCACTTTTCAATCCAATTCAGAATTGTTTTCTTCATTAGCATAGAGGGTTTGCATTGTTTACAATAAAACTGCTTGAAATATTAAATTTGGAACAAAAGTGCATCGTTTCCAATTTGATATCTCTATAACCCATTAACCTGGAACAGTTTTATTGAATTTTAGATTCTTTTAAGATATTTGCTAAGTCTATATATTACAAAAAGAACAAAGTAATCTAAACCTGTAATATAGTTTCACAATGCAAACCAACATAATGAAAACTAAGAAACCATATTGTAATACTAAAATCGATTGTATTGGCTGATTCTGTTGAATTTTATGAAGTTCTGACAGAAGTCGCTCGATTGGTTGATTCTGATGATTTATGAAAAAAAATATATATTCATCAATAAAATTGTATGAAAAACAACTAAAGTGGTCTTCTAGAGTAACTTCAACCAATACAGTTAAAAAGTAAACATACCCTTACTTTTTCTTATTATTATACAATTCAGCGCGCGAAATCAAAACTTATGTGTTTGGAACAAAAGTTGACTGATAAGTTGAAAAAAGGTCTGTCGGTACATTCTTGTGCAATACTTCAGAGTTCAGAGAGTATAACCCCTTTACCAATATATTTACAAATTTATAATTACAAGTTTGGTGACAATTTTTCTTTTCTTATTCAACATTATCGTCCTACACTCCGTAAGAAATTGATATAGAGAACCCAAATTTAGTGTAATGAGACTTCATATAAACTTCATTATGGACCAATTTAGGGAAACTATTATACACACTATATTATCCACGCTTTGGTTACAATTTATATAAAGAGAATCCCCTAAATAGTAGAAAAAACATTTTGGAATTCCAAAATAGAACTATTATTGTTTTTTATTCTCTGAATATGAGTAAATTTCTGCCAAGCTTGATATTACTAGACTTTAAAGTTTAAACATGACAATTTTTTCTGATTACTCTTATTGAGGGAATGAAAAACACGATAGTCCTATTTTGGAATTTCAAAATTCTTTTACTCCTATTTAGGGCAATTTCTGATTTAGATACTCCTATATCATGTCATAGCTATGAAGCTATCTTGATATTCTACCAATGAATCAGCAAAACGTTTAGATGAATAAAGACTTGATACCAACAAAAAGTAAAACTATATCTACAAAAGTTTAGATGAGTGCATTTTATCCAACTCAGCATCCGCCTCGCCATTGTTCTCCCAATGTTCACTTCGGTATGTTGCCAAGAGCCTTCATCAGAAAGGCATATTCATATGCTTCTTCTTCACAGTGACCACAACGCCCTCCTTCGCCAAAATGTCCCCCGCTCATATCTGTCTTTAGAATAACTGCACCAGAACACCTTGAACACGCTTCATCCCGTACTTTGGCGATCCACTTAGCTGCTTCCCAGACACCAACTCTGACAGTCATCACAAGCAACAAAGCAAATACACATTCCGTTTAAAAGAACGTAAATGTTTAACAGAGCAGATGAATAATCTTATTAGAACATGTTGATATACCTGGAGTCATTGTATGAAGATGTGACAAGCGTGGTGGGAAAGCATAATGCATGCGATATATTATCGTAAGGAGAATACTTCATAATATAATTAAAGTAAGACTCAATCTGAGGATTCCCAAATTCTTCATAGTCCAAGACTGTGAGAGGTAAAGCCGGATCCAACAATGTGTTGCATATATCAAGAAAAGGAACCTGGACCATTGTGGTTTTGTATTTATTTATTTATTTATATATAAAACCATAATAATGATTGAATATTTATTTTCTTTTCCCGGATAATAAGATAAATGAATCTACAAGCATTGTGTTTAACCTTTAAAATTGCAGCCTGAAAAAGTCCGGGATGTATGTTGATGGCTGCCCCGACAAGAAGACTCCCGGCACTAACTCCGATAGCACCAAGCTTATTAGTGTGAACATAACCCTGGTTAATAAGGTACTGTCCGCATGATACAAAGTCATTGATGGAGTTTAACTTGTGTAATCCACTCCCAGATTTATGCCACGTGGGATGAGGGCCATCACCGCCTCTGAAACATGTATTAGGAATTAGGAACTCATGAGAAAATGATACAATAAGCTGTCCATTTCATCTTTTAGTTATTAAGAAAATAATGTCAGATCACATACAGGTTTGGTAAGCAAGTTCAAGGAGAAATGGAAGATGAAGAGGTCAATGTTTAAGTAAGTGAACCCAAGAAAATAAAGCTTAAGCTCAGTTTATTTCAGGGTAAATAAGCTGTTTACTCACAAAGTAAATTGTTCCCTGTATAATATAGTGTGTTTGGATCATGGAGTGACTGCTAGAGGAAGTTCCTTGGAAATTACGAAGGCGCATCAAATTCTCTGAAAATTTCCATATCGTTTAGTTTTCCTAATCTTTAAACGATCTAAATATATAAATTAAACGGGTTTGAACAAATACTTATTTATTTTTATTTACTTTCAAGCATATCTTTTACTTGTAAATTTACTGTAATTCCCTCTCTATTTTCTTTCCTTAAGTTTTTACTGGTCCCTACATCTGACCCCCCCTAAGCTATGATGATGATGATGATGATGAAGTTTTTACTGGTCCCAAATAGGCTCTAAAGTCTAAAGCACAAGGGAAAATACTCTGGTGTCACACAGGAGGACATTTCTTGGATAGTGTATTATGTGCCCAACACAGAAGAAAGACAGGAAAACTACAAATATTTTCTTGTACACAAACAGAGCCTAAGTGAGATAATAAAAAAACCTAGCATGAGAAAATGGTGACAAATAATCTACTAACCTAACATCAGAAAAAGCAATTACCCAACCACGATCAAGAAGGGAGAGACAGTTTGCGCACCAGCTTTTATCAAGAACATCTCCATAAGCTCCATACCCATGCAGAAGACCTGAAGATTGACCTTTTTGGTGTGCTTTACGAGAGTAAATGATAGTCAAAGGAATCCTCACTCCATCATGTGAGATAACTTCTTTGTTTTCACAAGCATAGACTCCTGTAAAATCTCTCCATGCCGGTCCTTCAACTTTTCGAGTTTCACATTTCTGCCCACTTGAGATATTTGCCAATTCTTCTTGCATCACAATGGTGGATGAATTCTTTGCCATATCATAGTCAACAATAATGTCAGGCATCTGCAATTCAAAATAGAACATTGACAAGCTTATACTCCGTAATAGATAATGATGCTATTATCTACATAAAATTTGGGTGGGGTTTTGGCTAAACCCAAAAATTACATGTAGATCTCGGGTTATGAAATTAAGGACCAGAACAAGGTCCATTATATTCAGTCCAAATCGGGTTTTTGGTAACCCGGATTTGGTTCGGTTCTGGGTAGGGCCGGTTAAAACCTGAATGAGACATATATCACCTTGCCTTTCTATATTTTAAAGCCAATTTGCAAATAAGATTACTCAAAAATACAAATCACAAATAATAACACAATTTTAGTCTCAAAAATCGTCAACTATTCAAATTAAAACAAAATAATTTATCTTAATATTGCATTTAAGATATACTCCCTCCGTCCCGAAAAGGTTGACCAAAGTTGACTTTCACGTGGATTAATAAAGTAAAAACTACGTGGTTGAAATTTGTGCAGAGGAGAGAAAATTAAATTTAACCACATATTCCTTACTTTGAAATGACAAATCTTTTTGGGACATCCAAAAAAGGAAATTTGGCCAACCTTTTCGGGACGGAGGGAGTATATAAATAAATAATAGAGATTTTTTCAAAAATTGTTAATAAATAAATTTATGGATAAAAACATGACTAAAGCTACTATGAGTATATTTTTATGGTCACTATGGTATACAAATTGGAGGATCGGTCTCTTTCCATCTTTTTGTATGTCTTTTGTTCTTTATCCTTTTATCCTTCTTATCTTATTTTTTTATCCTTTTTATCTTATATTTTTTTTATCCTTTTTATCGTATCTTTATCTTATCTTTTTTACCCTTTTTATCTTATCTTATCTTTTTAGCTCCGATTTCAGTGTCGATTCTTATTAGCCGACCCTAAACTCATTTGAGACTAAGGCTTGAATGTTGTTGTACGGTATACAAATTGAACATAGTTGTAATTATTAAAAGTTGCTAAGTCACTTTTTTGTCCACGCTTATTTTAGTCATATATTGGGAATTATTTATAAATAATATTGGTAAATTATATTGATCTTATATTAAATGTAAATGTTTCGGGTTTTGGCCAGTCTGGTCCAGGCCGGGTTTTAGATTTTAGAGACCGTTAGTTTGGCCCGATTATTTTTTACTGTTATTTTTATCCGGCCGTCTAAAAAGAAAAAGGCCCAGAATGGTCACCTTGCGGGCCGGGCCAAGATCAGTTTCCGGGTTTTGGATTAGTTTTTCCAACCCCTTGTCATGATTAGTTAATTACAGTTAAAAGGTATTGTGTTTATTTATAGGTTTTTTCTTATAATATAACTAAAACTCATATACAAAAAAAGTATTACCACACGGTACAAGTCTACAACCACATGCAGCCAAAGTACCACAATGATAATGAACAGTAAAATGAAATATCACTGGCAAAAAAATGTACTCAGGGTACATTTTTTGTCCATCATCATTATTTTCATCATATTTTTGCATAATTTCTTACTTATTTGACTTCGATACTTACTTTATTTTGTTCATATTTGTATTATTCCTCTAGTAAATTTGATCCTCTTGTTCTCTTAATCTTGTACATTTACATCTATAAATATCACCATGGTCAAGCATTATCGGGCCACTTACAAATCTTATTCTTCATACTATATAGCTATGGGTGGCATTTATCCTTTCAGTGTGAAGAGAGAATATGAAAAAAGATTAACAGAAGAAAAACTTAGCAGAAACGAACATCAATTTGTAGACAAAAGTACCACTGGAGATGAGATGATAACACGATATACTGAACTCATAAAATCATGGTTTGAACCAGGAGCTACTGAGCACATATCTGAGGGGAGAGGAAAGAACCATGGACTTAGATCTTCAATGTCCTTTGGTTTCTGCAAGGCACCAATAGGCACCACTGAGTCAAATCAAAAGCAACTAATTACCTTTTGTTAAATGCTTCACCCAATTTATATATATATATATATATATATATATATACACCTTTATAATATATAATGATTAAGAAATAAAAAATGTTAACATGTTAGGAAATATTAATAAAAACTACTAGTACAATATCCTTTATTGTATTTTCCAAGCTAAAACCTAAGGCTTTACCTACCAAGTTAGTAATGTACCTCACAGTTAACAATACTCTTCATTGGAAGGGAACATATACATGACGAACCCGCTTTGTTGACGTACAGCACGAGATGCTCATTAAACATATCCATATCTTTCAAGAAAATATCTCCACTTGGTACAATGATTTTCTACAAGGAAAAAAACTGTTTAAGGAGCAAATAATAGTAAAGGAATCCATATAAACACTGGGGCAGATATCAAGGAACAGAAATTTACTTGCAAATTGGTAGACTGAAAGTTTTCTACCCGGCCTCTTGCTAAGTAATAAAATCCACCTTCTGGCAACTCCATACCATTACTTGTTAGAGCATTTGTGAGGACATAAAAAACACCATGATGATGTTCCAAGAAATATTGTACACCAGAGACACGATTACAAAATTTTGTAAGTCCAGTGTACGGATTGGTTGCATTTATGATATACACCTGTATTAAGACCATTTAAACCAAAAGTGAAATTGAAACTACTGTTCCTATGAAAGCCAGTTCTGCCTAATAAGCAAAGCTCAGAATAAGCAAAGCTCAGAATAAGCAAAGCTGAAGACATACTGAAAACTCAGCATATTCAACTGCTTAAATTTTCATGATCTTTATATACTAAAAGCATTTGAATAAAATGAGTTTGGGCAAATATTTACATTGATTAATTGATTTATTGAGATTGAAGCAATAGTTTATTTACCCTCACATATTTTTTCCTTTCCAGGTTTTCCCTCTATTTTCTTCCCAATTTTCTTTCCTTAACATATCTTGAGTTTCAAAAGGACCCAAGAGAACGCACAGAGGCTAACGAATAAAAGATTAGAAAGGTAAAATTTCTTACCTCAGATGAAGTCCTGGAATTAGAATTCAAAGTTATGAATTTCCCATCTTTTGTACGTGCAATATCCAGACAGAAATTAGAATCATATTCAGTAAACAGTTCCACATGATCCATCTGATCTGATCCAAGTTGCACACACTGTAGCCTATTAAATTAAAGTAATGCTATGTCATCATTAACATAAGAAGCTATAGGCCATGTTTGGTGGATGACGGTTAGCTGATAGCAGGTTTTTGTGTTTATTTTGACCAGCGAGTAGTTTTAGTTGTTCTAACTGGCTGGTAGTATACTAGTATGTGCAGTTTATAACGAGCAGGTTTGATAAATTAATTGTTTATTGGGAGATGGTTACACATAAAATGATTTGTATAGACATGAGTGTGTTCATAGTAAAAATATCTTTAAAATATAATAACAATTGACTATTTTAATACATAAAATCCAATAGGTATTTATTTTTCACTATTATTAATAGAATCATTTGGAAAGTACAAAAACATGTTACTATAAGAAGAAGAAGAATATTTTAAATAATTTAAATAATTATTTAAATACAAATAAGAAGAAGATTCACCCAAATAATAATATTTTAAAAATATCATAACAATTTACTAATTTGATATATATTAACTGGTTACTAGATAATTAATATATTGATTTTGAAAGATAAAACATTCTAAAAAAATAACAATCTTAAAAATGTAAGAGCACTTTACTATTTTGATATATAAAAACCAAATGGTATTTGTTTTCAATATTTTTATTTGAAGATTGTTTTTAAATATTTTATTGTAATTTTTTAATATCCCATTACTTAATTATTAAAAAGAAATAAAACTAAATCAAAACACAAAAAGTAGGGGATTTTCCTCTAATATTACATTATTATATTACTAGAACAATACTCATGGGAGAAAATGTGACTGCTTTTAAATACTCCAAATAAAAGGATCAAGTACTACGTATGTTACTTTTAGTATGCACCACAACACTAGAGACACTGCACAAATGTCTCTATCACTATCAGCTTTTTCCGGCGACTTTTTACAGTGCATTTTCTGGTGAACTTCGTAGTCGGCAACGGACAGTTCGGAGCTTGGTGAGAGAGAGAGAGAGAGAGAGAGAGAGAGAGAGAGAGAGAGGAGAATGAAATTGTGGTTTGAGAAACTTTAGTGATATTAGTCACTGTTTTGGAAATGTTAAATGCTATCCTATTTTTGTACAATTAAAGGCTAGGCGTTATATTCTGAGCATTCTTTCATCAAGGTAAGTGATGGAAAGATAACAAATACGGAAGGTTAGATTAGGAAAACATATCAAAGATGGAAACCCCAAAAGCCCAAACTCTATCACCAAGCTGATTCATAAAGCCATTTACCAAACATGTGTTTTAGCTAATTCGTCCGGATGAAACAGCTAATTTTTTCAAAACAGCCAAAAAAATGGTCGATCAGACATTCACCAAACAAAGCCAGTAAACATAAAACTCATAGAAAAAAAAACTTTGCCTGTAAGGTCGTTGTTGTTGGTCGATCAATGTATACAGTAAAGTATGACCGTTTCCAGCCCATTCCAAGCTAGCAACTCCATTGACATTAAGATTCGGAAGAATGTGTCCACTCTTAAGATCTTTAACTTGAAGTGTGAACTCCTCACTGCCACTAACATCAACTGTGTACGCTAGAAAATTGTGGTCAGGCGAGATTCGACATGTACCTACATGAACATATCCTGCAAGGTGTGTGCATATATATGTAAGAAATTTGGCGATGAGGAGAACCAGAGAGTACAGAATTGATATACCATAGTTTTCAGCTATCTCGTTCCAATCGAGCAATATCTCCGCTTTCTGTAAGACACTTGCTTTTTGAAGATGATTGGTTATCGTACTGATCCAACCTTTATTCTCATTAGCCAACTTCCTACACAAGACTGGAAACTCCTTCCCCTCTGGAATGTACTGAGAGTATAGCCTATATCATTCCATAAAACACTAAACATATAAAAAAGTTAATCAAAACCACACTAAAAAACTATACGTTCATAACATCATAATGATTAAACTAAAGGAAACCAACAATTCAATTAACATTGAATCTTCTTCTTATTTGTTGCAAATTATTTACGAAGGACTATTTACTTCAGGTCAGAATTGATCAGCTCCACTTGACCATTTCCCTGGATGAGAGAAATGTTTTACTCCGTATTTACACATGAAAAATATTATAACCAATGTACTTCACTCTTCCACCAAAAGTAGAATAAATTTCTCTAAAAAAATTGCAACTTAGTTTCACTCCATAAAGTGATAAAACACTAAACATAAAAAAAAAAAATCTAAACTACAATAAAACACTATACATTCATAACATCATAATGGTTAAACTAAACTACTAAAGGAAACCAATAATTTAATTAACATCGAATCGCCTTCTTGTTTGTTGCAAATTACTTAATAAGGACTATTTACTTCAGGGCAGAATTGATCAGCTCCACTTGACCATTTCCCTGGATAAGAGAATTGTTTTACTGCGTATTTACACATGAAAAATATTACTCCGTATAACTGATATACTTCACTCTTCCACCAAGAGTAGAATAACTTTCTCTAAAAAAAATTGCAACTTATTTTCCTAGAGAACAAGAAAAGTTTTGGCCACAAAAGTAAAAAAGAAAGCATTTTCTCTTCTTACCAGCTCAGGGATCTTGGAGGGGTAAATAAAAAAAAATGAAAAAGAAAAAAAAAAAACATTTTCTCAAAACATATTTTTTTGGCAACCAAACATAGCCTAAATGATGTTTTATGAGCCACAAGCCCACAAAATCCTACTTTTGCGTACTTTGTTTACATTGTGCAAATAACTACCTATAAAATGCAACCATGTACAGGTTAAATACATGATTCTTAAGGTTAGTTTGTTCACATGGTGATTATTGGTCACAAAGCCCTATAATTTTTCTTTCACTTTCAAGTTAAGAAAAGATGAACCTAGCCCTATGTGTAAATCCCGATCACCTAGTCCCTCCATATGGAATGTACTACTTGTTTGTGCATTCCATGTCGAGGGACTAAGTGATCAGGATACACCCATATCTAGTATCGACTTGAGCAGATAAGCTTGGTGACCATAGGCCATTGAAGGGTAATTATAAATGTTTTAAAACCTTGTGGGAAATTGTTAGACCTTCAATGTCCTTCATCGTTAGATACTTAGATACCATCTTAGTGACTTGGTCTTACTAGTGATTAAGGATTGACAATTTTTTATAACGTGGAAGCAAAGGTAGCTTAGAATTTCAATTACATGAATTATGAAAAACGATAGAAACGTTGAAACAATGCCACCATGATAAAAGAAATTATTAGAGTTGACTTGCTTCAAATATATATACCTTATAAAGTTGGACTACAGAGATTCACCGGAAAAAGGGGATTTTTATAGTTAATTTGTCTCACATGGTGGTTTTCAAGGTATCAAAAACAGTAAAAATACAGTGGGCGGAAAAATTGGGACGGAGAAGATGAACAAACCAGGGACCCCATCGTTCAGGAGGGGTGGAAATTCTGGAGGGAATTCTAGAAACCATCTCAGTGTACAGAGTCCTCTGCATTTCTTGAGTATCCTCCATGAAAGCCTCGGCATATGCATTCTCTTGCTGGAGATAGCTCATGAAATCCGGGTCGTCCGTTTTGCGCATCCAGTGATACGGGTCGACCCAAGACTTCCCATGAGCAGAAACCGTGAAAGGAACCCTCTTGGCGGCAGGAGGAGTCTGAGCATAGGTTCGGCGGGGTTGCCGGCGGCGGAAGGTGGAGACTGGGAGTAAATGGGTCTTTGTGATTGACGCCGCCCTCGTTGCTCTCTGAACCATAGCCATGAAAACTGGAAAAAAAAAGGACGAGAGGCGGAGAAAATCTGAAAAAGAAGCATTTTTTCGATTAACGAAAAAACAAGAACTCAGAGATCCAAAAATGAAAACATACAAAATGTTGATGCCCAGGATCGAACTGGGGACCTTCAGTGTGTAAGACTGACGTGATAACCACTACACCACACCAACTCTTGTTCACTCTACGACGAATATACGTATTAATCTGCGTTACAAATCCGCAGAAGGATCTGTATTGCTCTCCATAACATGTCTTAAATAAATACAGTTTTTATTTTTAACAAAAGAAAAAACAGGAACTGTCCTAAATAGAAGTACAAATAATTTTAAATATTATACTTGTAATTATTGTCATGATTAAAAATGTTGTGTCAAAATATTATAGAATGATTTTAAGTTTATAGTAAATTCTTGTTATGTTATCCCTATTTAGGGGAAAGCGGAAAAATACAATAATCCTACTCTGTATTATGACAATTTTTTTAAAAGGACTATTATCATGCGTAAATATAAATAGCAATAAATATATAATCTATGAATCAACATCATAGAATACGAGCATATTTTATGTTATACGTAGTATAATTTCTTTTAGACAAGAAGTCACACTCGTCTATTTCAAACAGTAAAAATAGATTCAATTTCAAAATCTTTTGTACATGACGTCGAATATCATGCTATCACTTTAGACAGATTTCTTATTTGCAAATATTATCTTAGAATATATTTTTCCTATATTAAAACATGCACTACAACAAAAGAGACGTTTTGCAACACACGCAAAATGTTACATTATATACTTAAAGTGTTACGTAATAGCTTAAGCAACACTTTCACAAGTGCTACATCAGGTCTCGTTGCATAAAAGAATAAGTAACACTTTTTGTCATATTATGCAACATTCAACAAAATTGTTGCATAAATTACAAATATGCAACACTTTTTGGCAACACTTCAACGAGCACCTTTAGTAACACTTTTGAGAGTAAAATGCAACACTTTCAATAAGAGCTTAAGCAACGCTTATGCTTAACTTTTGCAACACAATTATTATATTCTTTGGCAACATTATCTATATGTAACGTAACACTTATACCAACATTATAGGCACTACTATGATAACATGGATCGTGCTATTAGCGACATTCTATCTGAGTATATAACATATTACTATAACTCATGATTACTATTAAATGATTGAGTTCCAGTGCTCCACCTTCATATATTATGCAACTTGTATATACTAAAATCTTAAAACTCTGTCAATATATATGAATATCTAATATATTAAAATAGTACAGAGTAATATATAAGAATATCTAATGTATCCAACACAACCTAAAATTTGTCCCAAAGGAAAATTTAAATTGATCACCATCAACATCACCAAGAGTTTGGCAGCAACCTAAAATTACTGAAAATTTTAACAAAAACACACTAAAATATGTAGATAACATCAACTAAAAGTCTTCCAATTGAAAAAAAAACATTAAACAACTACAACTTTTCAACTCTACACTCCAATATCAACATCTGGAATCATTGTAGCAAGTCATGATCGAAATATTCATTGTCTTTTTCGCAAGCTTCATGTTCCTTATGCATTTGTGCAAGTTTAAGAACATCTTTCTTGATAACTCTTCTTCCACACAACTTATTTCTTGCGTCTCATATATTATGCAACTTTCATGTTGTGTCTCAAAATTCTTCATTCAAACCTACAAAGAAAATTATACTTAAAACCAAGACAATTATGACCGAACCAAAATGGTCTTGGTGTTAATTTTAGTTCATTTTTCACAGCAGTACATACACATAGACATAATTGTATAAATGAAGATACATGTGGTTAAACCGAATTAATATGAAGGCCATAGTACCTGCAATCAAGCACCTATTGATACTGACGGAGAGATCATAAGTAGAAGCAACAATCATATTCACGGAATCACAGCCTGCCAAAAAGTAGTATTCAACATTGAAAAGTCTTGGTATAGAAGTGTTTCTGAAAATATCACTGTACAAAATAAATAATACTAGTGAGATGAGTAACAACATTTTACAGATTGATCATACAGTTTTCGCCGATTACCTTAGTATCGCAGATCTCTGCAAGGCCTCGTTTGCTTTCTGCTCACACATGGCGACCTTTTACGAAGCTCCTCCAGGAAATTTCATTTCTGATGAGAAGATATTCAAGCAGAAATGTGCCTAGCGTCACACCGTTGATAAAGGCACTGATCACAAGCAAGGGCCCAACTTGAGTGGATTATTTAGAAGACAATCTGGTGTCACTCTCGTTTACTCTGATGCGAACAAGACCAAGGCTATCTGCTGGGAAGAGAAAACGCTATATGATTACTTACTCAACTCTAATAAGTATATTCCCGGAACCAAGATGGTTTTCCCTGGATTGAAGAAACCTCAGGATCGGACAGATCTCATAGCTGTCCGCTGGGAAGAAAAAACACTATATGACTACTTGCTCAACCCTAAGAAGCATACTCCTGGAACCAAGATGGTTTTCTCTGGATTGAACAAACTTCAGGATCGGACAGATCTCAATGCTTATCTGAAGGAATCAACTGCTAGTAACAACATTAACTAAAATTAAGATTAAAAAAGCGTCTGTGATTAAAGAATAATATCAATTAACTGAAATTCAGATTAAAGAAGCACATGTGATTAAAGAATAATATCAATTAACTGAAATTAAGATTAAAGAAGCACCTGTGATTAAAGAATAATATTATTTAACTGAAATTAAGATTAAAGAAGCACCTGCGATTAAAGAATAATATTGTTGGGGTTTTTTCTTCAAAAATATTACTAAAATAATAGCCAGACCAAGTTACATATTCAAACTAATAGGCCCAAACTCATACGAAGAGGATGAAGACTTAGTCCAGATAATAGAATGACCCGATAAGAATAGCCAGACGGAGTTTCAAATAAAGGACGGATAGGGAGTACTAACTGTCTAACTGACTTCTGATCCCGATGGCAAGAGAGTAGAAATCGTTAGGAAGTTGGACATTTAGGCAATAACTCCAAATATAAAGAGAAGATGGGTAACAGTTGTAGCATACAATCTATGATATCAATACTTTATTATACAAAGTATTTATTCTACTTGGTGTCTTCGTTGTACTGCTTCATCATTAATACACCAGTTTATTCATATTTCCCTATTCTTGCACGTTCCCAAATTACTCCACAAACTGGTATACAGCTAAATTATTAAAGTAGTTTTTGGGTTAAAGCAAATAGGGAGTATAAAAAAAACAAAAAACAAATAGGAAGTATCAATTAACCTAAATTATCAAAACTATGGAAAATCACATACGTAGTATTACTAATTAAAAATTGAAGTTAAAACATTGAAGAAGCACATGTGATGAAGCAACCGAAGTATTAAGTAGCACCTGTGGGAACACCGTCGAACAAAAATTGACACAGTCGAACACTTTCAAACACTGTCGACAACCAGTGTATGACGATTGACACAGGATTAAGCAGCAACCAGTGATTCTGATTTGTTTTGGGAATTTTGTCGAACACTTTACAAGCAAGAAAGTTCTAGGTATTATTAATGAAACTTAATGTATGGAACATCAAAATTTCCGCAAATGAACCCAAAAAGATATCATGTACGCAACAAAGAGTTGTTCAAACATCAAAGCACGCTTATGGATATGAAAATGGATTCTGTACATGGGATAATAATACAAAATTTACTAACCCAGTCAAGGAATTGGTCCGACATTTTCCATCCTGCGGCTGGCGCTGACCGTTTTAGAAGAATCTCTCATCGAGATGAAACAGCTACGCTGGAAGATAAAACCCATCGAGTCTCAAATATGTTTTAAACTAAAAGTGTTCAATTAGCCCCTTATATAAAAGTTTTGCCCAGCCGTCGCTAATTCGGGCGGTTCCCGGTGGAATTGTTTGATAAAAATTTTTGAGCATCTTCTTACTTAAGTCTAGTTTACTCATACCAAATTTCAGCTAAAAATTCAACCGAGAAGGCAGTCAAATAATTTTCTGAAATGTACTGCGCTGTAACTTCGAGGTTATCTTCAAAAAATCATTTGACTGCCTTCCCGGTTGAATTTTTAGCTGAAATTTAGTATGAGTTAACTAGACTTAATTAAGAAGATGCTCAAAAAAATTCATCAAAAAATTCCACCGGGAACCGCCCCAATTGGCGACGGCCGGGCAAAACCTCCTATATAAGAGGCTAATTGAACACTTTAAGTCAATTCAAGTGCCTATTTGACCTTTAGCCGTCAAATGAGTGCTGAAAATCGGCTGTTTTGAAAATCGTTTGGTATCATTGATTGATTCTACTAATTTAAGAAAAAAAATAAAATATATTTTATTAATAAAATAAAGCAAAAAATTATATGTAAAAATAGCTAAAATGGTCGTATGCAGTAACTTCAGCCAATACAGCCAGAAAAGTAACTCTGGCCTTACTTTTTTTTCTATTACACAATTCAGTGCGCGAACGCACTGAATTGGCTGATAAGCCTGATAAGCCGAAATAGTGCTGCCAAACGGGCTCTTAAAATAAAATTGTACTCCGTATTTCTCTGTTTTCATCGGTTACGTTAGACGGTTTATTTAATTTGTTAATTTTTTATTTGGCCTTGTATTATTAGCAAGCATGTAGAGGTGTATAAGGAATACAAATATTTTAGCAAGGATTAAATTATAGTAGTATAAACGTAATATATACACTCAAACATATAGCAACACTCTTCAACAATGTTACATAAATATGGATAGCAAATTCGCAATTATGCTTAATGCAACGCATTTTAAATAATGTTACGTAATCGCTAATAATATGCAATACTTTTTAGTAAGTGTTGCATAATTATATACTTCTTGTGTATATGTAACATTGAGAAATAAGTGTTGCAGATTTCTAACTCAAAAGGTTATATGCAACAATAAATTAAGTGTTGCAAACAAAATGTTACATAAAGCCTATTTTGTTGTAGTGATGTATCAATTTGTTTTTTTCCTTCTTTGGCTTGGATGGTTTGATAACATGTATCAATTTGGAATTTCTAATAAGCTTGATTACAATTTTTTAGAGTATATCTAATAGCTTATGTAATCTTATGTCATATTTCTTGATTATTTTTTATTATTGACATCATATGCAAATTGCAAATACGAGCATTAGAGATGAACCTCATATCAAACTAGTAGAAAAGTTTGAAAATTAATGAGTATCAATGTATGAACGAATCTTCTACACATATGTCAATTGTAACATATTAAAGACTAATAAGAATGTACAATGTTTACAATATAGTAAAAATTATGATATTGTTGCCCCGAGTTTATTTTATTTAAAAAGAACATTAACACAACTATTTAAACATGGTCCTGTAAAATTTAAAAAACACATAGAATATAATTTTTGTATGCGCTAGAATTTAAGTTTTACCTTTACTATAAGTCAATGTTTTTATCATAACTATTATACTTTAATATAGAATACATGTATAGAGATTGTTTAAACCATACCTAAACAATTGATCTGTGATTGCAAAGTTGCAAAATTAAAACAAGGGTTAATTTATTCAAATAAGTATGTGGTAATTAAAAAATAATATAATTGAGTATTAATGCTTCATCCGTAATATTTCACATGAATCAAATGTGAAATCTCATGTTTTATGTTGTGTACAATACTCTCTATGAGCTATATAATTTAACGTAAAAATGTTATAACTTTATAGAAACTCCTTTACATTCATTTTTTTCTTACAAAAAATATATATTCACAAATATTGCATATGCATCCCAAATCATAGGATGGATTTTTAAAATTTCAAAACTATAGACACCACTCACATACAAAAGAATAAAAATAAAGCCCCAAATCATAGGGTGTGTTTCAAAACTATAGAAACATGTGCATACAAAAGAATAAAAATAAAGCCCCCGGCGAGGATCGAACTCGCGACCTTTCGCTTACGAAGCGAACGCACTACCACTATGCTACGGAGGCAACTGGTTAGTTGTCATTGCTTTCAAATTTATTTAATACATATTCAAATAAAATAAATATTTGTGTATATTCTCTCTCTCTATATATATATATGTATATGTATATATATGTATATATATATATATACACACACACACACAAATAGCGAAATAGAGAGAGAATATGTTGAAAAATCAGGCAGAAATCCATTTCGAGACAAAAGATGTTGCCAAAATTATTAATTGACTATTTATGAAATTCATACTTTCTGTGTTTCAAATAATTAAAAGTGAACACTATTATTATAAAGAGTTCAAACGCTAAAAATGACTAATCTCATACATATTATTTTGAATCCTTCACATCTATGTTTTTGTCATAAGTAAAAATATTTTACACATATCTAGAAATTGTTTATACCACAATCAAAATTAGGGGGTAAACACCAATTCAAAACTAGACCAGTCCAGGCCTATACATATAAATGAATCCTCTATGCATATGTGCAAAGCCGTCTAATAAATTTAGAAGCCCTGTTCTAAATACTAAAATGAGGCCCCAAATATGAACAAAAATAAAGTAACAAATAATAAAAATTCACAAAATTAAAAAAATAATAATTGTGTTCCAGTGTTCATATAGAAAAATAAATGATTCAAAATAACTAAATATAATTATTATGCTATCATTTGAATAAAGTTGTCCTCCTTGCCGTCTTTGAAGCAAAATCATCTATCAAATCTCTGTACTCGATCTTCTCCAAATAGCCATTCTCAATTGCTATCATCGCCAAACCGTTGAGTCTCTCTTGTAACATTGTAGAACGCAAATAAGATTTCAACAATTTGCTAAAATGAGGATTGTGGACACCCCTTTTTATTTATTTATTTTATTATTTTTATTAAAACTATATTTCTAAATTGCTATAATGTTATATAATATTCCCTCCATATTTTAAAGTTCCACACACTTTCCATTTTGGGATGTATTTAAAAGTTTCAGACACTTTCCCTTTTTAGTAAGTTTTTCCTTTAAAAATTTTCAATCACCCTTACTTTTTCTACTTTTTATCCGCCCTTTCTTACTTTTTCACCTTCTCTCCTACTTTTTTATACTATTCATTACTCCTACTATTCTCCCTTAACTCTTGTACCATAACCTAATGTATGGATCTTTTAAATACGGAGGGAGTATTACTAAGAAAATAATTGGGCCCCCAAAAAATGGTGGAGCCAGTTCCAGAGAACACTATGAACATGCCAAAAAAACGACTCTGCATATGTGGATTGTAACGAAGACTAATAAGAATGTGTGTTGAGCGTTTACAATGTAGTAAAACAATATGGTATATCCAGTGGCGGAACTAGAAAATACTTTAAGGAGGGGCACAATCACTTAAACGGGAAAACATATTGGAGGCCGGACGGGAGGGCCATGACCGCACGACAGTCGGTGAGCTGGCCCCGAGAGCCCTGGCGGCTTGCGATCTGGTGTAGCGGCATGGCTTTGCTGCTTGGCGCCTTGCGGGGAGTTCTGGGCGATTTGCCGATTAGCGGTGCGGCATTTCACGTCTTCCATGTCTAGTTTTAACCGATTATATAATTATACAAATAAGTATTGATAGTATGAAAATGATATAAATATGTTTTTTGTCAATTATACAACGGAATATCATAGAAGTATATTTTTTTTTAATTTTAGAAAAATATATTAATTTAAATAGTTAGTCAAATTTATCATATTTGATTGAAAAATAAAAAGGGATAAACTCTTATACAAATTTTTGATCAAAATTCAAATTTACTAAGCATGAATTCGTTTTAAATGGTAGCCAGACTCCCTACCGGCCCTATTGCCCTAGGCAGTTTTCTTTTCTTTCCTAGCCTTCCATACGACGTCGCCCAATTTAAAAAGAAAAACTCAGCCGATGTCCAATTAAGGATTGTCCCTGTCTAGACTCCATACCTCCGGCCGGAAAATTGACCAGTCCGACGGCCCCTCCGACAGCCCCTCTAACGGCCAACCCCTTCCTCCTTTACTATACCTTAATACCTATCTCCTCTGGATGAAGCAGGGGCACCGCCCCCTGGCCACCCTTGCAGATCCGCCCCTGGGTATTTCTGCCCCCAGATCATTTTATTTCATTAAACCATCAACGTGACTATTTAAACACAGTCTTACAATGTTTCAAAAACACACTTGCGATAATCTATACTAGAATTATGTTTTATTTATACTATAAGTCAATGTTTTAATCATAAATAAGAATACTTTATACATGTCTAGATATTGTTTATACCGTACGTAAACAGTTGACTTGTAACCGAAAAATAACCAAACAAAAACATAATTTAATTTGTTCAAATAAGTACATGGTAACTTGAAAAATAATATAATTGAGTATAAATGCGTCACTCGCAACATTTTACTTGGTACAAATGTAAAATCTCATACTTTATTTCATCATTCCATGTATATAGAGTACTTTGTATGAGCTATATAATTTCACCTAAAATGTTACTAGTATTATTTTATAAAAACTCAATTTGCATTTCTTTTTATCGTTGCATGCATTTTTTGTTTACAAAGAAGTTGTAATATAATCGAGAATACTCAAAATGTATTCTAAATCACAGAATGGGCTTTAAAATTTTAAAACTATAGACACCACTCGGAAGTTCTAATATAATCAAGAATACTCAAAATGTATTCTAAATTATAGGATTGGTTTAAAAATTTTAAAACTATAGACACCACTTGAATGCAAAAAACTAAAGCCCTCAGCGAGGATCGAACTCACGATTTTTCGCTTACGAAGCGTACACATTGCCACTATGCTACGAAGGCAACTACTTGTTGGTTATTGCTCTCAAATTTAGTTAATACAAATAAAGCAAAGTTGTGTGCATCTTATCTATCCTCTCTCTCTGTATATATACACACATACACACACAATGTGGATCAAATGTAAATAACTCTTTACACTATTATTATATGGACTTAAAAAATAAAAATGACTAATCTAATACTTAATGTCTAGATTCCTTTAGCTTCAAAAGTGTATGTATATTTAGATATATAAATTAAAACTATCCCTTAAATATAATATAGTCAAACATATTATAAGTGACATGCAAAACAATAATCCATTGGTCCAAAATCATAGGTTAGAAGTGTGGAAATGGTAAAGTATAAGTTTCGTTGATATTTTGCTAGCATTTTAATAAGTAGTATTATTGAAATGACGTGCATGTATATGCCATACATTTTGGAGGCCTTTTATATGCCAATTTGCCATTACAAGATATCAATTCTCAAGAATTTCTATTGATCGAGCTCCAACACATACTAAGGTCCAATGAGTTCAACAAAACCAAAGTTGGCCACCTCTACATGGTCGGTCAGTTTGGTGGTAAGCCTGCATGGTGGACTCAAAGAAGATGCCCAATATGTGATTTCTAGTGGCTCCAGTGGGGTGTGACTAAGAGAGGCGCGGAGATTAAAACTGGTTTCAAAGAAGCTCCAATTAGTCTCCTTTTTGAACACTCAACTTTTTCAAATCGTGAAGATGTCGAGTTGTGTCCTCGAGGGGTATCTTCTCAAGTCACAATTCAGAGAATGAAAAACGGACTTGTATATCGACAATGGAGGATTTGTTTGTCACAAAGGATAACTGTTTGCCTACGGATAATATCAACTGCTAGATAAAAACTTACAAAAAGAGGAATCAACATTCACACTAAATGAGGACACGATCTCAAACTTGTGCAGAGCGTTGAGGATTAATTAGTATTCACTATAGGCTTAGGGAGCTAGTTCTTGTTTTTATATGGGGCACTCGTGTACCTGGGTCGCGCTTTCTCTTTTCATTACTTTCCTTTTGTTTGCTTTATCCTTTTGTCTTTGTTTTTGCTTTGTACTCTTTCCCTATCTTTAATATAAAAAATATTGTTTTGTTGATAAAAAAATGTAAAATTAAATTATTAAGTCATACTAAAATCAATTAAAATTCTGAATTAAGTATGTAAACTTTTCATACTAGTGTTGCACTTGTTGGTCCTGCGTTTCACCCCATCGTGGCCAAAAATACCTTTCTCAAGCAATAATCATCCATTCCTAAATATATTTTTATCTTGAACTTCATGGCATAGGAACATTTTTTCCAAACATTTGAACAAAATAATTTTAATATCTTAATAAATGGACATATTGGGATCATATTGGTACTGCGGACATAGATAGTATATTGTTTCATGTAAATTTTGATGTATTTGAAACTCCCACCCTTATCTATTCTGTCTCGAATCTTTTTGTATACACACAAATTCCCGTCCAAATGTTTCAATGTCTCTACTATTGCACAACTTGTTCAAGAATTGGTCCATCCTTGCATGAATTGATTAGATTCACTCTACGACTGTGACACTGCACCCGAACGTCCTTGAAAATTCAATTTAAAATTTGAAGTCATGTATTGAATTTCCGGTTTACCAAACAATTGTAAAACAATTTATGTTTTACGTAGTGCATGATTGAATATTGTATTGTTCAGACTCGTATATTAGCGTCGGGTTTTGCAAATACTTATTTGGGCCTTATTAATGAAATTAAGAGCCCAACATTACCTAAATAATGTTACTTAACCTTTCAAGACAAGTTGAGGAAGGTCGGGCGGCCCAGACGTTATTTTGGGCTCAACCTGCTAAAAATAGTAAGTATCCAAGAATGGCGTCCTAGGCTCACTCGAGGGTGACCCACACGGATAGTAGTCCTATAATATGAATGAAAATGTCAAAATAAGTGATAGAATGACTAGGGAAGAATACAAATGTCTATGGTCCCCTCTTTGACATTATTGAGCTAAATAATGGGAGTAGGTTTTTCTTCTATAATATTCATCATGTAAATTATTGGGATGATCCTACACATATTGGGGATCAATAATATGATGTGTGGAGTTGACTTGGCCTACATAAATTATAATGAGTACAAAAAGACATCTCATGACAAAGATAAAACATTAGGACCCATCTTTCCATTTTTTGGAAGTATTGGTAGATATTTTGGACCCCAAATTGATTGGGATGAAGTGGGAACCTTTCCACATGACTTGAGTACCTGCAAGACAAAGGAAAACAGGTGAGATGACTATATGGGGCGGACTCTTGGCTCTTGTACTAAAAAACTCCAAGAGAAAACAAAAGGGAGGTCCACCCCATATTTGATTGCAAACCAAATATCTCCCATGTTCTTTTGTGAGTCACATGCTCTCTTAGCATGATTAAGGTCTCCCATACACTCCCCCCAACACCCCATTCGAACCTTTGGAGATAATAGAGAAGGGGAGAGCCACACACTTCAAGAGAGAGGTGAAGAAGAAGCTGGCCGCAGGTTCGTCTTCCAGTAGATAGGGGTGCTTCTTTGATCCATAACTTGATCTTCACTCGTCCAAATAAGGCGTATAATATACCAAAAGAAAGCTCTCAAGATGAGGAATCCGTGAAGGTCTGGTTTGCATCAATCGGAGTAGTGTAAGGCTTCCAAATCGTCCGAGCAGAAAATTACCTCGCAGAAACGGATTTACTCTTCTAAGTGACTTTTAACCCCAAAACCTTTCCTTTCATTTTCCCAATGATATGAACGATTTGTGGAACTATTATACACTATTCCAAGTGTATAATATGTTCTTGTAAAGTTATTTTATTGGTGTAAATGTTGGATACTAACCTAGACCAAATCTTGGAAAACTAGAAAACGAGTTAGCTGGGAAACACCCATTCTAGGGGCTGTTTTCGTATCAACGATTAGGGGTTGAACTAGCACCTTGAGGAGGCTGTTTAACACTCATTTCCAAGCAAAGAATCAGTTCTCAAACTTCCTTGGCCGAGGCTTTGGTCATTGGATCGAGAAGGAAAGTCTTAAAGCTCATTTAAGGTGAGGATTGACAATCGCTTACAACTTGTAGGTTAAGCATGAGATTACCTAAATGCCTAAATCATACTTTTTCATGGATTATGATGATTAAATATTGATGAAATATTGATATAGTTCCCAAAGAATGAAATTGGAAATGATTTGAGGATGTATGAATAATATGAGATTAAATGAGTTATAAATGAACTATTTTGTGAAATAAGAATTTTACTCATGTATGAAGTATGTGGATACATAAATGAATATTTATGTATTGAAATTGAATACTTAAGTTGTTGTTACATGCTTATAAATATGTAGAGAATTACAAAATGAGAGTATTTGTATGATAACAATAAAATTGTTGATAGAATTGATCTTAAGGATTGGATTGTATGAAATGCACTTGAATATACTTCAAGTGTATATAATTACTTAGTATGAGACTAAGGTTAAGTTATGGGCAGTCTTTAAGGATGACCCATGGTAGTTTATTGATATGTCAATTCTAGGCATAGGTTTGCTTAAGAATTGAACCTTGGTGCATGGTGATGTGATAGAGCCGAGATCTAGAATGCATGATAAGTTGATAGACTTATAGTCTATGTATGGTATAACTAGAGCCGAGCTCTAGGGATTGCGTGGTGATGTGATAGAGCCGAGCTCTAGAACGCAAGGTAAGGAAATTGACCCAAGTGACATGAATTGTATGGTGATGTGATAGAGCCGAGCTCTAGAATACAATGTCATGTGTTAGGGTTGGACTCTATGAGTTTTCGTGGCTTATAGTCACGGGGAATGAGAATGGTGATTTCTAAATGAATGTGGGCCCACGGGCCGACTACTTGACTTTTATATAAAGTAAGTATATTTTCAAACGAGTTAACTTAGGGTTACAATCATAGTGTACTATCACCCTAGTTGAGGGTCTTGTGTTTGAAATACTTGTTGTATATCTATTAGATGCCTGCCACACCAGTACTTTATAGCCGTATAGAGTACTGACCCCTTCGGGGGCGTCCCACCACCATTTCAGGTTGAGGCTAGAGCTTGCTTCCTGTGCTCGTTGCTCGAGTGATTTCCCCAGAGAGATGACTTGGTTCGTGCTTCCTCCACTCTGTTTTAGAACATTAATAAACATGCTCATGGATATTTTACTTTAGAGCCTGCGTGCTCATGTTAGCCCCGTGTGGCATTTGATTTCAAACTATGTTTTCCGCTGCGTATTGAATTACTTATTATGTTTGTTTATGGATATTATGTGTGTGAATGATATTCAAGACGCCTTGTATAATATGAATGTGTTGGACCGCGGTTGACTATTCGTATTGTACGGCAGGTTGTTGACGTGTCCGGGGAGGTCCGGGGTGTAACACTTTGAGATTTAATATAAACGGATTAATAGTACTACTCATACCAACAGAGGTGCATCTCCTTTTAAGGGAGCTCATCACCCAAGAACTCCAAAGTTAAGCGTGCTTGCACGAGAGTAGTCTTGGGATGGGTGACCCCTTGGGAAGTTTCTCGGGGCGTGCACGAGTGAGGACAAAGTGCGCGCGCGTTAAAGGCTCATGGTGGTTTGTGAGGACAGTACTAGAGGTCCGTAGGGTGTGTATGAGTAACTACCTCGGGTCTTGCGGGGCCGGGGTGTTACACGGGGTGTGACAACGACTCTCATAAAGGTGTGAAATTATATGCTCATATTCTTTGGAGAGAAATTTTCAAAATTAATTTTGCATTTATTAAAGTGAATTGGTGGTCCCAATATGGGGATCAAACGCCAGAATTAATGACTTTTTCCCTGAGAGTCTTGAGCCTAAAATGTTCATCATCTGCTTGTGAATGCAACTTATAGAAAACATTGACTCTTTAGTCATGGATAAGATTCCATTTGATGATGAATGGGTGGTTGATGAACATGAAATAAATTATGATAATAGTAATGGTGATAGTGTTAGCAATGGGACGATAGAGCTACTGTTGAGTGCCAACATGGTCAGGGGCAAGGACGTGACCATCTGGGTGTAAGAGATTGCACACGATAGTAGAGATGATCATGGCTAAGGTAGTGGGCATCATCAAGGAGAAAAAAGACCGCATTGTGATAAAGGCTTAGAGAAGCTGCATTTGATTGATGAATAAGAAGACTAAGATCATCATAATTTCCTTAGTATTAATTTCCTTTGATATTGAACTTGATGAGAGTGATGGTGGTGGTGGTGGTGGTGTAGGTGATGGTGGTGGTGGAGGGGGAGGAAATGCTACTGGCGTCTATCCCTATTACAAACTACTTGAAACAAATGATTCGTTTTTGCACTCCTCGATCTAATAATTCTAAAACTTTTATAAATTAGAAAATATATAATTTTTTGCGATCTGGACATACTATTGGATGATCTTATGATCCCATTTTTGTTGAATTTCATTATGACGTTATTTGACTTTTATAAATTATTTTATTTTATTTTGTATCACATTATTTGTGCATTTTTACATATATTTTTTGTAGAAAATTGAGGCTTACGCCTCATTGCGAATGAGGCTTACATTTATTTTCTGTGTTTGAAACACAACTTAACAGTGTATTGAGTTGTGATAGCTCGTGATAATGTTTTGTTTGAGTGATCAATTTTCTTAACGTAGATAACAAGTTGAGTGCTCCTTTCAATCAGAATTGGACTATGACCCTCATTTACTCTAACTTTGCAATATATTGCCCCCCTTTAACAGAAATGAGCACATTTTAGTTAGAGAAAGTATTGCCCACTTTTGATTACTAGTTATATTTCGTGTTTGTATATATTTATTGACATTTCAGAAACACACCGAAGAGTTGTAAAGATTTACAGTTTCGCATCCAACAATTTAGTCATCCAATACAATAGTGGTTCTAAATATGTTTCACAGTTTGGTTTTATCTACATACCATTTTGCAGGTACTTGGTAATCATTTTGAGGTGGTTTTAGTTGGAAAATGAAAGCTTGTCTGCTTTGTCCCAACTAAATTTAACCAGGGTCACAATGAAATTTTGAGTTGACCGGGGTTCACCATTTCAAAAAATCATTTGTATGATTGTGGCACAGGCTACCTATTTATTACCCAACCACTTTAAATATAACCAGCTTCTCTACTTATTTATTGAAAATAAGGCGATGATTACATAGCTAAACGCCATCATGTCAAAGCCTACTGAAAGACCAGTAAATGTACGGATAACCAATCCCATCAAACTTGAGGATGCCTACAAAGTGATTGCAAACTCAATTAATAGTTTATGGTTTGTTACTAGTTTATATATGTGTGTGTGTATAATTGTTTAATGACCAAACTACACGTGTAATTGATAATATAATTCTTTCACTATGTATGTGTACAAAACTATTTCTTGCAAGTGAACTTTAATAATAAAATAATGTTATAAATAGACCAATATCAGGGCCAGTCCAAAGAAATTGTATTGGGGATCCTGTGCAAAGAAAAAAATTGGTCTTTTTTTAATATCCATTTGTTAACCACAAATGCAAATTTAACAGCTTAATATCCTTGAATTTTGTTAAGCTCAAGTACAAACTATCATCTAGTCTTCGATGGTGGCTTTGAGTATTTGATTCTTCGCACTTCCTTGTGTCGCTGCTAACTCTCGCTAGTATCCGATGCTTACTTTGCGGTGAGACACGAGATTTGTCGACTCTAGATAGTCAAGAAGGAGAGAAGCCTTTTGTCCTCTTTCGACTTCCGAGTTTGTTGCTTCATATTAATCAATCGTAGACCAAATAGGAGAAGGAACCGTTGATTTATGGTTTATTAAGTGGTTTAATGTATTGACATTTATGGGTTGCATCTTTGAACTCTTGGGCTTCTGGTCTATAATATAATCTATCTATATATAAACGGAAATGTGGCAGCAACCCCTTGGGCGGAATACAATAGATGTAGCTTTTAGGCGGAATTGGCTGAATGTAAAGTTATGGATGGACAATTCATTTAATGCATGTACTATATTATTCAATTTGTTTTATGGTGTCTGAATGAATTATGCTACTGAAAAAGGCTGAGCAATTAGTTAATATATGTAACACTCTGTTTAGTATGTCAACATGTGTAGCAAAATTGTAAATCGTTGAACTTGATCGGAAATATTAAGATAAAACTTCATTTTTCATCAAGAACTTCCCAAATTAAAAATAGATATTGTTTCAGACTAGAGATCTCTAAGAACATCAAAAACGATATTCAGAAATTGTTTGAAAAAAGCGATTGACTAAGTTTGTATATGCTCACATGTCTTTTTATAGTTGAACATCAGAAGGAAGGTCAGCAGTTAACAACCGTGTCAGGTCAGGTGTGCGTCTCGTCAGCAGGTAACCAACTGATTGACGGGTTACCTGTTAAAAATTTATTATGATGAAATGTCGTGGGCCGACTCTCCCAATAACTACATTCATAGGTATTTGGTATTCCCTCCATCGCGTAAAATTTTTCCCGATTTGACTTGGATCAAAGTTTAAGAAAATGAGAATAAATTGAAAATGTATTATTGTGATTGAGTAAGAAAAAAACAAATGAAGTTAGCCACATAGAGCTTTCTAAAAAGGAAAATTAGAATAATTTTTTTATACGCCCCAAAAAGTAAGTGCGAAGAACTTTAAGAGATAGAATAACATTTTGAATACTTACACACCTACACCCTCGAATCAGGATCATTTGAATAGGTTATATTGCAATATAATCACATACAAAGTATATGTCCTATGTAAATTTACATTATGAGCGCACTTGATTGTATATATTTTGCACTAGGTTCCATCATTGCTAACAAAAAATACCATAATGCTCTTTGCATGTTCTTATTGAAGTTTTATATGTTGATTTATCATATTCTTATTGACCAACTAGCTAAAGTTTTACAAACTATGGTATCTTTAGTTCTACTTTTTGATTGCCCACAATTTCAGTAATAACAAATTCAATGAACAAAAAAGAATTATCTTAAATTATGTAATCCGATAAAACATAAGATATTGATCTTCCGAATGATAATAAATTATGTAGTCGGACAAAATAGCTAGAAAATCTTAAAATAGTCATGAAAGACAATAAAGTCGGCAGGAAACTTAGCAATAAAGTCGGCGGGAAACTTAGCAAGATCAGAACAATAATTTTTATAGTGAAACAAAGATTATAAAGAAGAAGAAATTTATGTAAAAGTATAAATTACAAATAATTCGGGCATGTCACCCCATCATGTGGCATGTTTTATTGGTTTTCCTTTCACTTTTCCATTTTATCTTACATTCGAATGTACCACATAGGTTATTTCTCTCATCCCACATAGGTTATTCATTGACCTTGAGTCTAATAACCCTCCCCTTTGAGTCAATTGTCTTCTTCATTCTAATTGGGATGCTTTAACTTGAACTAAATTTTTTTGTCTTATTTAATCTTAGACATAAATAAGTTCAATTGAAAACATCTTAATTTTGGGATATCAGACATGTCTCCCCATCTTCTTCTTCTTAACCACATCGTGGTGTAAAATTGGACCCGCTATCATCATGTCTAGCTTGTACCTTCCCCTTGTTTTCCCATATAATCTTAAGTGTGATATTTATCTAACATATGCATTTGTAGGTTTGGAGTGGTATTGAATGAATTTATTAAAATGGTGGGGTTGGATCGGAAACACAAAGCATGTGTGATATTAGTAATAATCTGACAATCATAGAGAACAAATATATAGCATGAATATGAACAAATCAATATACAGGTTTGACCTATTTCATAAGATCTGGATAACTTTATGTCTCTCTTGAACTCCCCCATTAACCTCCCTTGGCTCTCTTAGTTCATCTACTATTGTTCCTGTTTAAAGTTATCATTTGTAGTTTCTTTCCTGTGTTTTTTTGTTTTAAATTAAGTTCTCGTCGCCCAGCTTCTTGGGTCAACAATGTCTATCTTGCCTCAACACATCTTTAGACACCAAGCCGCTGCAAGTCCTACTCTTTTCCACCCAACAACCTCCTCTCTCATCAACGCAATGCCAAAGCTCTCAACTGACAATAGAGCCACACTCACAAGTACTAAGACAATGCTCTGTGAGCCCAACTTGAAATCCACACGGTCTCACTGAGCATGGCTAGTGTGCAGGTGCATCGTGCACGACGCTTTCTAGGCAAAGGCATTGGTGTCGCAGCCACTTCACATGCGTGGCATGAGTAGGTGTTGGCTAATATATCGCCTACGTGTTGGTGGATCTCAGCTCCGGAGTCAACCAACGGGGCATAGACAACTCCAACTCCACCCACACTACAATATTCTGAAACCAAATAGAAGCATTCTAGGGGCATCATAAATTATGGTGCTATTGATGCAAGAGTTTGTCAATAATCTAAACACCCTGACAAGGGCAATGACATTCAATGTTCTCCCAATCGACATTTCTACAATATCCACCCAATTCTCAAAGACTTTGTTAGAGACTTAGAGTATGCTCGGGCTGTACTATGTTCAACCACCAATTCCACATTTCCGCACATGGATGGGCTCAAGATACAAATAGTAGACTCCCATGTCCCACCCTTTATCGAGGCACTCCAAGATGCCTGAATACACAGTTCACGGTGATACCATGTGGACCACCACCAGCTGCCGTACAACAACAAATCAATGTATTATTATTGGAAGTGTGGAATGAGCTTTTGGATGGCTCAAAGTTTTTGAGGCATTATAACTCACTCTTTTCTTCAAGCTCGGATTTAAACCACGGTCCTGGAGTGACCCAATTCTAAATGAACACAATAGGAGCATTGCTGGATTTCCCTTCTTCCAATATACATGACACACAATGCAAGAAGAGTGTTGGATTCCCCTACTTTCAATAGAGGCATGTCACAGTATCATACGGAGTATTATTATTTAATAAATTGCATCATTTTACATCAAAGGTGATTACAAGTCACATGACGCACATCACTTATTTATAATTTTTTTTGCAAATCTGTTTGTCCTTGTCGCATTTTCCATAGTGGTGGACTCGGGTCAGGCCGCCCGGACATGAACCGGCCCGAAACCGCTGCCTACCCGGGCCGGTTCCGGTTCTCCCTTCCCAAAAAAAAGCCCGGCCGGGCCCGGAACCGGTTCATCACTAATTTTCCATGCAAGAGTTCATAAACAAGAGCCTTAGGCAACGTTTGATAAACAGTAATGGAATGCAGTAATGTATTGTAATCAAATATATTTTCAGTATAAATCACACACGATTTATTTCCCAAAGTGAATAATCAGCAATACAAATTGTAGATTCCACGTTCTGAAACAGCCTAATTCATAATTTTCTAGCACATACCTACTAGTAGTACATACTTGCTCGATGGAAGAAGACGGGTTGATAAAGTTTTCACTCATTATTGTGTGGACATGAGTATATTTTTTACATATGAAAAATACACGAATCATAAGTGCATTGTTCCTGAAGCTGAATCAGTTCCTAAAAAAGTAGAGATGGAAGATACACACGGAAACCAATATCGTCGTCTGCCATCACGGTGTCCATCATCAATCATAGCAAGACCTTCCTGTAATTCACAATCACAGCTTATATAACCAGAATAAAGCTAAGACAACCCCATTAGAAGAGGATATATAGAGACAAAAACTGACCTCTAACAGTGTCTCAAGAGCATCAGTAGAACGGCCAAGGGACCAGTTCAACCGCCTTTGTACCTCTTCAACAGTCACAAAGCCTTGAGCCTGAGGTTATGAAAATGGAAATTAAAGATGTGTGAGAAATCGGGTAGCGTGATGGTTCACCGCATATGTAAATGTTGCTAGATAATTTCATGAAATGGCAAACCTGGGCCAACTCTAAAATTTCATTGTGATCCTTGTTTAATTCAGTAGGGACAGAGCGGACAAGCTTTCTTTTTCCAACTGAAATCACCTCAAAACCATTACCCAGTACCTGGAAAATAGTTTGTAGATGTAACCCAATTGGGAAACATATTCAGAACCACTATTGCATTGGACGACTAATTGTTGGATTTAAAATTGTAGGTCTTTTACAGCTATTCAGTGTGGTTCCGAAATTTTAACAAAGAAACGCAAACACGGGACATAGCTAGTAATAAAAAGAGGACAGTACTTTCTCTAACTAAAATAGGCATGAATTTGATATAAAAAAAGTGGACAATATATTGCAAAGCCAAATGTGCTATAGTAAATGAGGGATATAATCCTGAAATGAAAATGGAGGGCTCAGCTTTTTATCTGTGTTTAGGAAACTTATCACACAAACGAAACATTTCAACAAGCCATCACAACTCGAAAAATGTTAACCTATGTTTCAAACACAAAACATCAAGGGACAGTCTTTTTTATATTCTACTGTACCCTGGGAAAATACACAAATGACTTGGTATAAATATCTTAAAATGATATAGAGTATAGACTAATTCATATATTCTTTTGCTCCAACTCCCCCACAATTTTCCTTTCTTTTTCTCTGGCTTTTTCGGCCTTCCAGGGTTCAGAGCGGACCATAAAAATTCCACAAGAGAGGGTATGAAGAAGGACTGCAGATTTCCCTCAAGACAGGTTCGTTCATGTAAATAAAGGGCTTGATCATTATATCCAATTTCACATATGCATATAAATTTGATCTAAAAATACTATCAAACCTTATGTCCCAAAGGATCAACAGTCAGAAAAGGATGCAGTTAATGCAGTTAACAAAATCATGCAAAACTTAAACTAAGTTTAGCGGAACTTAGTAAAATACCTTCAGCTTGCTTATAGCACGCAAACAGTCATCCTCAGACACATTCTCACGAGCACTCTTTCGTCTTTGAGCAAGAATTTTACATAGCTCTTCCAAACCGATCAACCCTCCATTGTGAGGCCTTGTAGCCAAACAAATGTCAATAATTTGTACCCCTGCCTAGACAGTTATACAGACATCATAACAGGGATGAAGAAAAGAAAAATAAAAGGTTCCATGTCACAATGTTAGTCAAAAAAGAAAAGAAAAATCTTGAAGCATATGTATCTGACCAATTTCATAGTAAAAGTCGCCAATTCCTAGGAGCTCTGCCCAGAAACCCTTGTTTGAGGCAAGAGGATCAACTCCTACTTTAGCACACATCTCATGAAATTGTGATCTGAATGCAGGATTCTTACGAATATCATTCTACAAAAGTAAACTTACGCAGTTACACTGGCAGCATCAATGCATCGTAAGTAAATGCAATTCTAATTCCACACAAACATGTAGAATATTACAGAAGAACTGAAATGAGTCCATGAAAAGCTCAAAACTCTGCTAAACCTGAGGTTCAATTACACACGCACGAGTGCATGCACATACTGTTTTTAGTTACATCTTTAAATCTTCAATAATGACACAGATCCAATATTTATGACCTCCAGGGACCTTAAGTTTTAAATCCTTAAATCGCATCAAGACTAAGTCCTTCTAAGGGGATTTTGGTGGGAGGGTAAAAATAGATTACAATCTTTTCTATTAGTGTTATATCATAATAAGGATGTTTTCAATTGGATTAGTTTCAATCTCATACCAGACTTAAACAAACAGACCATACTTAAACGAACTAGACAAAATTTAGACCAATGAAAACATCCTAAGTATCGTCATATACTCATAATTAAATCATATACGTCTAGTTGTCTAAATAATTTCCCACTTTTACTTTTCTTCTAAATAGCTAATGTAAGAGTAAATTAAAAAAACAATCATGACCATCCTCATCTCTCTCGTGTGAAATTCTCGAACAAAACAAGGGGTTAATGTTCTCAAACCAATATCTAACTTTGACACCAGATTTGCTGCATTGCAAATGTAAATTATATATCTCGATTCATGTCATGAGGTGTACTCTTTATCCTGGCTTGGGACACACATGAAACTACAAAGTGGCATACTAGAAAATTAGAAAACCCCGTTTGAAGAATGAAAAATCAGAAGATAAGTGATGTAACACCTATCAGAGATAAAACGAGAGAGTCTCGATGGTAGGGATTTAGACTGTATAGAAGATTGAGTGATGCAGTTGTTAATTGTTACCGAGATTAAGAGGTGGGTGGTAGGGGAGGGGAGGATGAGAGGGAGAGGACGACCTAGATATACATGTAATAGAGAGATTAAGAATCATGATACTACTTCGTTTGAAAATGGAGGTTGGGAAATGACCAAGTGAAGGGAAAACATTCAGCCATTCAGGTGACGATTGTGGCTGATTGATCTTATATTGTTTATCTCCCTCTTTCTCTATCAAATGTTTTTAATTCCAATTTCATATGACAGTTAAGGTTAGCCGACCCCAAATATTTACATTGTTGTTGTAAATGTAAATTATATATTTATATCTAAAGAATCTGTTGGCGTCAAGTATAACAATCACAAAAGCTGATTTGCGGTAAAAATTGGAAGAGCAACGCATCCAACATGTAAATATAGCTAGTGTGAATTGTGAAAGTGAAAATTTAAAAAATCACATAACTAAAAAAAAAAACCTTGTGTTTACGAGCAAAGTCTTCAAGCATAGAGCGAAAAGTACTAAGCTGCTCTTTCATAAGATCAGTTCTCAGTTTGGCCACATTTTCACCAAGCAATCGGTATTGGTCCTTATATCAGAAGCATATGAATCATTAACTAACAAAAAAAATCAAAGACAAACTGCGTTTATTTTGAGGTTGTAGAGTGAAACAAACCCTAGCCGTGGCTGCATTCTGTAGCCCTCCGATTCCCGGCCTTCGCCTCATTCTCTACGAAGATTTGGGCTTTTCAGTTTCGGATTCAATCTGTGTTCCAGAATCTTATCAAATAGCTTGGATTTTTGGGAGTATCATAACTTCTATTTTTGGGGAAAAACTTGCTCTGATCATTTTAATCGCAATCTTGCACTATACTTCATTTGAACTAGCAGTTCACCCGTGCGTTGCATGATTAGAATTTTTGTGAAATATTAACATGTAATGTAATGATGAGGAATTATGAATAAATTGGACCTTGTGATATAATTAGTGATGTGTTGTGATAAGAATGCATATCTTGTTTAAAGGACATGATAATAATAAACAAAAAGCAATAAAATCTAGGGTAATAAAGAGTTGCTACAACTATTAGGGTATTCGGGACATTCCGTGATCTGTGATGTAGGTTACAAATTTTGAAAAAAAAAATCATAAAGCTTTGTACTCAGATTATTAAAATCTGGCAGTCAAGTAATGTGTAGATAATCCTTGACACGGCACGTGTACCAAAGTAAATTAGCTATTAATCCTAGTGTAGTCCTATGTTTCATGTAACACTACCAAACAAGAGAGGGTATATTCTAGAAAATCACCAATTGTTTACAAGAACTTCCTCAGCCCGCCTCACTGCACTATGACTAAGGAGCTTCCCTTCCTGCCTAATCAAAGACAGGGACATTAGTTTTTGTTCTAACAACAAACACCATCCTTATAACAGAAAAAATCATCTTAATCCACTGTCATGTATGCAATCAATCATCAATCATCATTTACCCCAGTGCCGCAAAGGCTCCCACATACGGTGGGGTAAGGGGGTCGGATCTACGCAGTCTTACCACTGTACTAAAGTACAGAGAGACAGAGAGACTGTTTCCGGATGACCCATAATGAAAATCGCATCCAAAATTGCATGTACTGACTGCTGCTTCATAACAAAGAAGAGCAGACAGCTTGGTGAGCCATTTTGCTTTATTCCATCATATTCTCAAGCCAAAAAATAATGAATCTTTGGCACATGAGTTGTGCCAATTGAAAATTTTCAATTGGATAAAATTTCAACAAGGCACGTGAGTTCAAGGCTACTTCAAGCACAACTGAAAAACCAAATTCTCTTCATTTCCATCCCGTGCGGGCGAAATAAAATCACCTTGTCGGATTAATACAAAATGTGAAAAATGATCATGTAACCTTGTCACAATAATCAACAAAGTAAATAGCAACTAAAAATGTGTAAATCAAGATGACATATTCAAATTAATACAAACATAACAGCTAAAAACGGCATTAAAATCATAACAAACAGTCAAACACATATTAACAAAATCAGAAATTCACAATAATCATAAAAACCAGCAGCTAAAAATATTAAAATACATTCCTACTCAAAAGTTAAAAAACAGCAGCTAATCAGAATAATCGACATAACATTAATGTAAAATTACGACAGCCGTTAAAGTAAAAGTAAAACAAAAATAAGACTGAAAGTCTGAAACGAAAAAACCTGAAGAAGAGTGAATATTGAAGGGTGAGTAGAGAATCGCAGAATGAGGAGTGAAGGTGCCAGGTGGCGGCCGAAGGATTTAGGCGGCGACCGTCGACCCGTCGTGACCCGCTATCTGCTGTCCCCGCGAGCCTGGATTATTTGCTACTGGAAGAAACGGCTTTTGGCAATTTATTTAAACTTGGGCCTCTTGTCTCACTAGCCTTTGAATTTTTTGGCTATGAGCCTGGGCCTTTACTGGTCCGAAGCCCAATAGGTTTTCTCTTTTATGTGTAGACTAATTTATTATGGTTTAGGAAAAACTATAGGTCAGACTGTAGGGGTGGGCATAACTGTCTGGTTTAACCGAATCATACTAAACCGAGCAAAATCGGACCATATGTAGTTTGATTTGAGTTTGGTAGTATTTTGTCCAAATCATATTAGATCGAACCGAACCGGAATCGATAAAAACCAAACAAAACTGAATCGAACCGACCGAACTAAACCGAATTGAACCGAAATATAGTACTCCGTATGATTTTTATTTGGTAATAATTCTCCCAACCCGTTTCAAATCGAACCGAACCAAAACCGATAAAAATGAACCGGAAATGTAATTTTCCTTTAGGAGTGCCAATTGGTCGGGGCGGTCTGTGTCGTTCCATGCGCGTGGATCAACCCACCCAAGTCAATTAGGTAATACGTAATATATGTGATTTATTTATTTATTTATGTGTGTGAAAGCCGCTGTAATTTGAATTTGCGGGAAAACTATCAAATAGGTCATCGAACTTTCATAAAAAGGTCAAATAAGTCCTTATATAGGAGGTTCTGTCCGGCCGTCGCGATTTGGAGTGGTTCCCGATGGAACTTTTTTATGATATTTTTTGAGCATATTATTCATCAAGTCTATTTTACTCATACCAAATTTCAGCTAAAACTTCAATCGGGAACACATTCAAATTAATTCTTGAAGATAACTGCGCAGTTATCTTCATGAATTAATTTGAATGTGTTCCCGATTGAAGTTTTAGCTGAAATTTGGTATGAGTAAACTAGACTTGATGAATGAGATGCTCAAAAATTTTCATCCAGAAATTCCGCCGGGAACCGCCCCAAATCGCGACGGCCGGACAGAGTCTTCTATATAAAGACTTATTTGACCTTTTTATGAAAGTTCGATGACCTATTTGACAATTTTTCCTTGAATTTGCATACAAATTACAACAAAAAGTTTCAAAAAATAAGAAAAACGAACTAGGATCTTGTAATATATGAATATACAAGATCCTGAATATAGAAAATATGTTGACACTCAACTATTCATCTAGTTCAAATAAAAATATTAATACGGAGTATATTGCAAGACTATAGGATCTTGTAATTTTCAACAGTTTCATTTGGTTCAATATTCTACTTTATTTCTTATTATTCTCTTTAAAATTGTTAAAAGGTTTAGGATTTACCTTATTTTGTATTAGTTTGAATTAATGGTTGCACGGAGATTCTGTTAAAACTAGAAGCAAGATGATAAATTTGGACAATTTCGACTTAGAGTTGCCCACCTAGTAGTGTGTGATTTGAGTTGTTCGTTCGATGTTAAATGTCGCACACCAAAAACATTTGGATGAATAAAGTGTCATATTAACACACGGGCTACTCCTCCTATCAGGTTGACCTTTTAGGATGGAACCCCGAGTCTTAACATGTTATCAGAGCCAAATTGATCCATGGTGTGGGGCCCCTTATGAAAAATGATGACACGATTACAAAAAATGGCCGGATGAAAAAAATGGACTGATGAAAAAAATGAATGATTGCACGATCCAGACGAAGTGTCTGGTCGTGAGGAGGGGTGTTAAATGTCCCACACCGGAAACATTTAGATGAACAAAGTGCTATATTACACACGGGCTACTCCTCGAGTCGATTACTTTGAGTTGCTTGTAATCATGTTTGATCTCAATTGATTAAGATAAATTGTGTTATTATAAAAAATAATTTATAATTTATATACACATAGAAATGTATGTATATATTTATCAATAAAAAACTTTTGAAAAATAAATGTATATTTATATATATATGGTGGGACCGATTAAGGCAGGGCAACATGAGTACATGACTACATGAGTCAATCTTAACATCTGAACCCGCTTATTGTGTGCACGAGGCAAGGTAAAGCGGTTTCACTCCATTTGAATGACGGGCCCAATGTCTTGGGTTAAGGTAGTGATGGACTCGGGTCAGGCTGTCCGGCCCGAAACTGTTTGGGCCCGGCCCGGTACCTGGTCATAGGACCGGTCCGGGCCGCCCGAACCGGGAATTAAACGGTGCGGGCTCGGGCCTCCTAAAAGTGGAACCGACCCGGGCCCGGTTCGGGCCTAATTTTTTTTGTGTTTTTTTAATTTTTTTGTTTCTACCGGGTTGGGTTGAGTGTTTTTTTTTTTTTTTTGGGGGGGGGTCGGGGGTTAATTAGAAAATCAAAAGAAAAATAATAACATTGATCCTGAACCGGCCCGGCTCGGAACCGATGCCTACCCGGGCCAATTCCGGTTCTCCCTTCCCAAAGAAAATGCCCGGCCGGGCCCAGGCCCGAACCGGAACCAGCCCGGCCCAGGTCCATCCCTAGGTTAAGGTAGGTCCTTACGGGTTGATTTTTGTTGCCATGCCCAACTACAAGTGACTTGACATAAAAATCGGATGTATTAAGAGAGAATTCCCTAAATAGGAGTAAAAATGTTTTGAAATTCCAAAATAGGAGTATCATGTTTTTTATTCCCTAAATAGGAGTAAAATTCTGCCAAGTTTAGACATTACAAGGCTTTAAACATGACATTTTCTTCCAAACACGGCAGATTACTCCTATTCAGGGAATAAAAAACATGATACTCCTATTTTGGAATTTCAAAACGTTTTTACTCCTATTTAGGGCAATTTCTCATGTATTAAGGATTTCACCCAAAATTGTCACTATCAAATAAAAAGATGTTATTGTAAGAATATCAAAGTCGAAGTAATTAGTATTTAGAAAAGGTATGATGACAAGTTTTGTTATTGTTTAAGTAACCAAATATATTAATGGGAAGGAGTTCCATTACATTGTGCAGCATTAGTAAATTGTGTGTGTTATACTTAAAGTAGACTTACTTATAATTTTAATGTAAAATTTATTGATAGAAATGAGACGTGGAGATTTTATTGCACAGTGGCTGTTTCTAATGTGACTGTGAAGGCACTAGTTAGCATGCGTGTAGTTATGTTTATGCCTAAGACTTTTGTTTAAATTGTATTATCTCAAATCAAACAATATAAATTCTGGGAAAAGGATAAATCTCAATATAATTGAGATTTATGTTTAATTTAAAATACTTCTGCTTATTTTAATTCTTTTTTATAATATCCCTTGAATTATACATGTCACATTATTGCAAGTTTATAACCGGTCAACAGATCTATGCAGTCAAGCTAGTACATGATGCAACATGGTCAACTAACCAATGTTCCAAAAACCCCGACTGATGATGGCGTAAAACGAGGAGCATTTAACCTCTAAACGACGAAGCTATCTAAAAAAGAACATACTCTTTTCGTCCCGAAATTCTTCCTGGTTTGACTTGGATCAGAGTTTAAGAAAGTGAAAATAAAGTGAAAATTTGTGATTATAGTTAAGTGAGAAAAAAGTAAAATGAATAGTGATCATACCAATCTTTTCAAAAAAGAAACGACAAGAATTTTTTGAAACGTCCTAAAAGGTAAGTCAAAAGAATTGGGAGGAAGGAACTATTAGTAAGGATGGCAATGGGGGCGGGGACCCGTGGGGAACCGCCCCACGGGGGAAGGTTGGGGCGGGGTGGGGACGGGGATGGGTGAAATATTTTTACGCCGTTAAAATATGGGGCGGGGATGGGTATTGCTACACCCTCCCCATCCCCGTTATAAATATACACTTAAACATATATATATATATATATATATATATATATATATATATATAGGGATAAGGGTCAGATAGGGCCTCGAACTCGAAAAAAAATGTCAAATAAGGTCATATTTAGGATGCTCTGTCCGGCCGACGCCATTTGGGGCAGTTCCAGATGCCATTTTTTGATGAATTTTTTTGAGCATCTTCCTCATTAAGTCTAATTTACCCATACCAAATTTCAGCTAAAAATTCAACCGGGAAGGTAGTCAAATAATTTTTTGAAGATAATTGCGAAGTTAAACAACCCCGTACATTTCGGAAAATCATTTGACTACCTTCCCGGTTGCATTTTTAGGTGAAATTTGGTATGAGTAAACTAGACTTAATGAGGAAGATGCTCAAAAAATTTCATCAAAAAATTCCATCGGGAACCACCCCAAATGGCGTCGGCCGGACAGAGCATCCTAAATATGACCTTATTTGACATTTTTTTTCGAGTTCGAGGCTCTATCTGACCCTTATCCCATATATATATATATATATATATATATATATATATATATATATATATATCCACATATATATAAATAATGTACGCACATATTAAATTAAATTATATGTAGTATATAACAAACGCATATACATATAGACATACATAATTGTATACGGTTTAATCATGATTAATGAATTAATACATATTATACTAGAATAATAATAAGCTAGCTAGTAATATTAAAAATATTTATCATAAATGTTATATGAGTTTTAACAGTGAAAAGTGAGTAAATAAATACACACACATTTATATGTAATATAATATGTAATTAATTGTATAATAAGTGTTGAGAATTTTGAAACAACGTACATGATGATAATATGTTTACCTATATTTTTACTTTAATTGTCTTCAATTCACAAAACTTATTCAAAATGAAGAATTATTAAAATTGGTGGTATTAACTTTTAACAAACACAATACTGCAGTGTTGCATGTGCGTGTGTATCATATATTACTGTGTGCGCGTAGATATATATAGGTTTAGGATCAAATGAGAACAACGCTTAACGTGAGAACGTGTGAACACCACATTTACACCCAATGTGAAACACAATGGGCTTGCACAATGAACTTTTTCGTATCTAGCATGATTTTTTCAAAAGTGGCACCGTAATTATTTATATTAGCTTGTATTGAGCAAGTCCAAATGTGCACTAGAATGACTCTGTTGTGTATCACATTGGATTATTGTGTATCACATTGGATTAAATGTGAGTATTCCCACGTTAAGCATCGTTCTCATTGAAATCGTACTACACATATTTATAATAAGAGATTAAAAGTATATGCAAATACGATAAATTAAATATATATGGGGATACCCGTGGGCACCCGTGGGGGACAACAGGGTGGGGCGGGGATGGGAGTAACGGGGATGGGGGGAACTTTTTAGACATGGGGCGGGGGATGGGGGAGTGTACCCCGCCCCAAACCCGCCTCATTGCCATCCCTAACTATTAGGCCGGGACTAGTGGACTACTTTTATCCTTAGGTTTCTTTTGATCTTTTATTCTTTCCCTTATTAAAGAGCTTCATAGTTTTGAATATTAATGAAAACGGAGTACCTTTTTTACTTTGACTTTTTATAATGCCGTTCTACTGAGGATAAATATTACGAAGTACTCCGTATTATACTATAGAATACACTGTTTTTATATTGTTTAACACTACAATTATTATTATTTGGTAATAGAACATATTGATATGAATTTGTTTACCAAATAAAGAAAAATAGTTTCATTTAAGAAAGTCCTAAGAAAGAAAGTAGGAAGATATTTTAAGGGACAAGGAGTAAATTTTTATCATATTCAGTTTTTTGTGATTCGATTGAACTTCTAAAGTAGCTTCCAAATATGTGAAGCTTAACTATTACTAATAGTCACACTCACACACATTATACAGACACATAATATAAGTCTAAGTTCAGTCGCAAATTAGATGTTCTAACCCTCAGTCAAAATAAGGCATCAGGAGGTGTTTAAGCCAAAGAACGGTGACTGTAGGATTCTTTGAAACATTATATAGCCAGTATCCACGTATGTCTGAAACTACTACTAATAAAATGTTCAGTATATCATATACATTATATGTTACATGTCATATGCGAATTATATCTCCGTTTTTACAGTTTACCTTTTAAAAAAAGGTGATGCTAAACAACCTTAGAGACGCATCAAGTAGCGGGTTGGAACATGCCAAACTACTGCCTTTCTGTGTAAGCTATGTGATGAAAGGACTCTTTGGTTGATTGTTGAGAATGAGGGTCACCCGAACTCCCTCCATTAATGACCACCGCCTACACCATTGCACGCTGAAGTACTCAATGAAGTCATCCACACTTCATCAGACTTCACTGGTTCATCGTCATCATTGCGATGCCAACTCCAATATGCATGAGTTGCATTCACAATCACGAGCTCGCCGTGCCCAAAGCTAGCTTCACGGAACATAGACCACTCTGGTTGTGGTTCTTTATAACTGCCATAACAATTTCTCAATGCATTATATATAGCCCCAAACTCATTTAAAAATGTTCTGCATAGAGCATGGTCTATGTAAAGAACATAGATGGAAATTCATAATTCATAAAAAATTGCAAAGGTTGGGCTCACAGATTGAAGAATGGGAAATAGGATTATGTTTTTTTTTGTTTTTTTAAATGCAAACATTTATTCAAGTTAGTTATCCAGAGGAACTTATTGAGCATGTTCGCGGAACCTCAAAAGCAAGCTTATAGCTCTAGACGATGCTTACTCGGTTGATAAGCCTTCTCTGTTCCCTCCATCACCTATGGTTATATGGACAGGGCCACAGATATCGTTTTTTCTGTTGTACACTCGGCTCTGGTAGCACAACGAGAACCAATTAGTTAAAAAAACTTACAATAAATATTTACAAAATAATTATCATAAAGCAAAGAAAATCAAACTTAGGTATACCGTTCGTTCATAAGCATGAACATGGCCAGCAAACACGATGTCTGCACCAGCATCATAAAGCAAAGGTTCCATTGCTTCCATCATGTCATCTCCTTCCCCTTGATGGGCTACATTACTGTTATACCATGGCACATGGAATAGCACAACTAACCATGGTGACTTTTTGCGATCTAAATTGAGAAGATCAGCCTATAGATAATTGGGTTAGAAACACCTTCAGTTAGCACCAAAAGAGAAAAGGAGAGAAGTGTTCAGCATGCCCTACATTAAAATATTAGAGTGAGCAATACAAGTAAGTCTAGGCTAGAGAGATAGTTGATTGTACTCAATCTTTTAGCATGATTTAGCGCATGTATTGTATTCTCTACCCAACTGCGAATTCTATTGAGTAACTTGAGAAATCAACTAACCTTCAGCCAAAGATATTGATCAGAGTACTGATCAAAATCAGTATAAGAAGCAAGCATGACAACATGAACCCCGGCCACATCAAATGAGTAATACAGGTTTGAAGAAGAACCGCTCTCCGTAAAAGGCATCTTCCACCTCGAGTTATAAGACTCAAACCCTTCTTTAAGTAAGGGGATGTGTTCCTTATCATGGTTCCCTTGGGTCACCATCCACGGCCTTGCACTTGCAAGAGGCTGCACCAGCTTACCGAATGTGTCCCACCGCCTTTGAATGTAATCAGCGTAGGAAAGGTCTCCAGGTACCAAATGAACATCATAGCTGCACCGGCCTATATGGTCTAAAGTCGAGACGGTCCATCCGGACTGCCCCAGATCGCCAGACACAGCGAAAGTTAGTGGAAACTTGGAAGGTGGAGTTTTGAGCTGAAACTCGGGATCTGTCCCTCCACATCTGTAAAAATACACTTTGTCATCCTCCAGTGGCCCAATCACCGTGTGGTGTATCTTCCCTGAGGTATAGAATGGATACTTATACCCAGTACTTTCTCCTTCAGCTGCTAGGGTGTATATTCCTGGTGATGTTCCATATTCAACCAGTGAAGGAGATGATTTATCACTAGTGATCCATGACACTCTTATGTGTTTCTCCCCAGCTAAGGATATGTGAACCTGCAGTCAAACATTTCTGTATCATAACTCAGAGCATCAATTCCCCAAATCAATTACAGAATGGCAAAAGGAAAATCATTTACTGTTCTGCATATATACTGCAGAACTCAAATCACGATCTTAGGGTTTAACCCTGTTTCCTCTCTGTAATTCTGAAACACTGATACTCCCACAGAATAAGTAAAGCTATCTAAGGAACAAAAGTAGAGATAACTTCACAAGAACAAAAACAAAAATCGTTTCATTTTCTTTATATGTTTAAAAATTGAGCTTTCAAGTTTCAATGGTGTAGCTTACTTGCTGAGCTTGAGAAGAGGAGTCATCCCAAGGGAAACTCAATGTTCTGCGCGGCGCGGGTCTAACGTACTCAGCCGCCGTAAGGGCGGCGGAAACCAAGGAAACCGCCGTGAGCAATGGCAGCAAGGCAGCCAGCTTGTGATCCATATCCGGTCGAAAATTGGGATGGCGGAAAATATATTTTTAATGGCGATTCATATACACGGCGGCATAAAAGCGCTTGTACGTATCTGTGATTCTGTTTCACAAGAAAAGGACGTCAAAGTTTTTGGGTATCCGTGCCGGCAACCAAATGATGATGATGACGAGGATAATATTGCATAAGCTTCTCGCCATGGAGTAGATTTAAAGGAAATCCAACCAAATAACGGTTTAGAAATGCATAAAGTGGATTCCCAGTTCAATTTTCAAACAAAGAGAATATTTGAATGCCGGCAATTCACTCTTAAACATTGATACGGAGTATTTTATAATGGTAAACGTTGCACGATGTAACGTTTTTGCACCCCCCAACTATCATAAAAGGAACATGACGAATGATTTGAAATAGAACTTCATTCGTTTTCCAGCCCATTTGATAGCACGAAAATTGACTGTTTTGGCTGATTCTGTTGAAATTTATGAAGTTCTGGTTGAAGTGCTTGCATTGGCTGATTCTGCTGAATTAAGAAAAAATTATTTTTAAAATGTATTTTATTAATAAAACAAAGAAAAAAATATATGTAAAAATAGCTAAAATGGTCATCTACAGTGACTTCAGCCAATACAGTCAGAAAAGTAACTTCAACCTACTTTTTCTGCTTATTACACAATTCAGCGCGCGAAAGCAAAAATTACGTGTTTGATAAAAAAGTTGGTTGATAAGCCTAATAAGCCGAAAAACATGGGACGAATTCCTAAACAGGAGTTTAAGTTTTTTATTCTCTAAACTAGTAAATCACCCGTGCGATGCACGGTTTATAAATTTTTTCTCTAAAGTCATAGGGGTATAATAAATTGGAGGGAAAATGGAAGCTAATAATCCAACCTTTTAGCGGTCTTCTTTCAATAATCCCACCTTTTGATTATTCATGAATAATCCAAAGCTATTTTCTTATCTTTGCAAATCATTATACCATAAATCTCATCTTTCTCAAAGATAATATTTTGGAAAGATAAGAAAATAACTTGGAATAGTAGGTCATTAACCGACCAGGGACCAATGAATGAAGACGAGGTGCAAAGGTCGGATTATTCATGAATAATCAAAAGGTGGGATTATTGAAAGAAGACCGCTAAAAGGTTGGATTATTAGTTTCCATTTTCCCTAAATTGGATGTAATTGTTGCACAAAACCTTGTATAATGTAGCAAGCATGATATATATATACTCAATACAAATCTAAGGTATAAGATAAATACTCCGTATTTGTGAACATAGTTGGACACCTATTATATCACTATTTCAAAAAGAGGATTAAGTATTTGTAAACTGTTGGGAAATACAAAACAAATTAATAAAGAGAATAACATTACAAATGACTATAACATAAAGCTACACGTTGTTGAATATTTTGAGTCATGTCCGTGGTGCTTCATCTTCATCACAAATTAAAATTTTCAGCCACCGACAATTGGTAACTCTTGAAACTGCAACATAGAGTTGGTCGTGGTAAAGACTGGTTTTTTTAACAACAATCCTACATGTGACAATGATTGACCTTGACTTTTATTTATAGTCATACCATACGAAGTCATAATAGGATACTGTCGTTAGTATCTATAATGCATTTACAAAAAGTCATACATTATTTGGAAAAAATATCATTTATAAATAGTAACCTACTATATTAAAGAATAACATAAATTCATCATAAAAAAGTGCACAATCTAATGCATTGAAAGAGTTTATGAATTTCCGAGTTTTGTTTCATCGTACAAATCGTGTTCCAGGAATGCTCGAGTACTTAAAATAATAATGTTTTTATTTATTTATTTTCCACAACACACAAAAAAATTAAAAAAAAAAACAGTCCAGATCCATTCTTACTGGGCTTGTCAAAGGAGCCCAAAACACTGGTAACCGAAACCCATGCTATAACCCCTCCATAAACCGAGCCTGAAAGGGACATCCATCCCTAAACACTTGCTGCACTCACCACGTACGCTCACTCTCCCATCACTCCAACAACGCCACTCAACCGACATATGCAAGCGCTGGGAAGCTAACCGATCGACACACATCACTCGCTCTTTTTCAGCGACCACTCCAGCCGCAACCAACAATCGGCGGTCCACCGACACAGAACCGCGGAAGACTCTGGCATGCTGACACGGTCACGGTAAGTTCCGAAACGCTGTACTTCACACCTAATTCGCTTTTGGTATGAACCGCAACACCTAAAATGAACAGATGTAGATCTGTGTCCGAACACATGGGTTTGACCTCCCTCCGATGTTGTTTTCTTTAAGTTGCGTTTAAATTTATTGAGTCAAATTTATGAATCAGATCTAAAAAGAAATTATAGAAGTAACCGTCACTTCGAATATGTAAAGCATCTTAGTGGAGGAGTTAAACAACCATTGTTAACATGCACCTAAACATGTTTACAGATCCATAATTCTTCTGAAATTTCCGAACATCATACGAACACACATAATTCGAAAATTATATTCCGTAAAAGGAAGTGCACGAATTATTCTTGTAAATTTATTTACTTTCATTTCATTTTAAAAAATTATTACACCTATTCTTACACACAGAGTTTTATTTTGTGTGTCTATTTTATATCCTAATTCGAGCAAGTTATAAAAAACTGTAATTTTAGTAATTTATATAACAAATTCGTTCCAAAGGTGTTGTTTAATGTCATTCTCAATTCCGGAAAACAGTAACTTTATTTAGGTTATTAATACAGAGTGTATAACGAAATAGCATGTATTGTTTGGAAAACTAAATTAATTTTCACAACAGAGAAGCACTTAAATCAAACGAACGAAATAGCACAACATTCTAGAGGCACCCACAAATTACATTTTTTTGCACACGGACACTCATTTGAGTATTTGACACACATGCCATGTATATGTATAATATCATCATAATCATAACCAAATTGCACACACATGTCACATTCAGACACGTTTAGTAGTTATGGTAATCAAACCTTCAGCCACCTAACCTCAATTAAAATAAAGAACCACAACCTCTCACATCCCATTATCACAAACCTTCCTTCAATAAATACGACACAACTACCATCTTTTATATAGGACAAACCCATTATGCTACCCCAACATTAATTGTAATATTTGATCTGAACTACAGGCATTCTACAAATGAAGGAGGAGCTCATGAGGGTATATCAAAACAGGCGATGTGCGTGCACAGACAGCACACACGTATAATGGAAGGCAAAGAACATCAACATGTGTTTGGGATTCACAAATAGTTTTGCCCAAATGTCAACGGAACGTATTACAAATTGGCTTTATGTCCCATGTTGTCCGGCTTTGATCAATGTCCCGAATCAATTACCACATACCAACCATGGCTACAGAAATTTTGTGTCTGCTGCTAGAGGGCAAAGCGATTATTGGCCTGAGAAACTTGCGAATGCAGATTAGCTTTTATAGGCGAGCAATGAAGCCGTGATAGGGCAAAATAATACTCTGTAATACATACCGTTCACTATTTGACCATACCATTCACTGTTTGACCACCCATTCTAGCCAATCAAACCCAACCGTGCACAACCGAGGTGAAAATTATTACCTTGGAGAGTTGGAGTGAGTTTTTATAGGTGAAGAAATCACCAGCAATAAGGTGGAATGGCATGGGCAACTGCCATGCCTCCTCTTTCCACCAATAAGAATCACTCAAGGCAATTAATTGAAACTACATAATTGAAATTACAGAATGAGAGTAAACACTGTTGCCTGCCCGTTTAGACCAATAGGATGACTTCAAAATAATCTTCAATTGTTCACACCTCTCACAGCGTCCAATGGCAACGACCCAATAACAATGGGGGGAAAATAACGCATTTGGCAATAACACCTCCATTTACCCTGGCTTCCTACTTTTTTGCCAATAACGCACTCAGACAACGACAGATTTCAGCGGGAACACTGTTCCCTGAAATTCTTTTCCTTTTAGATTAAGGTAGATAGGAGTCCATATTCCTAATATACCTTTCTAATAATTAAAACATATCCTCCTCAGTCCCCAAATCAATTTAGATTCACGCTCATTTCCCCTTCGAGAGAAAAACGGTGTTACCAAATGACCTCTAAAACTCAACTTATGTTCTCTCAAATAAATATTCAGTTGGTTGTGGGGAGTACTTATAGAATGAGCGTCATCCTTTTTAGAGGAATTTAACCTATATCACTATTCACTATAACCGCTTTATAGTCAAATTGTCAAATTATAACAAAGTTTTTCACAAATCAAGTTGCTTGTATAATACTCAAGAGATTTCACAAATTTGAACAAGGAAATATTTTTGTTGGGTTTTACATTGAAAAGAGAAAAAGTGACATTAATAACTAACTTGTGATTGAAAATGTCAAATTTCTTAAGTAGCTGAATCAAGAAAGTTATCAGAGTTTAGTCAAAGTGGTAGAATAAATTGTTGTTGTGCATGTTTGATAGACATAAATTCTTAGGGTAAGTTCCCGAAATAGGATTAAAACTGTTTGAAATTTCCAAAATAGAACTGTCATGTTTTTTATTCCCAAAAAAGAAGTAATTACTGCCAAGTTTGGAAAATACTGCCATGTTTGAAGTCTAGTACTGCCAGAACATGATAATAATTAGTCCTATTTTGGGAATAAAAACATGGCAGTCATATTTTGGAATTTTCAAACCCTATTTCGGGTAATACCTCAAATTCTTATTTTCTATCTTTTGTACTATTTAAAATATCTCTAAAATCTTATTCTAGTTGTATGTTTGACATGATAATTTTTAAAAGTTCTTCTCAAAATAAAAGATCTTTTTGAAAAGCTAATATGTGTAGCATCTAGGAGAAAGTTTGTAGCTTTAAGCATTAATTAGTCACAAAGGTTTGTTATACCAAACATAATTAAATCAAACGGTAGGCTTTTTATCAAACAACTACAAACTTTTTCTTTTAAGATTTTTTCGGTCACTACAAACTAACAATTATTAAAAACATCACAAACGTATCTTTGTAGTTATTTGTGACAAAGATACCCCATTGTGAACTATTGTTTGGTTCCAAGTGTTGCAATTTTGTATGCTTGTCCAAATTGCAATTACCTTTTTTTGTTTGTTATTTATCAGTATCGTTTACTTTCAATGTACGCACAGCATGCCTTTTTTCATCTAGGCAAATCACTTCATGAGTTCATCTATGCATGCCAAAGTTTAGATTGGATGTTTAGGGAAGCAATTGAAATTGAAAATAAAGTTAAACCATGAAAAAGGAAAGTCATCTATGATACAAATCGTATGTAGTTGAATAATTACCAAGTTATTTGTTAACACAAGTGAGGGAAATTTGGGTGAACGTTTCAAACATTCGAATGAGGAGGGAATATTAACCTATGACATTTGTAATGTTTACAAAACAAATAAAATACTTCCTCCGTTCTTAAATAAATGCAACGGTTAACATTTCACACTTGTCGAGACACAACTTTGACCATTAATATATATAATTTTGTATTAGTAAAAAAATTAAAAAAATTATAAATTTTGAAAATTTACAATGAGACAAATTTAACAATATTATTTTCATAAAAAAATATTAATGCGGCAATAAATAAAATGTAGTCAAAATAGAACATGTGAATAATGTAAATTTTTTGCATTTATTAAAGAATGGGGTAGTATTTATTAGCTGAAATGTAAGGCAAAAAGAGCACCACGCTATATTCGTCCACCGTCCACCGCTAGAGTAGGCTAGCAGTCTCTTGGCAAATAAAAAAAAAGTAAATAATAAAATTGCTGTGTTCTACAGACCTACAAAAAGTAATAAAAATCAAACAAAAACGTCAAACCATTCAAGAAAAAGAATAGACCAAAAGAATTGAAAAAACACAAGAAAATGTTATATTAACACACGGGCTACTCCTCCTATCAGGTTGACCTTTTAGAATGGAATCACGTGTCTTAACATGGTATCACAGCCAAATCGATCCATGGTATGAGGCCCCTTATAAAAAATGATGACACGATTATAAAAAATGGCCGGATAAAAAAAACGGACCAATGGAAAAAAAATGAATGAATGCACGATCCAGACGAAGTGTCTGGTCGTGAGGAGGGGTGTTATATTAACACACGGGCTACTCCTCCTATCAGGTTGACCTTTTAGAATGGAATCCCGTGTCTTAACAGAAAAGTAGAAAAGACCACTCAACTAGGTCAAATATTTCTATATTTTTGTAACTTTATTGATAACTAGCTTTCAAGCCCGTGCGATGCACGGGTAGTACATAATTTAGCTAACTATATATTTGATATTAAATAAGGTGGATTTTATCATACACGACAGTCTTTTGTTTCCATATCAATATGTAATAAAAAATAGAATGTAATAAAAAAGGTATAAATAGTAATTAAATAATTGTTATATATGATGACATGGTAGGATTATGTGGCACGCCAGATGCTCTTAAAATTCCTCTTTTATATATATTTTAATAAATATCCATATTAATACGGAGTAAGTAGTAGATTCTGAAAAAGTTACCAAATAAGGTGGATTCTATCATACGATCTTTTGTTTCCATATCAATATGCAATAAAAATAGAATATAATAAAAACAATAAAATGTATAAATAGTAATTAAATAATTGTAATATATGATGACATGGCAGGATTATGTGGCGCGCTGTATGCTCTTAAAAAGTTCCTCTTTTATATATATATATATATATATATATATATATATATATATATATATATATATATATATATATATATATTGATTACTCATTTTTCTCTAAACACAAATGTTCATTTCTTTTTTTTTTCGATTTAAACTTTCATATGCTACATTATGATAAAATTTCATTTAAGAAGTTGACATTTACGTATTTTGGATCACAAGTATTAAACATTGTAGAAATACTTTAGTATCTTATCCATGAATTTATGTCTGAATGTGAAATGTGATATATAACCCCATAATGATACACCTTATATATTAGCACTAATTTTAAAAAGATAATTGTCCTAGAACGTTTGTGTATTTCAAAATAGAACTATTATGTTTTTGTTTCCTAAAAAAGAGTAAGTATTATCTTCGACAGTATCAAGCTTTAAACTTGAGTGTATTTTTCAAATTTGATAGTAATTATTCTTATTTAAAGAATGAAAACTTTACAATCATATTTTGAAATTTTCAAACGTTTTTACTCTTATTTCCAAAATTTTCCTTTAACTTTTTAAAACAGGAAACTTCTTTAAAACCAATACCTTTCCTATGTGAAGAATCAAAACTTAAAATGTTTACTTCCCCAATAATTCTTCTCCATTTCATTTATTCTCTCTTCCTTAATTTCACTCGTCTACAATTCACTAACCGATCGATGTTCGATTAAAAGGGCACTTATATTTTGTTGACTATACTATACCGTGAATCTCTAATCCGATTTGCCCTCTTATTAATAATTTTTTCAAGAAAAAGATCTTATATGAATATTAGGAAAGTAGTAGCCGAGAGCAATGTCACATGACGCAATACAAAGAGCTCTACGATCAAACAAAGAGATAATCACTCTCAAGAGAACAATAGGAATATATTATATATAATTGATCTTGAGACAATAACCCTCACCCAGTCACCCGTCACCACTACGTACAAGGAACGAGGATTCCCCAACTCCAATGTGTTTGAGTCTCAAACTAAAACAAACTTAAACATATCATATTCAGATAATAGTAAAATACACATATATTCCTTCAGTCCTAGCTTAGCTTCACAAATACTAAAAACAATACCCATATAACATGCATCACAATTATTATTTGTGACATTAATATGTCATATACCCACCGAAATTATTTTTCAAAATACATTCGAATGACATTATTTATTTATTTATTTATTTTAATTCATTTATTTATTTATTTATTTATTTATTTATTTATTTATTTATTTATTTATTCATTTATTTATTTATTTATTTATTTTTTTATTTATTTATTTATGTATTTATTTATTTATTTATTTATTTATTTATTATTTAAGTAATTGTGTCAATTTTCAATGAGAAACTTAAGATGGAATGAATGTAGTACCAAATATTTTGGATTAAAGCCAGTAGAATTTGAAAATATTTTAAATAACATAATTCTCAACCAAAGAAAAATTATAACAAAAACAAAATGAAAGGTTCACCCGTATAAAAACTTGATGTGAATTTTGAGGGGGAGTTTTCTACTTTAGAGAAAACTGGATGTTTTGTCAATGTTTGGCAATAGGGATGAGTTGAGAAAATTGAAAACTTCCCCTCAAAATCTGTATCCTTGAGAGAATCTTTTCATTGTATATTGTCTAGCATCGGGAGGAGAAAAATGAACCCCCCCAATGTACAAGTGGTGGTATTTGTCGCCTGTGAAGCAAACTAGAAAAACTTCCCCTCAAAATATGCACTTTGACGTGTCTTGGCGTTGTTGTGTGCATTTGTTAATTTTCTTCTCGGAGAAGTGGTATACATGCCAAACCCCCTCATGTCCATTGGTTGATTGTTCAGAACTTGTCTTTGTACTCGCCATGTGTGTGGAGCAATCGGATCAGTGACCACACATGATGGGCCTGCAAATGGTTTAGAAACTTTTAGTATCCATTTTGGGGTGGGTCCTTCCATTTCTTCAAAGAACGAATTTTGAAATATTCGCTCCTAAACCAACCTCTTCGAAGATTTGGGAGAGTTATATGATTGGGAATGTGATTTACGAATCCATTGATGAGTTATTGCACGTGTGTGAGAATTTTCAACACGAGTTAGATTGTTCGATTAAGTGTTTTCTCATGACATTTTCATTATTGCCTAGACGGACTTCTAATTCATTAATCAATATGCGTTCATTACTCATTGAAGAGATTAATCAAAGAATGTATTTGATCAATGAAATTCGAATTAAAGAACTCACCTTGAACTCATCATTTGACAATTCAGCACATTGACAATCACAATGTTGATGAGCTAGAGGAGGCATCCATTGTTGATTGTGGGATAAGGATCATTGACGTGAAGTTGATTGAATTATCTGCAAGTTTCTGGAACTTTAAATTGTAGCTTTACCAACTTTGACCTCTAATTTGACTTTGAAAGGTGACCTTTGAGTCTGATCTCGGTGAATTGACAATGTTTTTCGGAAAATGGGAGAAATCTTTGTGAAGGAGGGAGAGTGATGGCACATGAGATATGACCTTTGAGTTTGATCTCTTTCTCCCGTTTCCAAAAAGTGTTTAATGGTCTAAATCGAGTCACTGAGTCAAAAGTTATGACCAAAACAGTGCAAGAGTTGCAAAACTTAAGTTCGAGAAACATGAGTTCGAGAAAGTTTTGAGTTCGAGAAATTTATTATGAATTTATGATTGATGAAAGATAAAGATCGTCGAGGTATTTTGATCAAGGCAGTTCACTGAATAAAATGTATTTCGAAGGTCAGGTGCGAGAAACTTTGAAGCTTGGGTGAAAATTTTCTTCTGCAAAAAACTTCTACGGGAAACTTGAGTGAGAGAAAGTTGAATGCTGCGAAAAATTCTGAAGGCTACGAGAATCTTTAAGTCTGCGATAAATTGATGTCGGTAAGAAACTAAATCTTGCAAGAAACTTATGTCTGCGAGAAAAACCGATCCTACAAGAAAATTGGATTCTGCGAGAAAGTTGAGGCTTGTGAGAAACCTTTTCTCATAATGCAGCAAAAAACTGATCAGATTTCAAAATCTGTCAAAACGAAAACTGTGATATATGACATTGATGACTAGTGGAGTTGACTCACTTTCTCATTTTTTAATTAGTGATTTTGAAAAAATCCTTGCCTCATTTTTGGGTGATCGCGACACAAGGGTTATGAAATCAGATGAAGTAGAGAAAACTAACAATGGTATTTTGGAGGACAACAATATTGTTACAGGTAATCAACCTTCAGTAGGTGGTGAATGTGTCTTTATTGATCATATTTATTCATATTCAGGGGATGAATTTCTCGGTCAAGCTTCCGAGAGCGAGAAGAGACCTCCTATATCATCAATGGAAGATCTTTGGGATTCCGACACTGACCAGGACATGTGTAACAAGGCTTGGCTGGTTACGAGGGATAACTGTTTGCCTACATCGAACTTGAACACTCAGATTAAACTATATAGGAAAAAGCATCAGCGATCGCATATAATGAGGACTAGATCCCAATCTCGTGTGGATCTCTTCAGTCTGGAATAAGTGTTTGTGCTTTCTTGGGTGGTCTTTATTAGTTGCACTGTGGGTTGGGTTACCAATTGCATTTCCCCCCCCTTTTTTGCTTTAAAAAAATGACAGTGATGCTTGTGTTCTGGCGATTTTGGTGTATGATTTCGACCCAAATCAGTGATGATCGAAGGATTTCTTGAGGCCTTCGATGAATAGAGAGCTCAGAAACAGTGATGATCGGTCGATGCCTAATAGGTGTGAAAACGCCTAATACTTTCTCATTAATTTTGGTTTTTGTTTGTCAAATTTTGATAATTTTTCCTTCAATTTAGTTTACTTATGCAATATTTTGGTTATAGGAACCACAAAGAGGATTTGAGCATTGTAGAGTGAAAATCAAGCATTTTGAAGAGTCTTGGGTGCATAAATGGATGATTTGAAGACCCCGGGATGAAGCGGTGCACAAAGAAGCAAGAAACGAAGACGTCAGAGGTGTTTTGATGGAAAACGACATATGAACGCCATAGGGAAGAACAACGTCCCTCTCGGTGTTCCTCCTATTCGTTCCATCAAATTTCTTTTCCATAGTCTCACGGGTAAGAATGCCGAATAGGAACGACGTCCCCTTCGCGTTCCTCCCATAGTTGAACTCTTTGCCGAATAGGAACGACGTCCCCTTCGCGTTCCATCAAAACGTTTGTGTTAATGTAGGAACGCTAGTATGGAACGTCGTTCCTTCTAGCGTTCCTTCCATCGTTCCTACAAAAGGGAAGGCATTACTTCCCATGTTTCCCCCTTGTACAAATACCTTCCTTTGTTCCGAATTTCATCGCTTTTGGACGAGTTTTCTTCTTGCATATCTTAGTTTTGGTTGTAAGCTTCGTTAAACTCTTTTGCACTTTATTTCTTAATATTATTTGCATCAAATCTTGATTTTAGTTTCATTTCATCCATTAGATTGCATCATTCTCATTTTTCTTTCATCTTATCCATTTATATCACTTCATGTCTATGTCTTATATTTCTTATATGAATATGAAATCTAGCATGAATGAGTAGTAGGGTTTGGGATTCGGGGTGTTTGAGGACCATCCAACCATGTGATGTGCTAGGTTTTAGGGTTTGATTTGCAGGAATTTGAGAAATATATTATGCACACAATGTATTTGTGAAAATGACTCTTTGTATTTCTTAGACTTTGATGCCACACTGTTCTTAAAGATGTTTTGAACCATTAAAGTGTAACACCGTCCTAAAATGTATTTACTTTTAAGTGAATAATGTATTGAACCTTATGGAATGTTTAATGAGTATACGAAGTTGTGAATTTTTATTAACTCTTTTGCGTGAATAGTAAATTGACTAAATTCGCACGTGGGGCCCACACTGGGAGTGGGGGCCGCCCGAAATTCCCGAAACCATATATTTTATTCATCTTGGTCGAGATAATAATTATACAGTGGTGGATAATTTAATTGGGGAAAAGAAATGACATAATGTGGACCGATTGGTCAAAAGTGGCTCAATTACCGGTATTGGTAATTTAACAGATAACAGCTCAAAATGAATTTCGGAGACTTATAAATTAAAGTTGGGGAATGTATATTCATTATAAGGGTCATAGTGATTGAGAACGCATAATATATTTTATTTGACCCGATAAAATAAGATATATTTAAAACAGTCCAAAAAAATACAACTTTCGGAACCAATTGTACACTTCTGGACAAAAAGGGTTGACCTCCCACATGGGTGGGGGCCAACCCACGATTTTGGCAGCCAAAGGGGGGCTGGTTTTTGTCACACTTGGGCTTGAGAACTCTTGAGGGGATGGGAGGAACAAAAGAGACCCCCTCACCCATTTTTCCTAAAGAAACAAAAGATAACACATCTCCCTCTTTCCTCCCCCATTATTTCAGCCAAAGAGAACCAAGAGAGGGAGATAACCTCTGCAAACTCATCCTCCATAGCCAAGAACTGAGCTCAAGCTTAAGGAGTCCAAAGAAGGGGTTTTAGGAAGGAAAGAGTTGGGAGAAAGTGAGAAAGATTAAGGTAATGACCTTATATTAACTTTTGCTTTATTTTTCTCCTACCATATGAGAAATATATCATATGGAGAACCCTTGAGATTGTTCTACATGCTAAGGGTGTGGAATAATGGGTTGGAGAGTGGTTCTAAGTCCAAGAACAGACTTAGAAGCCAAACCGACCAGTTCACCGGAAAATAAGCTTTTAGAGGTTATTTGTATTGATTGAGGTTTTATGATGTTAAAACCTTGTTAGGAGCTTGATTTAAAGTATTTTTTAGCTTTGCCGGAGTTTCGCCGGAGTTGGTCAAAGTTTGCCGGAATTAGTCAAAGTTCAATCGGGAAGCGGAGAATGCGCTTAAGCTCACTTAAGGTGAGGATGACCGACTATATTGCTTATAATTATTGGGTTAATTTCATAAGATTACCTTAATGAATTAGATGTGCTTGGCATGGTTTATTAAAGATTAAAAATGCCTAAATGGAATTATTATTGTTTATAAGCAAAAATACATAATATACAAATTTGTGAATAAATTGTGTACGATTATGTGTTATGAATAAAATGGCATGATAGTTGTATTAACCAGGAATTTTATTGTGATAAATATACTTTTATCTCATGTAAAGAAGTCATGGAAGGATAAAAGTGATATTTTGATATTAGAACCAAATTATACTTGAATGTAGAAGTCAATTGAAATATACAAACTATTATGATTAGGATTGGTTATGTTAAGAATAAACGTCTAGTATAGAAATACTAGTCGAGAATGTTAGTTCAATGGTTCTTTGAAGCTAATCCCAATGTATTGAGTTGTGGTGGGTACACCCTAAGTAACCTTAAAAGATATTTTTAAGGTGGACTTTATGAACTCAAGTTACGTTAAGAGTAGGCCTTAAGGGTTACTCAAAATGGATGGAGCCTAGACTAAGAAGTTGTTTAGAGATTAGATGACGTGACTATGAGCCGAGCTCTAGCACGTGGTAGTATGACTATGAGCCGAGCTCTAGCAAAATTGTAGTATGACCATGAGCCGAACTCTAGCAAAATCTACTATGACTATGAGCCGAGGTCTAGCAAAATGTAGTACGACTATGAGCCGAGCTCTAGCAAAATGTAGTGTGACTATGAGCCGAGCTCTAGCACAAATTAGTATGACTATGAGCCGAGCTCTAGCATGAAGGAATGTGAGTTAACTATAAAATGATAACATCCTAGATTGAGGGTCTTGGAAATTGAAAGTTTGATTATACTTAGTATAGTTGTCATTGTACTTGTCAAATGCTTCCAAGTACTGACCTCCCCTTCACGGGAGAGGCCACCTCACACACTACAAGAAAATTTATTTATAGAGGCTTGTCATTGAGGCAACCTAGTTATTATTGCCTCTAAATGACCCTTTTAGCATTAGATGAACCGGGTTGCCTCTAAATGTGTAAGCTTTAGATAATTTGATGCAACCATTTCGTGATTGCCTCTAAAAAGGTACAATTTGGGGCAACCTTTATATGGTTGCCTCTAAATGTGTAAATTGAGGCAGCCATATTGTTTTGCCTCTATAAGGTACAATTTAGGGCAACACTGATATGATCGATTAGCCCTAAAAGTTGATAACAAAAATATAATCGACTCTAAAATCTTTAGTTCTAAATGTCAATCCCTTTATACTGGTAAAATTGTACGTTGGGTAGTTGACTTTTTTTGTAAATGTAAATGTTTTACCAATAGTTTAATAGATGAGTGTTTAAAATTGTATTTTTATCAAATAAATTTGGACTTCCTAAAAAAACAAAGAAATTGGGGCAACTCATTTTTATTTATAATTCACAGTGCTTTTCCAGACAATATGTATTTAAATTATTACATTTTAAGATCTAATTGGTCTTACATTGTTTCCTTAAGTTAAAGATGTTTTTAGTTAGACGTATTCTGCGATTTTTCGATTTTTTAGATTTTTTAGATTTAGACGCATTCCATAAAGTCTCACCTCGATCGATAGATACCACTTGTCTCGATCCATGGGGAGCCATCATCTCAGCACAAAAAAAAATGTGCAGGTTAACCAAGCTCGGGCTCAGCTTGGGAGATGGTGTAAAAGATCTTGAGTAGGACGAACTGGGCAGGCATCCGAAAATGTAGGGTGGCCGAGCGGGGGATCGGGACTCTGGTCTTAAAATCTCGCCTTGGCTATGCAGCTCGCCCGAACCACGATGAAGTGATTTATTGTGGTGGAACCCGAGCTGTAACCTGGAGGCGAGTCTCCATTTTGGCAGAGAATAAGGGGGAGACCCGAATTGGGAGCCTTATTCTCAATGGTCCAGGATGGACATCTCAACCTCATGATATGGATGACCCCGGACGGTAAAACCGACGGTATGCATCGGAATTATGGGTTTGGAAGATGGCAGACACTACACAAATTGTGAAACTGTCTTGCAGCAAGAGGTGATGCCTTGCGGATCAGGAAGAACACGAATGATAGCCCGAACAGGTTACATCAGCCTTGGGCCTACAAGGCAGCAGGCAGCAAGAGGCGATGCCTTGCGGATCAGGAAACTACGAACAAATGGCGGAAATAAGCCGAACAGCTTGCACCTTAACCCTGGTGCTGACTTATAGCAGAAATGACCTATTATCCAGATGATCTGACCGCTTCTGTAGCTCTACGATCAGCCACCTCGGCACGACGTGATCATCGTTGTACATCAGACCGTTCTAGTGGGACGAACGGGCGAATGGAACTATTGTTTGGAACGACCAGGGGAGAACGACCCGTTCGGCGAAGGCGAGCGAACGGGGGATATAAATTGGCTGGGAGGTGATGTGAATTCATGATGGCCCGCAGTGGTCTCGAGTCAAGTCCAGGTCTGTCTGAGTCGAGTCAAGGTCTGTCTGAGTCGAGTCAAGTCCATGTCTGTCTGAGTCAAGTCCATGTCTTTCTGAGTCGAGTCAAGTCCATGTCTGTCCGAGTCAGGTTCGTCCATCCTTAATCTAGGATGACGGCCGCTTATTTTATGCAGCACGTACGGTCTCCACAGCACCGTCGTGCCTGGCTTTCTGGCGGGCTCGTCCATCTTTGCTATAGGATGGCAACCATCGCTCTTATGCAGCACGTACGGGCTCCACAGCACCGTCGTGCCTGGCTTTCTGGCGGGCTCGTCCATCCTTGTATAGGATGGCAACCGTCGCTCTTATGCAGCACGTACGGGCTCCACAGCACCGTCGTGCCTGGCTTTCTGGCGGGCTCGTCCATCCTTGTTATAGGATGGCAACCGTCGCTCTTATACAGCACGTACGGGATCCACAGCACCGTCGTGCCTAGCTTCCTGGCGGGCTCGTCCATCCTTGCTATAGGATGACAACCGTCACTCTTATGCAGCACATACGGGCTCCACAGCACCGTCGTGCATGGTTTTCTGACGGGCTCGTCTATCCTTGCTCTGGGATGGCGATCGTCGCTTTTATGCAGCACGAACGGCTGGCTCTACAGCGCCGTCGTGCCTTCTTCTCGGTCAGGTCCACCCATGCCATTCAGGGTCGGGACTGCCGTCTTATGCATCACGAGCGGTTGGCTCTTTAGCGCCGTCGTGCCTAGTGAGGGATTGCACCTCACTTATGGCTTATGCATGCCTTGCGTCCGAGATTATTCCAAGAATCTGATTCAGGGAAGGCAGGGAAGGACGTGAGCAGGATTATACTTTCTCGAGTAGATTCACTGGCTCACTACTCAAGAAACTGGGGGACTTGTGTTGGGGTGTATTACCCCGGCCCACTATTGTTCAGAAGCCCAAGACACCGCCCCGGTACGAGGCCCAGTCAGCGAGGCTCATTCAGGCTGACCTGGCCCGTTTTCGGCCCACCTAGGCCTATCTCGGCCCATTTGCGGCCCATTAGACTAGAGGGTTTTTCCCTCCCCCTCCCTATAAATAGGAAGCAAGGCTTCCATGCTAAAGGATCGGATTTTTGCTCTCCTCCCCCCTAGCTTCATTCATATTTATTCTTTAGAGATTAGGAAGCTTCTTCAAGCTCCATTAATGGAAGCTCCAAATATGTATTATGTAACTGAGTGATGAGAGCATATCAATGATAAAGAGCGGGCTTGGACGTTAGCCTAAAAAGTTCCGTGGTTTTCTCCCTTTCCGGGTTTCCACGTAAAAATAGCTAGTTCATACACCTTTTATATATTTTATTTGTATTTATACCAAATCCATCGTCCTTAATATCCGAAGTTTATGTTGGGCTTTCGGATCTACGGGACAAAACCTCAACAACATTCTTTTGGTATAATGCAATCTCTAATATATGGATTTGATTACATGTTAGACCACTTAAGCGAGTAATGTAAGTAAGTCTTTTCATAATTATTTTGTTACATATATATTGAAACAATCAATTTGCAAGTAATCGACTTTGAAAGACTAGTGATTGACTTTTTTGAAAGACTAGTGATTGACTTTTTCATTCGAATAGTCTATTTTTATGTCTCATATCATTATAACTTTGAGTTATATGGTTGTAATTGTTCACAATATCTTATCAATATTAATTAAACTGATTCATTTTTAAAATGTGAGCCATGTTATGATTTATACGTTTGATTAGTTCAATTACTATCAATTATGTAATAAAAATTAAAACCAAGACTCACATACTTCCTTTGATACATGTAATAAGAAAGTAAAAACCGTATGATTATAGGTTGTGTAGATGAGAGAGAAATAATAGTACATACTATAAATTAGTTACTTTTTTTGCAACAACCATAAATTAATTACTTAAATGATGACATAATTTTTTGGGAAAGAAGAAAAGATAACTAGGTTGTAAGGCACCAAGAGGGTATATCATTATTTCAGTTATTCTCTATCATGTAAAGAGTATTATATAAAAATCAAGATTCTTAATTATGTCTAAATTGATAGCATTGAAATTGACTAAATTGGATGAATACGTTCAAACTCTAACTCAAGTGGCTAAATTAACTAAATCTGGTGAAATATGGAAAACTTTAAAATGTATTTTATTAATTAAGTAATGCAAGATTGTGTATATACGAAACGTGGTATTTCCCTAAACTAGGGTTTCTTTCTGACGTTTGAGTGCGGGTTTTCTTTCGATCGACGTGCAATGCCTCTGGATGGACGGGATCTCGAGCTCGGAAATGGCAGAAGGATCACAACAAGATGGCGACGAGGCAGATTCAGTGCAAGAAGCTGCTGGACAGATGGAAAATTTAACTAGGTCACCTGGCGTTAGAGAAAGGCTGATCGAGAAGGGTACATGCTCCGACAAAGATGGCTGGGTTGTGAGCATGACGGATGGGAGACAGGGCAAGAGGAATCTACTCCGATTGGTTTATGCTTCGATCCATCCTGCGTCAACAATCATAGTGATGGTCCGACCTCCTCCTGAACCACCGCCAGAGGTTGAACGAGGTGCTAGGGTTCACAAATTTTATTTTGCTTATATAGTTTTCTTCATGTTTCATTTTTATTTGGATCTTTACTCTGTTTTTGGTTTTGCCGTGTTCTTCTGGTAAAAAAAACTCTAGAACCTAGGACATGTGATGGGGAGTCTGGTTTGCTTGTCATTGGCTTGTTGTCATTTTGTAACTTGCTCATGTTCCGTTATCATAATTTAAGCCACTTTCATTAAAAAAGAATTAAGTAATGCAAGATTGTATGAAAGCACTAAAATAGTCCCTTGCAATGAAATTAATCAATTCAGTGAAAAAATAACTTCACTCTTAATTATTATTATTTCTTTTTATTACTCCACAATCACCAAAAGCTTAATATTTCATATAAAAAATTGATGATAAGCATGCTAAGCTGAAATTATGGGCTAGTTAATTTTATGAATATTACTAAATAAAGGCTGAAAGACAAAAAAGTGATCACATAAACAAAATTCCAAAAATATGACTAGTGTGCAGTGCCTTGCAATTTTAGAGACCGTTTGGCAACACTGTTTTTCGGCTTATCAGGTTTATCAGCCAATTTTTTCACCAAACACGTAACTTTTGCTTTTGCGCATTGAATTGTTTAATAAGCAGAAAAAGTAAGGTTGGAGTTACTTTTCTGGCTGTATTGGCTGAAGTTACTATAGATGAAGATTTTAGCTATTTTTACATATAATTTTTATTTATTTTATTAATAAAATATATTTTAAAAATGTTTTTTCTTAAATCAGCAGAATCAGCCAATGCAGCCACTTCAGCCAGAACTTCATAAATTTCAGCAGAATTAGCCAAAACAGTTGATTTTGGTGCTACCAAACAGGCTCTTAGTGATTGAACAAATAGTGATCACTCCGTACAGTGACTACTTCCACCGTCGCCCCAATCAATGATTGCCGCCGCCACATCTAGTGGTTGCGCCACCGCCCCGATCAATGGTTGCCGCCACTGTCCCGATCAGTGACTGCCACCACCCTCGTCCAGTGATTGTCGTTGCCGCCGGCCAATGACTGCTGTCGTTACCCCTAGCCAGTGACTGCCTCCATCCCCCGACCAATGACGGCCACTGTCTCCCGGTCAGTGACTCCCCCCGGCCAAGGACTGCCGCTCCCATTAGTGACTGTCGTTGTCACTGATGCCACCGTTCACCAGCCCCAGCCCTCAGCTGTCACAACCACCGACCACCGTTGATCCGATGACACACCACTGTCCTTGACCAGCCCCAGCCCCCAGCTCCACTCCTGGTCCCCAGCCCCCTCCCTTGCCCCGCACCCTGTCCTCCCTGGGCCTCTCTCCGACCAGTTCGCCAAAAGCTTAGCCATACCACCACCAGCAGCATGGAGCCCTCATCGCACCCCCACCAGCAGCGGCCCCAAATCGGAGTCGTCGTCCTTCGAGATGGAAGATTCAGCACCTGCGGCCCCAAATCGCAGCTGTCATCCATCAAGGATGGTAGATCGGGTACCGACAGCCCTAAGTCACAGTTGTCATCTATCCAGGCGGCGGATCTAGCATCAGCAACCTTCTAGAACGATGGAGAAGCTAGCAATAGCAGCCATCAACTATCGGCCAGCTGAGGTGCGACCATCGTCCATTAGTCAACAGAGGCACGACCATCAGACAACGAGAATGACGAGTAGAGATTGCAACAATGAAGAAGAAATGAGAAGAAGAAGAGAGCGGCGATAGGGAGAAGACATAGGCGAGGTCGGCAAAAAGATAGGGGGTAAGGATTTGTGATATAAGTAAAGATTTTTCATTATGAATAAATCTTTGACTATGTAACATATATTTTTAAGGTACACGGTCAAAGATTTATTCATAATGAAAAATCTTTTTTTAAAAATATATTACATATAAACTTAATATAATTTTACGTTTTCAAGACAATGTTTCGGCTCTTTTGTCAAACACAAGTACTTCATTGAGTTGATGATTCATATTCAATACTTTAGAATTCAATTTAAGTTATTGTATTCAATTCAAACAATAATCTTTAATTAACATATTGGAGCCTTCAACTAAAGCTCAAGTTGCAAAAGATAGCCTTAGTTGAGTTAGGCTTCATTTAATTTGATTTTGGTCGGTTTAGTTTTGGAATTTGCTTCTGCTTTTTCGATTTTTTATTCATGCCTAGATTGTGCAAACTTTGGGGTGAAAACATAAACAATATTTTTTCCCACTTTGAGTTGCAAACCGTCTTAGGGAGTGTTTGCAACTGCTTCTGCTTAAAAAAATCACTTTTAGAGATGTAAGGAAAAAATTATTAGTAGTAAAAGTTGATAGTATTTGAGAAAAAAGTGATTTTTAAAAGTAAAAGTTGGTAGTGTTTAGTAAAATAAGTGTTTTTTGTGTAATAGAAAAGGGAAAATCACTTTTCACACGCAAGTCGAGAAAAAGTAAAAATTATTTGTATTTGGTAAATAAGTGTTTTTTTAGTAGTTACAAACACCTTGAACTTGCAAAACAGTACGTCGTAGATCTCATTATCTTGAGTTCAATCACTGATCCCACAGATATTCTGTACGGATTATATGAGTTGGGTAGGGTTTTCCTAAGTACGTAGTAATAAAATTTTAGTAGCACATTAATTGAACTAGTCTGAAGTACGCGTTTTGCTACTCCGTACAATTAATTGTCCAAGTTAACTAACTCAGACTCTTGGTTAAGGGCAGATGGTTACATGTGGTTGTTTTGTCTTTTTTTTACGTCTGTTGAATGCTATTTTATCAATATAAGCCCCCTTCGATAAAAAAAACTATTTTTTCGCCATCCCCACAGATGAAGGAAGAAACAAATATCTCTGAAATTTGCTGGTTTGATCTCATCTGGTCTAGTCTGAAGTAGTCTGGTAAACATCTGGTCTCTGCATTTTATGACTACGGAAGTCTGGTCTGATCTGATCTGGGACAGAAAACAGTCCAAAAGAAAACATTCTTGATTAGATTTAAATCAAAATGTAAAATAATACTCTCTTTGTCTCATTTTACATGTCATACTTTTCTTTTTGGGTTGTCCAAAGAAAAATTGCCCTAACTAGGAGTAATGAACTTTGGGAATTCCAAAATAGGACAACTATGTTTTTCATTAATACTGTAACTATTTGGCGGTCATGACTAAAAGATGATAGTAAATATTGTCATCTTAGTTCTATTTCGAGAAGAAAAACATAACAGATCTATATATTTTGGAATTCTAAACTCTAGTTATCCAAAATAAGTGCCACATTTAAAAAAAAAAATATATTGTCTGTAATATTTTATTTTATTATATTCAAATCTCAGATATAACTTTTACATTTTCAACCACTTTGTTAATATTAATGTCAAACTAAAGTATGACACATAAAATGGGACAATAATAGTATTATACGGAGAATTTATCAGTCAAACACTCAGATAGAACCAATGGGGCTCTATACCTTTGTACATTTCTTACTTCACAACTCCCTTATCCTCCCATCAATTTATGTAAATTCAACGGATCAATGAATTAAAAGATGTACTTGTATGTAAAATCAGCGGATCGATGAATTAAAAGATATTTATGTTAAATCAGCATATCAATCAATTGAAAGTAAGGGAATATATTTTTGAAACAAGGGGTCCTAGTGGATATGGTATTAAACCTATTAAAAAATGGGAAAGAGGATATTGTGATATACCCACCGTACGATGATATTAGGTGTACAGAAAAGCAGCCGTACGGGAGGGTACGAACCCAACTAACAAAATGAGAGAAGCACACGAAAATGTGATGGGGGCATGTCTTGCCCCAGCACATGCTCTTTCAGTACTGCCCCTTTTCCCTTCTTAAACTAACCTTCATAAACTACAAGGTTCACAAGTCACAACCTTTATTAATTTACATAGAATCATGTCACATCCCCACCCAACCCTACATCTTAAACCATGTTTTTTTCATTTTCTCCTAAATGGTAAAAAGATTGTGATCTTTTTGTTCAAAAATTATTGTAGGAGTTTTCCTGTATTTATGTAAAAAATTATTTATGTAAACTATGTCTGCTCTTCAAAGAAAAGCATAAATTGGTACGAGTATGTTTGTGTGGAAGTGTAAAAATACTTCTAGATGCTTCAAATCGCTTCTAGTTACAGTTTTCTAGAAATTAGGGACAGTGGCTAAGTCAGAAATGGTAGGTTAGGGAGGCTCAAAAAAATTATGTTGTTGGGGCTAAATCATAAAATTTCACTGTGCTGGATATGAATTTACATCCCAAAATTTTAACCAGCCTCTGATCCCCAACGTATATCCACCCCTGATCGGGGGACCAGAGGAGATTAAGTTTAGAAACGAGGTTAATTCTGATTCTTCCTACTAAAAAAAGAATCAAATACAATTTTAATTTAGAGGTCTCATTTACTCACAAATTCCTCTTCTTTTTAGTCTTACATCATGGTCACTAAACAAATATATTATGATCACTAAAATACAAAAAAGGCATATTTAACACGATTCCATTCAATAATATATCTTTTTTATTTTATTGTTGTAGATTGCAGGAGTGAAATTCTAGTATGTGTGAAATAATACATAATATATAATCAACGTAATGATAGAAAATGAATGATGAACTTTATCTTACCAATAAAATGAGTATTTAATTCAAATTACAAGTTGAATCCAGATTTAGCATTAATTAAAGACAGAAAGTTACATTTGTATACAAAATTAATTAGTAAGCAAATTGTACAAAGCCCCCTCATTGTGTACAAACAATTTGTTTAAAAAAACAAAATTGCCTTTCAAAATGTGTGTACACATAAACAGGGGTTATGCTTGGTGTACACAAAAAGTGTACACTTTTTGTGCACTACCTGTGTTGCATCTTTCTTAACGAATTGAGAGACAAATGTTGCTATCTTTTTTAACGATTTGCCTTTGTACACGGGCAACCAGGAGGAATGTATACAAAAAGTGTACATATTTTGTGTACCTTTAGTATTTTTGCACAAACTGTATACAATTGTACATAAATTTTGGGTAGAACAAAAGTATCTCAATGAAGAAAGTAACTAAACTGAATCGCCACACACCATTCAATCATTCAATCACGTTTTGCTTTACATATCTAGAATCTTCCGTCAATTAGTGAGAAATCATCTTTGTCTAGTTTTTCCTTTTATATTAAGATGCATAGATAACACGTGAAAGTAAAAAGATTAGATATATAATTACTTTCGGACTTTTCCTTTTAATAGAAATAGTGCTAATTTCCATATGCATTCTTATTTGGTTCCATACTATCCATCTCAAATTTTATAGAAATTTCTTTACTCTAAGATTCAAATGAGATCTATAATCTTACTATCAATTGAGTTTTATGAATGATAAAAGTTAGCATATAGTTTAAATGATTGAAATCCGTCTACGTTTGTTACTAATATATCATAATTCTGAGTTTTATGAATGATAAAAGTTAGTGCGTAGCATATACTATGTTTGGCAAATGGCTATTAGCTGTTGTTGTTAGCTGGTTGTGTCAGCTGTTTCCTAAAAACTGGTTGTGTTAGTTGTTTTGACCGGCTGGTTATGTTAGCTGATTATAGATAACTGTTTGGTAAAATTAGTTGTTTCGAAATGGCTGATAGAGTGTAAATTGAACCAGCTGAATGAATAAGTTGCTCCAGGGCCGGTCCCAAAGAAATGTAGACCCTGTGCGGGAATAAAATTTGGGCCTTTTTTCAAGTTGCAATGCAAGCAAATTGTCTTAAAATACAACTTACGAATAAACATAATAATAAAAATAGTCATTAATAACTTACAATTTATTTAAAAAGAGATATTCTTCAAGCATATTTAGATTTACACAGGGGATTTTGGGCTGGGGTATAATATTAATTTTTTTTTTTGGGCCCTTCAAAAATCCGGGCCCTGTGCGGTCGCACTTGGCAGACATGCCCAGGGCCGGCCCTGAGTTGCTTCCCTTAGCTTCTTCAACAATCCATTTTTTCAGCTTTTCAAACTCAACAAGCTAATTTTAAAAGTCATTTACCAAACATCATTATTAGCTTCTTTGAGCAATCAAACTGCTGAAATGGGTCAAACAAGCTAAAAGTCGGCTGATAAGCCATTTGCCAAACATACCCTATATAGTTTAAATGGTTGAAATCTGTCTATGTTTGTTACTAATGTATCATATTTCTTTTGCTAATATTTGTTAATCTTCGTGAATATAAATTCATTTCATATTACAATATAAGATAATAAATAAATAAATAAATAAATAAATAAATAAATAAATAAATAAATAAATAAATAAATAAATAAATAAATAAATAAATAAATAAATAAATAAATAAATAAATAAATAAATAAATCGAAATTTATGACTTTAATTTTTAATCCAATGTTCGATCATTTGGGATTTAATTTGATGCATTATATATTTTAACTCGTAAGACTTTGATATATATATATATATATATATATATATATATATATATATATATATATATATATATATATATATATATATATATATAGGGGAAAGATCAAGTACAAAGTGTGCTTATTGTGCAAATATTTGTACGATGCACCTTGACGTTATTTGCATTGCATATTGAGGTTCAAAGTGTTGCACATTATAAAGTCATAAAATAACAGTTGCACATTAAGGTGCAACGAGTTGCACCCTAAAAAGTTGGGTTTTATTACAAAAATGCCACCTTGCCTTTATGTCCTTTGGATCAACTCATCGGGCGATCAAGATGAGTTTGTACTTTGTAAATTAAGAACACTTTGTATTTGATCTCTATTATATATATATATATATATATATATATATATATATATATATATATATATATATATATATATATATATATATATATATATAGGGTGCGGTTCCAGTGAGAACGATGCTTAACGTGAGAACGTGAGAATACTCACATTTAAATCAATGTGGTGCACAATGGAGCTATTCTGTTGCACATTTTCAATTTGGTCGAAATAAGAGTATAATAAATAAACACGGTGGCATTTTTGTAAATACTGTTAAAATGTGAAAATGTGCAATATACAAGCTTCATTGTGCAACACGTTGGGGAAAAAGTGGTGTTCTCACGTTCTCACGTTAAGCAATGTTCTCATTTGATCTTTATTATATATATATATATATATATATATAGTTGACATATCGTTTGAGTCCATTGAAAATAATTCAATCTCCTGTAATGATAAGAAATTATACCTCCCATGTATCATTCCATTCTACTCTATTCCATTTGAATGAAATTTTATGGTTTTTAATCTATGGTTTTGTTTGAACTTATTTGATATGATTTAATAAGGTTCGGTATTATATTTAGTTTATTTACGTTTATCTCAGTCGTACATATGAATATATGATATGGTTTATATGTCATTTATTTAGGTCTAATACAATGTTATGATGTTTTTATTTGGACTATTATCGATCACAGATTAGACCAAACATTTACCAGACCAGACCAGTTCAAGAAAATTTTAGTTCAATTAAAAACATCATTATTGTTGCTTTCAAGACTCTTCAATATTTGAAGCAGAACAAAACAGGATAAAGAACTATGTGCATGCCTTAAAAGCTAGATATGAATAAAGCTTAAGATAAAGTGGAGTGACGTTTTTTTAGAGGGGTAATGGAGAAAATGAGTTTGACGTACTCAAAATGGATTAACCTGGTTTTGGAGTTTATAACGCCAATCTCTTGTTTATTTGTTGCCTTTTGATAATAGTGCTATCAATCCTATTAACCTTTTTACTCCATATTATTGTTACCGAAGGTTTGAGTTTCACTCATCGGGACAACAAACAAATTTTAATAAATCAAATGTATCCTTTAGCCAAAAAATCTTACCTATGACATTTTTGTTAAAACCCGATATGCTTTTTGTCAATCCAAATTCCAAAGTATATTAGTACGGAGTAATATATTAGTCATTTTTTCTTTTGTTAAGAATCTTAAGATGCCTGCATCTCATGTTGGGGAACATAATTTAGTGATGGAGAGGGTTGGAGCTAGTCTTAATTAACTGTGACTGTCACGCCCCGGACCGCGTCCGTGCCACGTAGACAACCGCCGTACAACCCAATAAGAACCACGTAGTTCATCCTTATCAAATCATACAAGGCGTCCGTTCTATTGCCAAGCCGATTAGTAAACCCATACAATCAACATCAACATATATTAGTCAAACAGATGCGGAAAATAAGATATGTTTGATACTTAGCCACACGTGGCAAATACGGGCACGCAGGCCCCCAAATGTTTTAATAGAAAACATTGTTAAAAATATCCATGAGCAGTTCATCAATTTTGAATAAGAATGGAAGCACGAACCACGTCTTCCTCCTTGATCAATCACCCTAGGCAAAGGTGCAGGTAGTGGGACTCTAGCCTCAACCTGAAAAATGTGAGGGCCCCCGAAGGGGTCAGTACTCCATAGAAGTACTAGTGACAAGCAGGCTATATGAAGAATAACTAATGTTTCAGACACGAGACCCAAAAAATAGGATGATACATATGTATATAGGTGTAACCATTGTTACCCCATTCCCAAGATAATACGTACTGTATATATTTGTAAAATACTTGACCCGTAGGTCGTTTCCTCACAAAAGTCTTTTAGAGATAAGGTGTTTACCCAACCTTTCCCCTTTCTTTCCTGAATGCCTAGCTCAAGGGCTATATTCTACCTTCATAATATCCTACCGAGTTTCGGGAGTGTTTACCGTCCCGGGGATGCTCAACCCCACCGAGTTTTAGGATTGTTTACCGTCCTGAGGATACTCAACCTCACCGAGTTTCTGGGATTGTTTACCGTCCTGAGGATACTCAACCTCACCGAGTTTCTGGGACTGTTTACCGTCCCGAGGATACTCAACCTCACCGAGTTTCTGGGATTGTTTACCGTCCCGAGGATACTCAACCTCACCGAGTTTTGGGATTGTTTACCGTCCCGAGGATACTCAACCTCACCGAGTTTTAGGATCATTTACCGTCCTGAGGATACTCAACCTCAACCTTAATCCTCACCAATCCTAACCTGGATATGGCTAACCTTGTAATCACTTAACTATGGACAATACCTAGTCCTATAGTCATATAATAATCCTTAGTAACTAACGTGGGCGGGTCCCACTTGAACGACCCACGTTAACCTGCTCAAAACTGCCTGTTTTGGGCCTAGTCCAATACCCGGTCGGGTATCCGACCTTACCCCGGTCGGGTAGGTCGGGGGCAGAAGCCCCTGGAACTGATTTTACTTGAGACCCGGTCGGGTCTATAGCCCCACCCGGTCGGGTCTAGTAAGGCAGTGGCTTCTGGAGCCATTTTTAATCAATACCCGGTCGGGTATGGACCCATACCCGGTCGGGTATCACCCTTGCCTCGGCGGTCAATGCCCGTTTGACCGCCCAAACAAAGTCCGATTAACGCGAAATTTTATACGCAGGTACTCCTTGACGTCCTTGATCCAAAAATACCATTTTGGATCCCTGGAGCACTGTACATAATAAGTTATCACATTTTTAATCATCAAACATACAAAACATGCTTTTCAACTATGTTTTATATACAACCATGGCATAAGCCAATACTTGATTAACCTTAATCATTCCATAAAACATATACTTGATTACTTTAGGTAATCTGATGCCTCAATCAAAAGTTATAAAGCATATAGCCGTCTTCTCACCTTTAAGAAGCTTATGAAGTTCTAGCCTTCCTTATTGAGCTCCGGTGAAACTCCGGTGAACTCCAACTAACTCCGGCGACAACTCCGGCGACCCTTTCAACTCCTTGAAGGTTCTTGAAATACCATATACAAGTTAACAACAAGGTTTTATTATCATAAAACCCATACCAATACAAATAACCTCTAAAAAGTTATTTTCCGACAAACCGGTCAACTTTGTTCTCTAAATCCGTTTGGATATGAATCAACCTTCCAACCCTTCATTCTTCACATATAACATGTAGAATGATCCTAGGGGTATGAAATATGATCATATAATCATATTGGAAGATTAATGAAGAGGGATGAGGTTAATGGAGTTATTACCTTGTTAATCCTCAAGTTTTCCTCCTTCTTTCTCTTCTCTTTCCCCTCCTTCTTCTCCCTCTTGGTTTGTGCGAAAATGGCAATGGGAATGGTGTTCAAGCAGAGCTTCTCCCCCTTTGATGGAGGCTTGGTTCGAATGGATGGGATGTGGGGGTGAGGGAAATTTCCTTCTTGGCTTATTAGCCATAATATGAGAGGAGGGTCCCCCTTTCCTTCTCCTTTTGTCCCCCAATCATCTCCAACCTATTCAACAGCCAAATGGTGCGGCTCCCCTTGCCATTTGCAAGACTAAAGTCGTGGGGTGGCCCCCACATGTGTGGGAGGTCATTCCTTTGTGTCCCCAAGTGTACACTTGGTCCCGAAAGTTGTATTTTCTGGAATGTTTTAACTGTAATTCATTTTATTGGTTCAAATGAAATGTGTATCATTCTTCCCATCATTATTGGATTTTGGAATGAATATATACTCCCCAAATTTTAATTTAGCGGTCTCCATAGTTTATTATGGCTTTTATCTGTCAGTATACCGGTACCGATAAATGGGCTTTATATGTCCAAATGGTTACGCATATAACTTCTATGGCCCAACAAGGATATCCACCATTATACACGTATCATCTTGACCCAAACGGGTATAATATGTGGTCCCGATAATATCGGGCGGCCCCCACTTCCGGTGTGGGCCCCACGTGAATTTTACTATTCACGTACAAGAAATGATAAAAATTCACAATCACGTAAAATGTGTTTATTCATTCCTCGGGTTCAATACATAATTTGATAAAGTACAAATACTTGGGGGCGGTGTTACAGTGACTGTGAGGCCTTATATTACTCCAGGTCCCCAGACCCCCTGGAAGCTATGAAGCACAGATACTTCCCTAGGGTAGCGTATCGGCGTATCCGATACGTTCCCGTATCCGATACTCTAGGATACCCGTACCGTACGTTCCCGGGCCGTATCTGCAATTTTTAAAAGTTTCCATTTTTTTTGTAATTTTTTGAAAGTTTCCGATACTCGTATCCTGACGGATACCCGTATCAACTTTTTTTAAAAAACAAATCCCAAAATTTACTTAATAAAATTTTAAAAAAAAATGAAAATCTAAAACTACATTTTACTTGGCTATATCCGAATTAAGTCATTAACTCATACTCCGAATTGGGTACTTGCACTTTTAATTTCAATATTGTAGTTGTTAGACTTATTTCTCATTTTAAATTAATGACTTATTGAGTACATTTATATTTCGAGATACACTAGTGTATATGAGAAATATTCTGAATTTATTACTAAGTATCTTGAAAAAGGAAAATGTTTCAATGCAATGAGTGGGTAGACATCATAGGATATTGGATGTATATATATATGTATATATATATATATATATTTTCAAAAAAATCTATTTTTAATATTTATAAATAGACCCGTATAACTTTTAATATTTGTAAATACACCCCCATAACTTTTAATATTTATAAATATGGCCCCGTATCCGTATCCTACTTTTTTTGGTTTTGACGTATCCCCGTACCCATTTCCGCGTTTCCGCGTTTTCGCGTACCGGTATCGGTGCTACATAGCCTGGAAGTAAAAAAACACAGATTTTCAATAAGAGACCAATATGATTTCAAGTGTGTGTTCTTATATAATTAAATAAAGTCTAAAATAGAATCAATGCTAGGTAAAGATGAAATACTATCGGGTTTACGACTTGAGACCCCACATTGCAAGTGTTGTTGCTAATTCAAGTATTCAACACAAATACTACGTAGCAAAAAGATGTATAAAAGTGTATGAACGTCCTCGTTTTTAAAGTAGAAATTCGAATGAGTCAATGTCAAAGTGTATGAGCATTTCGAGCTAATGTTCAAATGAGTCTCTTTTTATTAATCTCTCTTCACATTATTACATTGTACAAGAGTTCTCATTAATCAATACAGTCTAGATACAAGGGAGGTGGTGGAGAAGGGGTGGAGGGATCCTAATATGTAGAGAAAGTCCATTATTTTTAGGAAAAGGGAAAGATGCACAAATCTAACCTAATGGTGGACCGAACGAGTCAAAATGGGCCGAAATGGGACCCACCGAGGTTCAAGCTCCACAAGGGGTAGTGTATTGGGCTTCCGGATAATAGGGGGCCGGAGTCTAATATCCTAACAATAAGTCCAAAAATATAAATTATTCAGAGTATAATGAAATGGTAAAATCCTACCAATGAATAAAAATTATAATGCAGTGTAAATTAACGAAAAATCAATACAGAAGTTCAAATTAATTTTGTACGATAGTATATATCAAACAAATATTACAATTTTTTTCCTTAAAAAATGTACCCTACATCTGTTTTCATAATATATACTACGTATATATTATGCCTTTGATCTGTTAAAAATTTGTTTTAAATTGGTGCTATGATCCCCGTACTATATGTTAGAAATGTGAACATATATTCTGTAATTACTTTTATATTAAAATACCAAAAAAATGTTACGATCAATCAGTACTCCCAAGCTGAAGCAAACCTTTTTAATTAGAGTGAAAGATAACAATTCTGAATGAGCAATTCGAATGGCTAATTGAAGCCCAAAATGATTTTTATTAATCTGAATAATCTCCATACTCCTTATCACAACACATAACTAAAAACAGTCCAAAAATCTGCAATCCTTATTTGAAAGAAACTTAAAAATGAAAAGTATAAAGAGAGCTGAATAAGGACCCAATAAGAGATTTACTCTGCCTCCAATATGATTATGGGGGTGTTTGGTTAGGAGCCTATTGTTAAGATGTAATTCAATATTTCCAAATACTTTGTGAAATTCTAGAGAATTCTAGGACTATGTGGAGATGAGTAGAATTCTCTAGAATATGTGGAATTATCTAGAGAAATATAGTATTCTCTAGATGTGTGTAGAATGTTATAGAATCTTCTAGAATACTCTAGTCTCTAGAGAAATGTAGAAATCTCTAGAAATGTGTAGAAGGTTGTAGAGTAGTCTAGAGTGTTCTAAATAAGTGTGGAGTCATCTAGATTCTTCAAGAAGATAATGGAAGCTTGTGAAGGCTCCTTGAAAGAATCTAGAATGTAGAGAGGTGGGTGGAAGATTCTAGAGAGGGAATCCCTACCCCTTTGTGAGTAGTATAAATAGATGGTGTAGCCTTTCATTTGTGGTGTGAAAGAAAGGCTTCTCGTAAGTGAGGAAGAGTGAGTATTCCCAACTAGAAAGTGTGAAGTGAGATACCCGTTCATTTGTACACTCTCTTGTAAAATTCAATTATTTAATACAAGAGTTTTTCTTAGCTCGTGATCCTGGTGAAGGTCGGGGTGTCATGATTTTCCCCAACAATGGTATCAGAGACAGGTTCTCGGTGGTAGAGGAACAGGAGTATTTTTCTCAATAGAAAGATCTCGTGATAGTGTGATGGCATCAAACATGTCGAAGGTGTTTGAGCTCCCACTCTTTGATGGGAAGACCAACTTTACATTGTGGCAGAATACGATTCAAGACCTATTGGTGCAGCAAGGTCTTGATCAAGCTTTAGATGAGGAGAAGCTTGCCTCCATGAGCGATAGAGAATGGAGCGCGATGCAGAGAAAGGCTGTGAGTACAATCCGTTTGGCTCTTGCTCCCGAGATTAAATTTAGTGTGTTGAAGGAGACAACACCAAAGGCGTTGTGGGACAAGCTCGAGGGAATCTATGCATCGAAGTCACTGACTAATCGATTATGCTTGAAGATGGAGTTGTACTCGCTCAAAATGGAGGAAGGAGGTAATCTTCATGATCCCATTAACATGTTTAATCAACTAGTATGTCAACTAATGAATGCAGATGACAAGATCAAAGATGAGGAGCAGGCATTGTTATTATTAGCGTCACTACCGAAGTCCTACAAACCATTGGTCCAAACTCTACTTGTAGGAAGGACAACTCTCACATTAGATGAGGTGACGACAGCTTTGCGTGAGAGTGAGAGGATGCTAAAGAACGACAATGTAAACACAAGTGGAGATCGCGTACTAGTTGTGGGAGAACGAGAACGAGAGCGAGGAAGAAACCTCTCAAGAGAGCAAGGTAACCCTAGATGGAGATCAAAGTCTCGGCCGCGCCAAGATCTAAGTGACATAGAGTGCTATTATTGTGGAAAAAAGGGTCACATTCAAGCGAGATGTCATGAATTGAGGGAGGACTTGAAAAAGTTTAGGGAGGCATCTCGAAGCAAGGATAATAGTGACTCCCATACCAATGTGGTCTGCGATGAAGATGATAGTGATGTTTACTTAGCAACAAGTGAAGAGGTTGCCAAATCTAAGTGGGTGATGGATAGCGCTGCCTCAATGCACATATGTCGTGATCAATCCATGTTTGACACCTTGAACACTAATGGAGAGTTCGGTCACTTCAACTTAGCTAACGGAGAGAAGTTAAAGGTTGAAGGTTCTGGAAGCATAAAGATGGTGCTTCATAATGGTTCAAGCCACATTCTCCACAATGTGAGGTACGTGCCTTCGAGTAAAGCTAATGTCATCTCGTTGGGTGCATTGACATTAGAAGGGTGCAAGTATTTTGGCACAAATAAGTGGTGCAAGGTGTTTAAGGGAAGACGCTTGCTCATGAGAGGACGGAAAAATGAGAAGAATGTTTGCTTCTTGGAAGGCAGTGCGGTGAAAACAAGACGCGCCGGAGGAGTCAAGGAAAAGAAAGTCAAATTTTTGGAGATCACTGAAATATTTGGAAATATGAATTAAGGGAGGAATTGTTAAGATGTAATTCAATATTTCCAAATACTTTGTGAAATTCTAGAGAATTCTAGGACTATGTGGAGATGAGTAGAATTCTCTAGAATATTGTGGAATTATCTAGAGAAATATAGTATTCTCTAGATGTGTGTAGAATGTTATAGAATCTTCTAGAATACTCTAGTCTCTAGAGAAATGTAGAAATCTCTAGAAATGTGTAGAAGGTTGTAGAGTAGTCTAGAGTGTTCTAAATAAGTGTGGAGTCATCTAGATTCTTCAAGAAGATAATGGAAGCTTGTGAAGGCTCCTTGAAAGAATCTAGAATGTAGAGAGGTGGGTGGAAGATTCTAGAGAGGGAATCCCTACCCCTTTGTGAGTAGTATAAATAGATGGTGTAGCCTTTCATTTGTGGTGTGAAAGAAAGGCTTCTCGTAAGTGAGGAAGAGTGAGTATTCCCAACTAGAAAGTGTGAAGTGAGATACCCGTTCATTTGTACACTCTCTTGTAAAATTCAATTATTTAATACAAGAGTTTTTCTTAGCTCGTGATCCTGGTGAAGGTCGGGGTGTCGTGTTTTTCCCCAACACCTATCAATCATTTTTTGGCTGATTTGATCATACTTAGCCTTTTGACCAGTTCAATCAACTAATAAAAGTGTTTGGTTAAATAACTTTTTCAATTAATCTTTTGTTCCAAACAGCCAAAAAATGAAACGCCATTTACCAAGCGTTTAGAATTAGCCGTTCGGTATCTTTGCTTTACTACCCATGTCTCTTCCGTATCTCCCCCTACTTGCAGAAAACATTTCCACTGAAGAGCAAAAATAAAATTCTGCCCACCAAGATCTTCTTCCACCAAAGAGCAAAAAACCAATGTAGGGAGCAAGCGGCCTTCTCCTATATATTAGCTATCAGATTCACCTCATTTTTTTGTGCTTTGGATATTTGTTTGGAGAGGGATTTTGACCGGGTTACTTCCTCTCTCTCGTGTTACTCAACCAACGATCATCTCATAACAAAAAAAAATCTGAGGAATGAATTATTATAAATTAAAGAAATGGGGTTTCGACTCGATCGGGTTGCCTACTTGCCCGCTCCGTTGTGGAATCTCATAAAAATGTCGTTTTCATCTCATAAAAAAGTATGGAGAATTGATTACGAATTTAAAAAGTAGAGATTTATATTAATTATTATTTGTGTTGATACATTACTTTAACGTTTTAATCATAAAAAGGATTTATGTAGTTTACTAATATCATTAATAATAATATTAATGGATGTCCTAAAAGGTCATTTAATAAGTTATCAGCTGAATATAAACAACCATTTAACCAAACACCGATTTACAAACTGCTAATACTATTAGCTAATTAAAACAGCCAGCATAATCCGCTAACATCCGCTGTTATCAATCAGCTAAAACAATCGGCAAACAGCCAACAACCAACAGCTGATTAGGGGTGGTTCGGTACAGTATACATAATATTTTCTCTCATACCTTTGTCATACCAAAACTTTCGGTATGCAAAATTTATATATGTTACCGTACCGAAGTTTCGGTATACCTTATTTCGGTATACCGAAGTTTCGGTATACCTTATTTCGGTATACCGAAGTTTCGGTTCGGTAACGGTACGGTATCAGTAAATTACCATGCATGTCTCACAATACAATAAATTATCATTGTCTAACAAAGTATACTAAATCAGTGTTACTAGAGACATAATTAATCCATTATTAAAATATTAAAAAATACAATTAATAATTTGTTGATGTCATATTCAATATTGAATAATAATTATTATTAGTATTTTTAAGCAATTCAACATGTCACCTATTAAAAAACAACGCATTCTCCTAAAATAACTTGAACAATATAGATATGACTAAATGAATAGTGATCTCTAACATAAATATATAAAATTATTCAAACAACATGGATACAAAATCATTTACCCCTAATATGATAGTGTATTTAGTCATTTTTATAATTTTAAAAAATATTTGAATAAGACTTTCGGACAAAGTTGTGTGCCTCGACTCGCGGATCCCTATGTAGATACACGTCACATACGTGTATCTCTCTTCAATCATCAACTACTCAACGGCTCAGCGCAGCCATCGCGACTCGCAAGCTCATTGAACAAGATGGACTGGTTTCTGGACATGAGTACATTACTCATTAGTCATTAGGGTTAGTTTGTTTGAATGTTATACTGGGTTTGGGAAATCGGGCCTTTATTTTTGTATTTTAGTATTTGTAACCAACTTAAGTATTAATTTTGTGCTTCAAAATTGTAATGGACTTTTACAATATTTTAGAATTTATATTAATTGTTGGTTAGAGAGTCAGTACAGTATTATACCGGTATACCGTGGATTCGGGGCTGGTTGGGCCCGGTTCGGGCCTAGGCCTAGCGGGATTTCTGGGATTTGGGGTTGGGCCCGGGACCAGTCCGGGTCCGGGGCGGGCCGAGCCGGGCCGGGTCAAAAGTAATTTTTTGGGCTTTCCTAACTACCCCTGACCCCACCCCCCAAACCCCCCAAAACACCCAGCCCAACCCGTTAAAATAAAAAAAATGAAAAAACAAAAAAAATGGGGCCGACCGAGCCAGGTCTCAAATAGGCCTACCCGTGCCCGGTACCGTTTTCCCCTTGGGTCGGGTCAAAGCCCGATACCCGGACCACTGATCGGGCCGATCCCGGGCCCGTACAGTAGCGGGATGGGTGGCCCGACTCGAGTCCACCACTACCGCGATATGTGAAAACATTTACCGTTACCGTACCGAAATAAATTGGTACAGTATGATACCGTACCGAAAATGACGGTATACCAATATTCCGGTATTTTCCGGTATTTTTCGGTACGTTAAATGAGGTATATCGATTTTCCGGTATTTTTTCCCACCCTTACAGCTGATTGTCAAACACCCCCTATATGAGCATGCATATATATACTTAATGTGTCACTTTCCTTTTTTTCCTTTTGAAAGGAATGTGTTACTTTCCTTTCAAAATGGAAAATTCCGGAAATGGAAATAAAACATTTGAGAATCCTAAAATAGAACTATCATGTTTTTATTATCTAAATATGACTAATTACTATAAAGTTGGAAAAATATTACCAAGTCTGGTACTGCCAAAATATGACAGTGATTAGTCCTATTTGGGAAATAAAATATGATAATCCTATTCCGGAATAGATAAACATATTTCCTCTTATTTAATTAGGACAATTTACCCTTTCAAAAGTAACTTAATTAAGACATTTGTTGTAATGTTCGATTGTCCGTATCTTTATATATATAAAGACAACATGGTGGAGATCCAAATAGAAATCTATTTGGAGCCAAAAGAAGTGAAAAATTGTTGTCACTATTAATGAACCATTACTTAATGAAGTCATATTAAGTGCCAACCTATTTAATTTTTGAAAGTTATAAATAAAACTTTATAAAATTATTGTCACTTTAATGAAGCATTATTACTTAGTAATGCCATATTAAGTGCCAACCTAATTAATAGTTGTATGTTATAAATAAAACTTTGAAAATTATATTGAGCATAAATACATTAAATATTAAAAAAATTAGAAAAATATTAAAAGATACATTATACATAATTAATTAAGAGACATAATATAATAAAGTTAAAAATGAAATGTTCTAATTTCAGAATATAAAATAGAGTATTACAATATATTTGGATACAAATATTATGTAATTGACAATGATAATACTCAGTACCTCATTAAATGTGTTCAGAATTCACTTGCATGTGGAATATAAATGAAGTAAAAATTACTTTGTATGTGATTCAGATTTTTACAAATCAGTTGAGAAAAATAATTTACCTACACATTTATTAGTTTAAATGGAAATGACAATTTTTGTTGGGGCAGCTGCAAAAATAAAGTCGGCACAATTTAACGAGATGAGGGAGTCATTGTTTTTTATAATTAGCTGCAACAAAAAATACAAAAATTCAATTATTTAATTCTACTATAACTATTCATTAGTAAATAAGTAACTATTTTCAAAATTCGTTGAAATCATAATTTTAAATAATGTTTCCCAATTTTGAAAAGATTTTTAGCATTTCCAATTTTGTGTACGAGTCAAATTGGTTCAATGATATTGGATTATACAATTTTACGATTCAACTCGTGATGCTAACAACATTGATATGTAGTTCTTATAAAACATATAGTGATTTTAACAATCTTGATCTGTAGCTTTTATAAAACATATATTGAGATGAATCAAGAGATATTATATATGGATTGGAGTATAAAATAAAAAATTTCACTTTTTAGATGGAATATATTTAGAAACTTTAAAACACAACAAGCACGATATTAAAAAGTAATGTCATGCGTTGAATAATCATCATAATTATATTATAAATAAATAATACTACATATGAGATTGTAATATGATAACGATTGTTATCATCTAAAAAAACAATTGTTATCATCTTCATTAGACAAGTTTGTTAGGGATGAAAGGATACTTATTTTATAGTTTTATGCTAATTGGTGTATGTCCAACGGACTAACAATTATCATACATGTATTCTAATATAATTTTGTATCATGTTTTTATTTTTTTTCTACAATAAATATGTATATACACATTACTCATGAAATAAATTCTTTGTAAAAAAATTGATTTCATTTGTTCCCCGTGCAACGCACGGGTGGATTGACTAGTATATTTAATTTATTCATGTGCATTAATGTATGAGAGATTTCATTTTTTAATGTAAACTAAATTAATTGAAAACTATCCTAAAAAGATACGTAGTATTTATTAAACCTGCTATAAAAGTGGAATACAATGTTCAAAATGGCCAAGTTGAGGATATACTTCTTTACTAATATGAGCATAATCCTTAAATTTCCTATTTAAGGCGCCGAAATAAAATATAATTGATTTGGTTCACAAGATTATATAAATACAACTGTGTAAGTGTACAAAAACACCCCCAAAAAACACGAATATTTGTCATTTGAAAACTTTTTTGAATAGCTTTTCATTTATTTTAGATTGGGATGGTATTGGTATTTTACATTCATCAATAAAAATATCTTCTAAATCTGGATTAAATTAAAATTGAAGTATATAGGAGTAAAATTGAATTAAAACTTTTTAAATCTGAAACTCATTTTCAAATGATCTAAAAGAAACCCACACAAATAGGAGTAAAACGTTTCAGAATTTCAAAATAGGAGTATTGTGTTTCTATTTATCAGAATAAGAGTAATTACTGTGATCAGTAAAAAACAATGTCAATTACGAAAGGACACTATCATATTTCAAACTTATCTTATTTAGATTTAGAAGAAGAAAAACATAACAATCATATTTTGAAATCTTATATTTTTCCAATCCAATTTCATGAGTCTCCCACCCACCCGGCCACCCTTGCCCCATTGATGACTCCAACAACCACGGTTGGCTGCTACCGTCGAACCCAGGCGTTGTCGTTGTTCCAAGGCGACAATTGTTGGTGTTCCAATGATATTACTGGGAAATATCATTGAAAGTGGCATGTTCCAAGGCGACAATTACACCGAAATAAATCCATGGTAAAAGTCATTTGAAAGTGGCATGTTCAGTAACACCGAAATAAGTTATTGGGAAATATCATTGAAAGTGGCGTGTTCCAAGGCGACAATTACACCGACGACAGTAACAGTGACACTAGTAGCTAAACTAGCTAGTGGTACTCTGATAGTGACATTCTGAAAGTGACATAAAAGAAATTATGAATGACATAATAAATTGAAAGCGAAATCATAAATTTTCAATTTCACTTTTTTTTTTTATAAAAAAGTCACTTTTTTGTCTATATAAATTTTATTATATTTATAGATACATTTTTGTCTATATTCAATCTTCATTATAGTACTTCATCTATCTCTGCTTAAGCTTTTCTCTTCTTTTCTAGACTTTCTGAACTTTCAGTTAAAACATCTAATTTCTATTTTAGGAAATAATTTACACTCTTAAATGATAATTTAATCATCAAATATTAAAAATGACACATCTATAACATCACATTTATTATCTATAGTCTCATTATGTTATTAATTAATTAATCTATTAAAACTATTTCTAAAAATATACTAGAATTACCTTATTTAAATATTACTTCATATATAAAAATCGTGTCAGTCTTTGAGAATTTAAGGAAAAACCCTAAAGAGTATATTACAATTTCATATTTATGTGATACGAAGTATAATTCAAAGCGTGCCAACCTAATGTAAGCATTTATTTCTACTCATAGAAATTGGTTCTTATTTTATGAGAGTAATAATGTCAATATTTGGTTTTCTTGTAAATACTACATTCGTGCCATTTTATGTGTCTTAGTTTGACTTGACAGGTTTTTAATGAAATGGTTGAAAAAGTAAAAGTTATAGTTGAGGTTTGAGTATAATAAAGTAAAATGGTGCAGACCACATATTTCTTTCCAAAAAAAGAAATAAGACACTCATTTTGAGACAACAAAAAAAGGAAAGTAAAACAGGTAAAATGGGATGAAGGAAGTACCATTTTTCCTCCTAGATTTAACAAAGGCTCAATCTTCCTCCTCAAAGCTAGGAGTATTTCACTCCTCGGTAAAAAGGCGGTTGAAAAATTACCCACAATCAAAAAAGTAAAAATAAAATAATTATAGAAAGTATATACGGAGAACAGTATAAAAAGGAAAGAGAAGAAAGTACCCACGGCGCAATTTAGTAGACCCCCGTCTTTCTGCCTCGCCTAACTACCCTGACGAAGAGCTAAAATGCGCCGAGTAGCTTCAAACCCCAACCCCACGGCCATTGCTCGTTTTTGGGAACTTTCTTTTTAAGCGCTGAAGACTGATTTTAGAAGAGAAACTGAAACCGGAAAGCTAGAGTGAAAGAGTTTCCACACATACCTACCTATACATACACTCTCTATTCCTGTCTCTCTTTCTCTCTGTATATATACGTATATATCATAATATCCAGTCTTACAAATTCAGGCCCGTTTGTGTAGTTCTTCTGCGGTACTTTAGAAAGTTGCAGGTTTTGTTCGTGTGGTTTATATGAACAATTATATTGTGTATATGCGGAATATGTAGAAACAAGGGCTGGTCAAATTTAGCTCTTTTCTGCATTTCGCAAAATAGCGTTTCGTATTTGGGTAAGAGAATCAAGGAAATCTTTGTGACCCAGATCACGATTCCTCAGGAATTTCACTGGGTATGTTCCGTTTTTACCTTTCTTCCTTCTCTGTTTTTCAATTTCTGGTTCTTGGCTTTCCTGTTTAAGTCATACCTTTGGGTTTGATTTTTGGGTTGGGATTTCTTGCTTGTGGATTTGGTGGATTTTCTCTGTAGCACTTTGTGTTTTTGTGTGATCTACTAGTCTTTTATTGGAATCTCCACTATTTTCCAGCTTTATCATTATTATTTTCTTTTCTTCATCATATTCTAAGAATCTCAGTTACTTGGTTTACACTCTTGGGTCCATTGTCTTGTTGGGATTGGTTCTCTGATTTTTGGGTCACTTTTTTCCCTTTTTGCTGTTGTTGTTGTGGCATTTATGGTGTCTGAACTTTTTAATTTCAAACATTTTTTTCAGAGGCTACAGTGAGTTACTCAAAGAATATGGATGATGAGTATGAAAAATTCATCAGGAGAATGAATCCACCGAGGTAGTGATAAATAATACGTAATAGTTTATCTTAAATGCCATACCCATTTTGCCTTGTGACATTAACTCCATGATTTCTATGTCTGGTTGTCAGAGTGGTAATTGATAATGAATCCTGCAAAAATGCAACAGTTATACAAGTATGTTTTTTTCTATTTGTTCTTTGCTTCTTGTCTCGTTTTTTCTGAAAAAATTTATGACATTTTTTTAAAACCTTCAGGTGGATAGTGCTAACAAACATGGTATACTTCTTGAGGTAGTCCAAGTTCTTACTGATCTTAACCTGATTATTACCAAGGCTTATATATGCTCTGATGGAGGATGGTTCATGGACGGTAAATTTCCTTTTAACTTGTGGGTAAATAGAAATTGGTTATATTCTTGGAGTGAAGTTTGAGTTGAATGTCTGTTTATTCTTCTTTGCAGTCTTCAATGTTACAAATCAAGAGGGAAGCAAGATAACAGATGAAGCAGTTTTAGATTATATTATGAAGGTTAGTCAAACCTGACATATGATATAATATTTTCCAAATTTGCCTCTACATTGATGCTATGAACCTAGTTACCCCTTATTATCTCAGATCATTGCAAGTTAAGTAAAAAATTTAAGATGATAATACTCCGTAATTATTTCTTCATAAGCTCACAAAAATATATGAGGACAACTTAGTCATGTTACTATGTTTTGCTCCATTGGATTGCTAAATGGGAAATTATTTGTTTGTATTTCCAGTCACTTGGTCCAGATTCTTGCTTTGCATCATCTAAGAGAAGATCGGTCGGCGTCACGTCTGGAGCGGTCCACACATCCATCGAGTTAGTAGGAACTGACCGACCGGGATTACTATCAGAGGTCAGCGCTGTCCTAACCAACCTAAAATGCAACGTGGTGAGTGCCGAGGTGTGGACCCACAACACCCGGGCCGCAGCCATAATCCAAGTCACCGATGAGGAAAACGGGGGGCCCGTCACTGATCCCGAGACTTTAACCCTGGTTAAGAAGCTACTATGCAATGTGTTGAAGGGAAGCAATAAGTTTAGGGATGCTAAGACGCAGATTAATCACGGTGGGGTTACTCACACTGACAGAAGGCTTCATCAGCTGATGTTTGCTGATAGGGATTATGAACGCGTTAATGACGATAATCATCAAGAAAGGCCTAATGTGAACGTGGTTAATTGGCATGATAGGGATTATTCAGTTGTGACGATAAGGTGTAAGGATAGACCAAAGCTTCTGTTTGATGTTGTCTGCACTTTGACTGACATGGAGTACATTGTTTTCCATGGCAATGTCGATGCCGAGGGACCCGAAGCTTATCAGGTAATTATTTCAACCTCAAAATATAGAAGATGGCAGGAAGGAAAGAAAGTGGGGGTGTATTAAATACGAGTTAAACTCAATAAACTTATTTTACTTTTTTTTAGATTCATTTTTATTTAATTATTTCTAATTTATAATTACCAAATAGTTAATACATATGCAATAAATTTAAAAAGTTCAATAATGATTTCCATTTTTGCCTAGCATTTTTAGGCAAACCTAAACACTAGCAAATAATTCTATATGACATTTTCGTCTCTCCCAACATTTTCCTGAATCAAAACATAGCTTCAGGGTTTGTTTGGATTCCGGAAAATACTATGGAAAAAATAGGGACAAAAATGTAGAAGAAAAAGATGTTATGATGATACTCATTTTATTTATTTACTTCTATATATAAACATACCCTTACATACCCATGATTTTTATGGCATACAAAGTAACTTTTAATACATGAAAAAAGATTCTTAAATACCAAACTCGCGGTCTCGGATCAACTGCTTGTCTTAAGAACAAGCAACACGGCTTGTCTTAAACTCAGCCGCCTGGTCTTGAATCTTCCTTTTTCTCATATTTTACTAAGATAAATTTGATGGTCTTATTTGAAGGAGTACTGCATAAGACACATCGATGGCTCCCCTGTAAAATCAGATGCCGAAAGACAAAGAGTGATCCACTGCCTTGAAGCTGCCATTGAAAGAAGGGTTTCTGAGGTCAGCCACTGCACTTTTAGCTTACTATTATGCCTTTTATGATTTCCCTTAACATTACACAACATTAATGAAAATTCACATAAAAAAACAGGGGAAAAGCATGTTAGGTTCAAGTGATACCTTAGCTTGTGTTTGGTTAAAATGGTTGGACTGTAAAATAAACTTGGTTGAGTACTTGGATTTATAAAACTATTTAACTGTAAAACCCTGAATCCATTTAACTAACAATATTGTCTTGGATAATTATAAATAAAGCCAACCAAACAGTAGATATATAACATGTCACCTACATCGAACCAAACACACATAAGGATTTTACTGCACCATTCTTAACAATTATGTAATGTGTTTCTGGATTATTTTGACTGATATCAATATTTCTGTCAATGTTTTTCAGGGATTGAAGCTAGAGCTTTGCACAACGGACAGAGTGGGGCTGCTATCAGACGTGACGAGAATATTCCGGGAGAACAGCCTGAATGTGATCAGAGCGGAAGTCAGAACTCGAGGAGACAAAGCTATCAATACGTTCTATGTTTGTGATGCCTCAGGGTATCCGGTTGACGCCAAGATCATAGATTATGTTAGACAAACGATTGGGCAAACTATCCTACAAGTGAAGGGTATCCCGGAAGAGCTGGGTTCGTCAGCCCCTCAAGAGTCTCCGACCAGGTCACTGTTTGGCGGCATTTTCAAGTCAAGATCCTTCTGCAATTTCCGGCTTGTTAGATCTTACTCTTGAAGAATTCAATTACTATTTCCTTCTCTTTTTTATCTATATCATATAATTATATATATTCAATCAGGTCTTCTCTTAGGCTCTATTAATTATGCGTAAGCCATTTTATTTAGCATTTGAAGATCTATTTACTTAGATTAAAAAAAGATGTCATTAGACATTAGCTAGCCAATGTAAATATGCTTCTTTTTAAAGTAGCCTTTTCTAGTCATGGAATTTCACTGAATTTCTGTTAAGTGTTACTCTTGACGTGCTTCGGTTTGGTAAGGTTTAACCGTTAAGTGTTTAACAGGGTTAAACTGTTTCCTGACGTATCTATCGAAATCATTTAGGTAATGTTTGGCAGAATCTAGTGTGATAAAAAAACATGTGTGAGTTTGGTAACTTTTGAAGTATTAGCCTTGTGATCGAAATAATTTTTTTACTAAACACGTTAATGATATTGCGCGGTTAATGATATTGCGCGGTGAATTGTATAATGATCAAAATCAGTAAAAATGGAATTATTATTTTTATTTAGTGGGATAGAGTGATTGTAGATGATCACTTCAGTTTTTTCATACGATAGTATAATTTTTTTTATTAATAAAATATATTTTAACATTTTTTTTATAATTTAGCAGATTTCGTAATTCAGTCGTTTTAGTTCTAATTTCATAAATTCCACTATATTGAGATGGGCTCTATGCATAGTATGATATGAAGTACTTCCTCCGATTCTAAAAGAAGTTCCGGTTTTGACTTCACACATATTAAGAAAAGAATTTTGACTTTACTGTGGAATGCACTGTTTGACATCTTTGGACACTGTTTGGCATTGTTTGACACTGTTTGGAACTGTTTTGATGTAGATAATTTGACAAATAAGAAAATGTTTGAAAGTGAAACTTAATTTTGAAACTGTCCGAAAAGGAAAAGTGAAACTTCTTTAAGAATCGGAGGGAGTATAATTAACTTAGGGTCCCAAATATTAGTGCAAGGTCAAAAGATTAAACGTTTGACCAAAATTGTTTTCACCTTAAACATGTTGATTAAAGAAAACAAAAACAATAGTCAATATGAGAATAGCCACCTCTTAGACCAAATTTGACTAGTGAGACGTGCATTGAAGTTCCACAAAGACGTGTTGATTAATCCAAACAATGTTTTAGTCACCTCTCAGCCAACATTTATCCAGTAAGGCAATAGTGCGTTGAAGTTTCGCCAGTCGGGGAGGGCATCATCTACTTATGTCTCCATGCATTTATGAGAAAAAGAGTCTTAGGCAACAGCTTAACAGTGCTTTTATAGCGATTTTGTGTACGTTTTTTCATCTTAAAACGGATAATTGGGCTCGGGGAAGTTCTATGTCGGGCTCGGCCTGGCCCAATAAGTACAACTACCTGACTAAAGTGTGGGAAGATCCCTCCCGGCCTCCCGGGCTCCTGGCCCGGTCGGATGTTGCCTATGTGGAATTACTCAAAACATAGAAATTGCTCAAAATATGAGTAAAACATAGACAAAACTTAAAGTGCAATTACATATGGAATATATCTTCTTTTCAAATTACGACTCATTAAGTTCTACGAAAAGAAGAAATAATATAAAATTTTCTCAAATACAATATCGTTCGTGTTTTAGCAAATTTATCATTTTACTCTTATTCAGGTAATTTTTCTTAAAAATTGTCTCTAAAACCACTCTAAATATCAACATTATGGATGGAAGTGGTCATAATGACCGCAAGTATAATAATAACCAACAACTTCAATCACAACCGCAATTTAATTACAATCTTAATGAATGAATGAATGAAGTTAACGGTCCAAAAATCAGCTAAGTCTCTATCCAATTCAAATAAACGGAAGATCATCTAAAAGATAATCCTTGGTTGATGTAATGACCGGATATGGCTGCTGTTCTTTTAGGAGACATTTGACTTGAACCTAGGAATTAAATGATACTTCGTACTTGTCAAAGGTTGGATTTTCTTGTTGGATAAATCTCTAGTATGAGAAGAAAATTCTAGTCGGCAAAAGCTGATGTTTATTTCCACAACAAATGGGGCCACTCATTTCTACCCCCATACAGGCCATTGTTCAAATTTTGCGGTGGATTGGTGTCATCATCTCCATGAAGAAATAAGTGATCAATATAATCGTTTATTTCCACTCTTTATATGATTAACGTGAAAATGATTTTTTCTGTCTCTTCATTTGTATATATAGCTATAGTTGTCTGTTAAATTTTATGAACACATTCATAAAAATCATCATCCTTAATAATAATCCCAATTTTCATTAAAAATTGAGATTATTATTTCAGTCTCATACCAAACTAGTCATATAATAAAGACGTCAGATATTAACTGGCTAGATCAGAGCAAAAAAATTCAATCCAAGTAAAACATCCTATATTTGTAAATAAGTGTGAATAACATGTTCTTTTGGGGTTATTTTTAGATAGCTCCCCTGAGGTATGAACATTTGACACTTTGAGATGGATTATGCATATATTATTGAAGTGCTCCCTAGTTCACTATCCTATGATTCTATCAAATCTCAAATAGATTAAAGAAAATAATTGAATAGCCTTGATCAAATTTCAATGCGTATACTGCAGGAGAACTGGTCTTAAATGCACACTACTTTGTATTTTACATTAATAAAAATATCATGAACACTACTTCGTATTTTACATTAATAAAAATATCGTATTGTCTCCGTATTTTAAAGATCACTTTAGGTTTTGACATAATATTTAAGGAAGAAATAATAGAGGTTATGAATAGTTTAAAAAAAGGAGATAAGGTAGAAAATTATGAAAGAGAAGACAAAATAGAAAAAGTAAAGATAATTGAGTAATTTTAGATGAAAAACTTACCACAAAAGGAAAGTGTAGCAAAGTTTTAAATACATTCTAAATGAGAAAGTGTAGCGAACTTTAAAATACGGAGAAAGTATTTGTTGTTGGGCAAATTGACAATAATAATATCACATTTCTTTGGTCATCGCTCGTAAAATCAAAATAGTTTCACTTTTGCTCACCTTCTTTCTTTAATCTCTAACTATTTATTCTTTGATGATATGTTATTTCAGATTTTATATTTTTCCTTTAAAAACTATTAAATGAAAAATCTCAACTTTCATCGATGTTCTCATACTATTCTCATACATCTTTTTTCAGTATTCTCCATAGAAGTTATTTCTTTATTTTTATTTCTTGAATTGTTGCTTTTGAATCCTTTTGCGGCTTCTAATTTTTATTTTTATTTCTATGTATGTATTCTATTTTCATGCTATAAGGAAAATATAATGGAAAGAATAAGAAAAAGGATTAAAAAACAAGCGGAAGTTAAAAGAAAATATAGAAGAAGGTAGACTGAAAAAATATCTTTTAGAAAAGGAATTAATTAAGATAAATACATCAAAAGGGGAGTAAAATAAAAAAAAGGAAAACAAAACAAAAAAAAGGTATGAGAAGACGAAATTTTGCATTTGTTTGATACAATCATAATTCATACAAAATACTTTTTAATTATTTCCTTTTATCTATTTGAGATGTGATAAGATTGAGAATAGGGGCACTTCAATAATATATCAATAACTTACCTCAAAGTGTTAATTATCCAAACCTTAGGGGAGGTGTGTGAAAATAACCCTGTTTTTTTGTAACTGATTCTCGTTCAAATAATCAAGTGAACATCTTATTTCACGATTTTAGAATTGCAAAGTTATAAAATTAAAGGATTCGCATGCTCAAACATATCAACTTAAATTACTCTGTATTAAAATGTTTTCACTTGAATTGTAATCTTCATACCTTAACTCATCTAGGTGAATGCTTTGATCTATTTACTTCACTATTTTTAAGTTCGAAAATGCTATTTGTACACGGCAAATTGTACACTTCCATTTACATGCCCACAGACAATTTGACCGGTGTTTTGTAAAGAGAATCAGTTTTTTGCACAAACAAAAAAAATTGCCCATGTCAAAAAGCTGTCTGTGACACAAACCTTTTTGTGTTTGTTTGTATGAAAATTGATTTTCTTCATATATCGCCGGTCAAATTGTATGCATAAGACATTTTGATCGTCGTGTAAAATGACGTGTACATGACGAAGCATCATTGTTGTTATCTATTCAATCTAATGGTTTTGTTTGGTCAGAACAAGTTAAATTTAGCTGAGTTTCATTTGATTCAAATCATCTAAATGGAAGTTCATCTTTAAGGTAATATATACGAGTCAAAAAGATTTTGCTATTTTGCATGGTACCACAACGATAGTTTGCATCTTTCTCTTTTGGGATAAGGGTCAGATAGGGTCTCGAACTTGAAAAAAAATGTCAAATAAGGCCATATTTAGGATGCTATGTCCGGCTGACGTCATTTGGGGCGGTTCCCGGTGAAATTTTTTGATGAAATTTTTTGAGAATCTTATTCATTAAGTCTAGTTTACTCATATCAAATTTGAACTAACAATTCAATCGGGAAGACATTCAAATGAATTCTTGAAGATAACTGTGCTTTTAACTGCACTGTTATTTTCAAGAATTCATTTGAATGCTTTCCCGATTGAAGTTTTAGTTCAAATTTGATATGAGTAAACTAGACTTAATGAATAAGATTCTCAAAAAAATTCATCAAAAAATTCCACCGGGAACTGCCCCAAATGGCGTCGGCCGGACAGAGCATCCTAAATATGGCCTTATTTGACATTTTTTTTTCAAGTTCGAGGCCCTATCTGACCCTTATCCCTTCTCTTTTCAATTATTGGTCAAAAGAAATTTGATGACATAGTCACATTCTCATTGCAATAACCATGTCCTTATAGTGCTATATCGAGAACCATGCTTTTGAGTGGGCCGTGACCTAAATGGCCCAAATCTAAACAAAGTTTTGAGAAGTTTTTTCCTTTTAAAGGATAAACCTATAAATGCTCTCTCTTTTTCCCTTTTGATGCAAGGAAAGAAGTTTCAAAACGGAGGGGTCAGTTAAGAAGGCTTTCAAGTTTTCAATTATTGCGTTTTCTTGATCCCACCTTTTCAAACTTTTTAATCTACGTCCGTTAAGAAGACCCAAATCATGCTTGTTGTACCCACCACTTTGTATTCACCTTATTCCCACCTCTGTGAAGGCTATTTTTTTGTCTCTGAAGCCAGTTCACAGACAAAATATGTCTTTGAATTCCTTCACAGACATATTTTGTCTATGAAGGAATTCACAGGCAAAAAAAATAACTTCACAAACATGGGTGGGTACAAAAGTGGGTATAAAAGTGGGTACAAACATCATTTTAAAAAGGGATAAGAGTCAGATAAGGCCTCGAACTTGAAAAAAAATGTCAAATAAGGCCATATTTAGGATGCTCTGTCCGGCCGACGCCATTTGGGGTGGTTCCCGGTGGAATTTTTTGATGAATTTTTTTGAGAATCTTATTCATTAAGTCTAGTTTACTCATATCAAATTTGAACTAACAATTCAATCGGGAAGGCATTCAAATGAATTCATGAAGATAACTGCGCTTTTAACGGTACAGTTATCTTCAAGAATTCATTTGAATGCCTTCCCGATTAAAGTTTTAGTTCAAATTTGATATGAGTAAACTAGACTTAATGAATAAGATTTTCAAAAAATTTCATCAAAAAATTCTACCGGGAACCACCCCAAATGGCGTCGGCCGGACAGAGCATCCCAAATATGGCCTTATTTGACATTTTTTTTCAAGTTCGAGACCCTATCTGACCCTTATCTCTTTTAAAAACCACTTTTAAACCTATGTTTAGACCCGGGAAAATGCTCGGAAGAAAAAGAATGTTAAAAAAAATCATTTTCTTATGTTCCAATTTACCTCAAAAATAAAAAGACAGTGGCATACAGTTAATTTTCTTTATTTTTTTTATACATGCTTGGATTGTTTAATATTTATGTAATTCCAAAAAAATAAGCACTAACGAATAGAACGAGTATACGGAGTACTTCGCATTACATAAAGTTAGATGAATTCAAACAATTGCTTCATATTTCTCAATATTTTCTTTTAATATAGGTTTCTCCTATTCTTTCATTGCTATTTTATCTCCTATACTTCCTCAGGTACCAATTGAGACCTAAAACGTGTCTTTATATGATTAATAAAAATAAATATTCAAGAATGTGATTCATAAAAATATGATTCTTGTACTTTCTTCTTGATGACTCGAAATAAACAATTTCATAAAGGATCAACTTCACGCACCCATCCAAATGATATTCGCACCGATTTTTCACCATCTATGTTAGAAGCGTTATTGCATTACACCAATGCTCTACCTTTTTACAACAAAAAAACGGAGTATTAGTAAAAGTATCACAATATATATAATACGTTACTGCCCAAGTTATAAAATAATTTTCTACATCCAACCTAGTTTTCATGGTTAAAAAAAACACTTTTTTATTCTCCGTATGAAATATAATCTCACGGGGACAACAAATTATATGGTTACATGAATTGGTATAAATGTCACAACAAATATAATCTATATAACACAAATGGTCTCTGAGAAACTGTATTTTTTATCTTTAGAATTTTATTAATTGGGCTAAAAACAATTGGTCTCATCTAGTTTATTATATAGAGATTGATCTGATTTATTCTGATTTTGTCTGATCTAAAACTGAAATTAGCTCAACTAAAAAATCCTTAAAGTTACATAAATAAATATGGTATTAAATAAAAATAGAAACAAAGATAATGAATATATTCTACATAAAATAAAGTGATCCGGATTGGACCTAAATTTTCAAGTCTAGTTTTTTAGTTTTGTTTTTGTGTGTATTCAAGTCTAGCCAGATCAGATAAATTTTTGTGCATGTATATTTTAAAAACATACTCCTTCTGTCTCTTTTTACTTAGTCAAACGCTATTTTTCAAGTCAATGATATTAAATTTTGACGATTATATACTTATACTCAGTAATATTGATAATATAAAAATGATATAAAAATGTTCTTTGTTAAGAATACTACTACGCATTATAAAAATATACTTTTTTTAAGTTTCACATAAATATATTAGCCAAAATAATGGGTCAAATTTTATCATCTTTGACTAATTTCCCATGGAGTGGATACTTATAATAAAATAATAAAGAAAAAAAGTAATTTTATATAATTGAAACACATGTAGAGCCGGTTAGGTAACATCGAAATTGATTGAATCAGCTATTTCCGTTGAAATTGATGAAGTTCTTATAAAAGGGATTAAATTGACTGAATGTGCTGAGTTATGACTTATGAAAAAAATCATTTAAAAGATTCAAACATTAACTCTAAACATTTAACTTTAAGTAAAATAAAGTAAAATAAAGTTTACATTACATTTATAGAATTGAAACGATTGAATTATGTTGAACATTTAGAAAAATATTAAAATTTTAGATATACATTATTGGTGTCATATGTATCATTATGCAAAATTATTCAGTTTGATTTTTTTTTTGTAAAAACGGCTCGGATGAAAAATGTTACACTCCATCCATCCTATAAAATTCTTTCCATTTCACATTTTGGATCTCCAATTTTTTTTCATTTTCTTTTTTAGAAATTTTTTGTGAGTAACATTGGTTTTCATTTTTTCTTATTGAAGTTAAAAAAATGATTGAACAAGGATTTATTATTTGATACTACGGTATTAGTAATTTTAGTTCAAAAACTTAAGGAGGGGCACAAATGCACAATAGTAACCGTATAATTAGACTTTGTTTGCAACCACTTGTGCTTAAATAAAAGCACTTTTGGGGAAAAAGTGATTAGTAGTAAAAGTTGATAGTGTTTGGTAAAATAAGTGCTTTTTGTGTAATAAAAAAAGTAAAAAGTAGATTCTTCACGGAAACCGAGAAAGTAAAAGTTGGTAGTGTTTGGTAAAATAAGTGTTTTTTTCTTAAAAAAAGTTAAAAGCATTTTTTAATGGATTGCAAAGAGAGCCTAAGAAATAACGGGGTGCAAAAAGCAACCCCCTCTCATAAAGCTGAAATAAACACCCTCCACATAATGTTAAACACAAACTAGCCTACCACATCAAGAAGACAAGAACTGTGAGTAAGATCCACTGTCAAAACTGGGTTTTTTCCTTCGAGTTGCGACAGATATATCTCTATAATGATTCTAAAGCAGGAGTTTCATTTTTCATAAAATTAAAACACTAAAGAACATACAAATAACATTATAAAAAGAACATAGAAATACATCTCATACTCATAACTCTTGATAACTAATGAGCTGCAAAAGGTAGAGAGGAGCAGCATGGCTCTGGACAGCCTCGAGATGTCCATTATGTGTTTGATTAACACAGATCGTCCCACCGAAAAGGCCCACCAAGTTGGAACTTCTTTACCTTCTTCTTTTCTTGCCTTTTCCCAACTGCCCAGACTTGAATGCATGTTCTTGTTCTTGAAGAAAAGCAAGAGCTTTCCCAAACTTCTCGGCTCTATCTTCTGCTACAGCTACTTTCTCTTTCTCCTTCACTCCAAATAAGAAATGGTTATCCTTACGAATTTCCCGAATAGCCCCTTTCGCTTCCTGTTTCACACGTTTCTTTAGCTTCCTTATCTCAGCCCGTTCCCGATCTGGATCATAATCCCTACCCTTTACAAAGCTGCAGAGTTCAATTTTATAGTCAAACAACTATTGTAATAATAGATATACTATAGAGGCAATAAAGACTTGATTTAGCCTCAATTAACTGTACGCTAATACTCAATTTCATAAGCAGCTTTCTTTAAGATTAACTTAGTCCTCAACTATCCAATTTAAACATCGTTTGGTTTATACTTTCCTCCATATTTTTGTTCTCTAGACTCAGTTTGGTTGATACTTTTCAAATTTCTCCTATACTTTCCTACCCCTTTTTCTTTCTCATTTTTCTTTCATTACAAATTTCAGAATAAGTAGTTTTTGACTTTCAAAATTGGCTTCAATGGTTTTTACCAAAAGCTACTCCTTTCCAAATAACCCTTAAAAAATTGACTCTTAGTTCCTGTGCATTATTTTCTCTAATCCATAAGGGCAATTTCATACAATGAGAACTAGAATGGTAAAGCATAGCCTAAATGAATTGAAAATTAGGTCTAAAATTTTAGTGACCTTTGACAAAAATACCCTTCATATTTAGAACGAAATATGTACGAAGAACAAATGGAATAATAGTGTATAGTTGAGGGATTAGATTGGGTATTAACTCTAAATAATTAACAATCAAGACAATGTTGAATGTATTAAAGTAAGTAGCAAAGAAATAATACTTCTCTTCAAATTTAGGAGTGAACATTCTGATTGGCACGGGCTTTTGCTTCCTCATTCTGAGAGGTTGACGCAGCCTGAGAGTGTCCTCTATTTTATTTTCAATTAATTGGGTAACACTCCTGATTTTCTCCTGCAATGCATCTGGCATATGCTTCTGTACTGCCAAGTCATTCAAAAGTTTTGTGATTGGCATGAATATTTCAGGAAAGGAATTAAACCCTTCATAAATATTGACGAATCCTTGTAGAGTCTCCATGATTGCTACAAGGATGCTGGCTCTGCAATCAAAGCACCATAAGATCTAATTAGAGGGTGTTTGTTACAACTTTATAATGAGTTGGCTGTTTCAGAAACCAAATCAGTGGAATTAACTTAAAGCTTTTTAAATGAATTTCAAGAAGTGATTATTCAGCCTTCAAACTGAATTCACAAAATTTTAGAAAATTGACTCTGATTGTCATTACATATCAAGCAAGTTTCCTAAATAGAAGTAAAAACAAAGTGCTTTCCCTAGATAAGAGTACTACGTTTTTCCTTAAATAGGAAGAAGAATTTTTATCCTTAAACCATACTGCCATGCTGAGCTGAATGATACTTCCATCTTTTTAATCCATTATAATGTCATAAATCATAATATGGCAGGATGAACTCCTATTTGGGGGGGGGGGGGGATATAGTACTCCTATTTAGGATAAAAACAATTTTACTCCTATTTTGTGACATTTGCCATATATATTTAGGTATATTTGAACACCAGAAAATCCTACCTTGTTATTTTAGGTTAACTTGGAAAACACAAAGAAAAATGAAATAAGATTCATTTTTGAAACTCCATACATACATTTAGACTTGCGTAGTATATTTATACGTTAGAGAAATAATTGAATACATAAATAAAAAAGAGTTTGCACGAATGACTCCATAAAAAAATACCCCCACAATTTTCTTTCCTTCCAAGTTCACCAACTATTTTATTTTCCTTGTATTTTGAGAGTTCTTAAGTGATCCTCAGTATTTTTTTTCAAAACCGTACTATAACAACAGCAACTAATTCAGCGAAATTATTGCTATACAGCATGCAAATCTAAATCAATTGATTTTGAAAAAAAAATATTATGACTATATTCTGCCACAAGTCACAAACTTTAATGTGTGCAACACGCATAGAAATGAAAACCTCAATTCAAGTTTAATGATACTATCAACAAGCCAGTACGATTTCATTGAGAGTCTTTTGTGCATGTGCTGATGACCTCTTGAATTAAAACTACAAAACAAATGATGCCTTAAGAATGACAGAGGTAACCTGAACTCATCAGAGCTAAAGTAAGGGGAATCTACGGGTAGCTCCATCAGCATTACAAGATTCAAAGCTTTAATTTCTGTGTTTGTACTCTGCATATGAAGCAGAGGCCTCACTCCTTTAACCTCCAAAAGAGAACTCAACTGCAGGAAATAAAGATGAAACTTAGTACTTCTCTTGATTCAGCCCTTGTTTGGTTGGAGGGTTTCAGAGGTAAGTGGTGTTGTTGATTTTATTAATAGAAATACATGAATAAACAAAACATATACTCCCTCCTTCCTGCTAATATTGTCCCATTTTACCTTTTCGGAAAAATCCCACTAAAATTGTCCCATACCAAATTTGGTAAAGTTTGTGTGACTCTAAATCATTCTTACTTTATCAATTAATATGAACCACATAACCCACTTTTCTTAATACCGCGCCACCCCCTTCCGTCCCAATATTAGTGGGACAGAGGTAGTTGTTTTCTAGTTTATATGTTTAATACTAACAAATACAGATAAATTCCTAAAAACCTAATTCTCTCCTTTACTCCAAAATCTCCAAACCAAACAAGTCCTTAATGATACATAGTATTATTGTGTGTCACACAAGTCTCAATTGAAGTGAACCTGAGAATTTTTAGAACCCGTTTCTTTTTTGTCAGACGCTGCAAGTAGCATTGTTTGAATGAAGATTATAGCCTCAGGACAATATTTCAGAGAATGCTTAGTGACCTGCAGAAAAATTAATGGAAAACTATTAAATTAATTAATTAGGCAGAACTTGTGAAATAATGTAGTCCTGATACAATTTATATGGACACTTACAGAGAGCACCAATGAGCATAAGAAAGTTCCAACCACAACATCCCGGCCACACGTGATAGGACACCGTGTTAAATACTCACAAATTAATAGCATAGCCGGAGTCATAACAACATGGCGGAAATCTGATGATGGAAAAATAAGAGACCAAAGTCTCAAAAGAAATAGTGTTTTGGTAGAAGGCCAGCAGTTTTTCCCTAACAATGTGCAAATCAAGATCAGAAAGATTGTGGGAAAACAGACATCATAGCATTATTCATCCGTCCCGCAAAAAAAGAGTCACAGTTGACCAAGTTATAACTTTTTATTTTTAACAAGGTAGAACCGCCGATAATAAATAATACTTTCATTCTTTAGTTGTTTGTTTTGTTATCTAACTAAACATATTTAATTGAAACAGACTCTTTTTATATGACGGAGAGAGTAGAACAGATCAAGTCATATCCAACCTTCAATCTTAAGATCTTCACACAACAGAAACCTGGTTCTTTGTAGGCGTTGCCGAGCACATATGGCTCCAAAATAGGGAATCTCTACACTCATCTCCATAATTGGCTTTACAAGCGAATCCAACAGTTTCAAATTTAATGGAACTTTATTTGCCAGAACTGCAAAATATTGTAATAAAATCCCATAGAATACCTGGGGAAAGAAATAGAGCACACTGACAAAGTTGAGAAGTAGAGATTGAATGTAGCAGTTAAGATGGAAGCTATCATTTTCTTTTCTTTGTTAATAAAGAGTAAGAGAAAAAACAGTTACATACTTGCATTTTTTTCCGGTTCTCAGCTGCTACCTTGATTGCGTTGAAGGTACGAATTCTCTTAATTGCTTCAATTATTTGATCATCAGAGCATTTGTCTAACAAAGAAGTAAATTCTTCAAAGCACTTTGGAGCTTCAATAGTATAAGGAAGTTCTACTTGTGCTGAATGCTGCTTCAGATATGGTTTTGATTTATCAGTTATTAGGATTTTACATTTTTCCTTCCCTTCTGCTTCTAATAGCAAGTTAGTTTTATTAACTTCTTCATGTTCTTTGGCAATATTATCTCCGAAGTCATCTTCATCATCCTCAAAATCAGTGTCAAGATTTTCATCATCACTCTGTTCCCAGTCCTTCACAGTCTGAGACTTTGCAAGATCATCACCATCATCGTCCTTGCCAGTTCCTTCTCCTTCATCATCATCATCATCTTCTTCTTCAAGGTCTTCCTCTTCATTTTCTGAAGCAGTAGATGATTTATCTTCATTTTCAGAATTATCCTCATTTTCCCTTTTCAAAATTGCATCGATCCAGCCCAATTTAGATTTGGGTTCTTCCTCATGGGAGAATGAGTCGCCAAGATCATCCCCAGATATTGGTGCTTTGATAGATGCATCCTTATCTTCTTCACATGCATTGTCATCTTCATCACTGGACTCATCAGCAGCAACCATCCTCTTCTTTCTTTCTTCCTAAAGAAATCAACTTAAAACTCAAACATTGGTTTGGAACAAAAAAAAAGGTTTTTTAAAGGAAGAATGCAGAAACTTGAGGAAATGCCAAGGGTCTATTTAAGTAATAAAAAGTTCCCTGTTTGTCACTTGGAAAACCATTGCCATTTGAAATTAGATTGTTTAATTCACTTTAATGCTCTGTATCTGACAGTGACAATGCACAAAGTGGCAGTGGGTCCGTAGTTGAGTCATTCTTTGGCAAGAATTATTTTGAATACAAATAAAATTGATATTTTGGGGGCAAACGAAGTTCAGGTTAGTATCTTAGATTATATAAGTTAAATATACTACACACAAAATAAACTGTTCCTTTTAATATAGACAGCGCAATACACTACTACTCCTCATATCTGAAATTTTTGAGGGACTTCAGAGTTAACATAACATCAATATCTTACAATATGGGTCTTTTAAAAAATATTGTGTCAATTACATATTTAAAACACGAATGAAAGCCAATATGTCAATTACATATTTACCTCCAATCTTTCTAGGTGCTCTTTCTCCGCTTGGGCAATTTCTTCAGCTGTCTTTGCTAACTCTGATGCTTGAGCACGCCTTTCCTCAGCAACCTCACTTACTAGCACGTCATAATCATCGTGTGTTTCCTGCAATAATCATTTCAGAACATAAGTCAGCATACACATTCAAGTTATAAGCAACAATAATTTGAAGTTAGAATAATTAAATTGCAGCTTAGATGTTAGGGACCTACATAGAATAATAATAAATGAGAGTAATAATAATATTAGAATAATTAGAATACATAGAGGTGGGGGTAGAATAGAGAGGAGGTTGCAATTGTTAGTTGGGCTTGGGACTTGGAGAGTGGGGACTCTTAAACTGCCTTTGTATTTCTCTTTCTACATTTTCTGTTATACGACACTTCCAGATGATACGCCATCTCATTCTTCATCTTGTTTCTTGAATTCACCGTGAATTAGCTAAGAACTTAACATTGATATCAGAGCATCCTTCTTGCGCCTGATCATGTGATAGGAACCCATTAGTATAATAATAGAAGTATAACTAATATTTGTGATAGGATGTTAAAGGGTCCTGGGCTAGGTACTAGTTAGTATTGGGCTGGCCCATAAGTAAGTATAAATAGAGGGAGGGAGAAATAAGAAGGAGGCTTTTGGACTGTTTAGTCTCTGGGAACTGGGAAGATCTGAGAAAGTCGGTTTCTCTTATCTTTGGGGGCTTCGGCCTGGTTACTGTACTGTTCTTCTTGATTCAATAAAAGTATTCATCTGTTTCTTCTTAATCTTTCTGTAATTGTTCTGGATTTCTGGAGGTCTCTAACATTGGTATCAGAGCCGTTATTTCCTGGAGATAGAGAATCTGAATCATTGGTACCATGGAGGAGGATTTCTACATGACGCCACAAATGGAAAAAAGAATTGAAAATCTGAATCGAAAGACCAAGGAGATGCAAGTTAATATGGCGACGAATATAGCAGCGATGGAAGCAGCGATCCAAGCTTGTTTCGCCGATTTGCAGAACCAACTTCAGATTTGTTCGCGAAATCGATCGCACACTTCACGTAGGTCGCATCGAGACTCTCATCATGGACGTACGCAACATCCGATTGAACCAGAGGAATCGGAAGAACAGAGTATTCGCATAAGACCTGGAGATCGGTCGAGGTCCAAGTCGCAGAAGGAATCGCCAAAGTTGCAGACGGAATCGCAGTCCAAATCGCGAACTGTTTCTCACCAGGCGCAGACTTTATCGCATCGTTCCTCGCATCCCACTACTCGCCATCATCATTCACCTCTCCATCACCACTCGAGCCACTCGCGAAAATCAGTCGGTTCAGGGGAATTGGAAAGAAATTCCGAACATTCGCATCACCATCGCTCTTTGCAGAACACTTCTCATCATTCTTATCATCAATCTTCGCTTCAGACTTTTTCAACGGGCATCAGTACGCGTTCAAGAAAGAAGCTAGGGAGGGGAGAATCATCATCTTTGTCATCAAAGGACTCTCACAGTTCCCTATCTTATTCTAAAGCTGTTTCTCTAAAGTCAGCTATTTCAAAGAAGGAGGAATTACCTCTGTTCTACGAGGAAGAAGCATATGAATGGATAAAGAAGATGGAGAGATATTTCCAAACCCACACTATTGCAGAAAGATTTAAAGTGGACATGGCAGCAAAGGCAATGGGGGAAGCCGCAGATGGCTGGTTTCAATGGTGGGATTTTCATAAGGGAGAAGACAGCTGGGAGGCTCTAAAGGAAGATTTGATGAAGGAATTCCCACCCAAACGCCGGCCGAAGACAGGGAAGACAGTAAGACGAGATTCATCAAAGTCACGAAGAATTTCCTCCAGTGCGAAATTGAGTACCACAGTGCCCAGCTCGCTAGTTAATCATCATCATCCATTGTCATCAGAAGGAATTTTTACTGATTTGCAGATGTCAACTGAATTTGTAATCAAGCAAAGGAATAAGAAAGATGAAAATAAGAATGTTCTTGTCAAAAGTCAACAACCTCAGAAAGCAAAGGAAATGGTTTTAGGATATTCAGGAGTACATGATGCAGAATGGCAGCCATGGGTTGAGAGCCTACCTGGCTATTCCAAGCTTGACTTGCAGAATCCAATTAAAGCACCTGAAAGTTATCTCATGAGAGGAGATCACTTTGCTAAGGCAGCTTTATTCTTTCCTGATGTTTTTGACTTCTTCACAAGGTTCTCACAGTGGATGGCTCTTAAGAACTATGTTGCTGCCAGAAGGATAGAAACTTTCCAGAGTTCTGTTAATTCTTTTGCCCTCATGCCTTTGGCTGGAAAACGCAAAGATGATAGAAGAACACCTCATAGCAATGAATTTGGGCTCTCCAAATTCATTCCTGGAAAATATGGGGGTGAGGTCAGGAAGTCTTTAACAGTACTTTCTGAGGAAGATGGATGGTATGGGGATAAAAATTTGGCCTACGTCGGACATTCAGTTCGAAAAAGCATAAGGGATGCTAATGAACATAAGAGTGTCATGATTCTATCCTTGGGCTCCTTAGGTATGGGACTGAAGGGGGCTGATAATGTTACTTTTGGTAGCAGTGTTGAAGAAAAGGTTGATGACATACATGAGTTTGGTGGGGTGAACACTCTTAAGGAATCCAATATGCTCATGCTTATTCTGCCCGAAGTTCATCAGGATCCTGTCCCTGAAGCTCATTCTGTGGCGGCAAGAACTACTGGGTCTCTTATAAGGGAACAGAAAGAAGAAAACTTCATAGACTTAGGACTGGACTCTGGCGGTTAGATAATCTGAAACCGCATGAGAGCACTGTGGTGCACAACTGCTGTCGGTTGTTTAAGTTTTATGAGAATAATCCTGCTATTACAAATCATTTTGTCATTGATACTAGCTGCCGTAGAGAAAAATGGATGAAAAATGGTGATCTTTGCATAGAGCTTGTTGCAGACAAGGAGTTGAGCAACTTGAGTAACACTAAATCTACATCCAGCACATTGATAGTCTCAGAAGTTACAATCCTTGGGGAGTCTCATGAAAACAGGGAAACACTTGTAGCTAGTGAGTGCTTGAAGTCTACTGCATCCATTGAAACTGTACTCAACATAGCTTCTGCAGCAGCACCATTTGTGATTTTGAAGGAACAAGTACTGAAGCTTCTGGTTCAGCAATCTGGGAGATATTGGGAAGGAAGAGGCTCCAGGATGAAGAGGAAGTTCAAGATCAAAGCTGTGTCCTATCACCCACCTTGAGGACAAGGTGGTTTTTCAAGGGGGGAGATATGATAGGAACCCATTAGTATAATAATAGAAGTATAACTAATATTTGTGATAGGATGTTAAAGGGTCCTGGGCTAGGTACTAGTTAGTATTGGGCTGGCCCATAAGTAAGTATAAATAGAGGGAGGGAGAAATAAGAAGGAGGCTTTTGGACTGTTTAGTCTCTGGGAACTGGGAAGATCTGAGAAAGTCGGTTTCTCTTATCTTTGGGGGCTTCGGCCTGGTTACTGTACTGTTCTTCTTGATTCAATAAAAGTATTCATCTGTTTCTTCTTAATCTTTCTGTAATTGTTCTGGATTTCTGGAGGTCTCAAACATCATGGCCGTCAAAGGAGTAAAGAGTAGAGATTGGATATTGAATATAGAGGAAATTGATTATGAAATGATGGAACGTAGTTGGGAAAACTGGGAAAGTGACCTGGAGAGGAGTCATGAAAAGAGACGGAAAGAGTTAGCGAAGTCACGCAAATTGATACAGCGGAACCATCGGCATAAGCGAGGAAGATCAAGGACCATAAAGCGATGCCGGAACTCCAAAAGCAAGAATAGTTCGCAAACTGCTCTTCAACCTTCGCTGAGTTCGTCACTACTTGTTTCGCTGAGTTCGCAAGCTTCGTCTCAGGTCTTAACCATTTCTACCAGTTCGCCACGTTAAACGAGCATTACCAATCGTCATCGCAAGTTGATTCTCACCCTGAGCAAGACTTGTTTAATGGTTTGCAGATGTCATTGCAAATTTTGTTAATGGTTTCCGAGTCAGCTCAAGTTTCTGTGCTGGTGATTTCATTGACGACACCAAATCTTGAATGGAAGACGGCAGAAACTTCAGTGACGGAATTAGATTCAGACGAGGATTCTAATCAGTCAACGGGAGACTCACCAGATAATGTGGAAGAGTCCGAACTGCCCAAACCTAATAGTCCTTGCAGCCAGGAAGGAATTCATACCTACTACACTGGTCCTGTCTTGGAACTGAACAACATTACCAAAGGGGCTGATGAGGAAGGCATGTATCACCCACCTATCCTTACCTATGAGGGTCAGAGGTATGCTCTTGTACCGGAACGAAATCCAGAATATTTTAAAACTTTGTTGGGTAGAGTTCAAGAACATGAGTTAGGGATTCTAGGGGATATTGTGCACCTTTATTCATCAAAGAGAATTGTGGAAGGGCTGAATAAGATTGATGGCTTCAGATTTGATTATGTTAATTGTATTAAGAACATTCAAGATAGATTGGAGGTAGGAATTAATGGAAATTGGAAGAAAAAGGTTGATGATCCTACTGAAGGTTATGCTGACATGTTTCTGATATTTGACAATGGAATAAATCCTGCTATCATCCAAGAGGCCTTGATAGTTGGTGAAAATGTGAAGAGAATGCCAGCATTTTGTATACCTAATCAAGAAACAGGTATAGGTTTGGACTATTGGGTTCATAGGGGTAAGGTGTTTGACTTCCCTTGCTATGAGAAACTCCTTCTCCCATTCTTGGTGATCACACAGAATAGAGTGATAAATATTAAAATGCTGCCTGTTGACCTCAAGCCTATAATGGAAGGACTTACAATGTTTAAATTGACCTCTCAGATGTTTTTTTGTTGAATGATCCTGATTTGGCAAATTCTTACTCTATGGCTAGAAGCCCAGCAGTTGGATGCCTTTTTCATATGAGTGGCTCTTACAGGGAAATTGTTAGATCCTAACTCGATTCTTCCAGCCTCCAGCATCAGCAACAAGAATTGAATGATTTTAGTTCTTTAAATATGTTGACTATTGGGAGAAAGGGTGTTCTTGAAGTTCATCAAGCATCTGGGTGTTAGAATCTGGTGTTGAGAACACGAATTACTATTCATTGATCATCTATCAGGACCTACTGGTGTCAACTACACTTTTTAAGGACAACTTGATGAAATGTTTTACTCATGCTGTCTTGAGACAGAATCCAAATGCTTTTCCTTCTGGCCTGAGCGCTTGGTCCTGTTTTCGTAAAGGAAATGATACATCTAATAACTCAGGAGGGTGGCATGATGAGAGGGCATACCACGTGAGAGGGTACTGCTATGTCCTAGTGGACAGTGATCAATGCATCTCAAGAGTTTCAATGGCACAGACCAAGCTCGGGAAAGAGGTTGATCTGGAAAGAAATAGATCAAAGTGTGATGGTCCAAAGCAAGGAAAATGAGGAGGAAAAATCTCTGAGAATTGATAAACAACCAGGGAGATACGGGGAAGGTTTCGACTGCCGGTTTTATAAGGCTATAAACTGTGAGTACATTATGAATCTCAACAAACCTACTCTAAGATCTTATAATGAATCAACTAAGTCTCCTTTGTCTCCTTGGGTTATGGCTGATTGTTCCTCAGAATATCTGGATTTGATAAAGTCATTTACTTACTTGGTTCTTGCAAAACCAATTGGAGCATCAAGTCCAAAACAAGATGGAGAGTCAATAAGTGATTTGTGCTTCTTCAATGGGTTAATGGTTTATTTGAAGAGTTCATAAGTAAGCACAGGGAGTATTCTGCCACCAGGATTTTGCTTCTGCTCCTACTGACAGTGAAGAACAGGAAAATAAAGTTTCAAGTACTGGAGTTACAGGATCAGAATTCAGTGAGATATTGGGAAGGAAGAGGCGCAAAGATGCGGAAGAAGATGTTTGTCAGGACTGTCTCTTATACCCACCTTGAGGACAAGGTGGGGGGTAGAATAGAGAAGAGGTTGGAATTGTTAGTTGGGCTTGGGACTTGGAGAGTGGGCACTCTTAAACTGCCTTTGTATTTCTCTTTCTACATTTTCTGTTATACGACACTTCCAGATGATATGCCACCTCATTCTTCATCTTGTTTCTTGAATTCACGGTACCTAACATTAGATAAAGAACTGGCATGGCTATATTTCAAAGAGAGAAAAATGTGGAGTCCAACTACACCTTTTCTGAAGAATCTTTAGTTTTATATGGCTGTTTTAGTGACACCAATGCTTTTGACTGCATCAATGAAGTGAAATTTTTGTCCAGCTGTTCAAGCAGTTGCTCATTCTCTTCCTTTTCCTTTGCTTTTTGAGCCTAATAGGAACATAGAAAAAATGAATAGAATAATAAACTCGAACCTTACAACAATCACCTCATAAAATGATAATAAGGTAAGTAACCATCCCAACCTTGAAAAATTTACTCTTTAAAATTATTTCTTCCATCACTTCTTTCTTGGATTTGTGCCTCTGTGAAAGGAGATGTCACACAAATTTAGCAGCTAAGCTCAATAGGGAAGTAAAATAAATCAAATTGGCTAGCCTGGGTCACAGTACATCTCACATTTTCATCTTCTTCAATGAGATTATTTTGTGTATCACGTGATTCATGAGAATCAAATTGTTCCAGGACAGCTGACCTCTCTACATGAAAAAAAGACTCAGCATGAATAGACACAACAAAGTTTAGAGTTATTAGCAGATTGTTTGAGCCCATGCCTTATATGAGTATATAAATTAATTATCAAGATAACATCTAAAAAACTTCTCGACCCCTAAGTTCAATTATAAGTTGATGAGCGTCTGACATTGAAATGAACAAACTAAAGAAAATATCAATCAGAATTTTCAAAGAAAAACAGTCCCTAGCTAGCATCCTAAAGCATGCATAGTGTAGAGCATGTCATATTATATTAGATAGTCATGTTTTTATAACATACCCCCCAAACCTGAATTTATCTTTATATTTTCCTTTCCGATCTGTCCCAAAATAACCTTCATGTTTCCTTTTTAAGAAAGAAGTACATGGTTGTTATCCTTTCCTTCATTTCAACCCAAATCCCAACCATACCTCATTATTTTCAACCCCACTTCTTAACAAGTGTGTCAAGTCAAAACGATTCAGGACAGAAGCAGTTAAAACTTAAAATGAAAATCAAATGATAATTGAAGTAACACACATTAGAATAGCTAATTTGAAGTAATAAACATGTCATTTTTGTTAGTCATTATTAATGTAATAAAGGACAAAGAGAATGTAACCAATGTACACAAGGAGCATGCCATAATTCCATCGATGACATAATCTAATACCCTAATTTTGTTTTTACGCTCATAGTAGTTCTCCAAAAAATGTAGTACTCTGTACTCAACAACTACAATCATGAGCCGACCCCAAAATCTTTTGGGACTAAGGCTTGGAGTTTGTTGTTATTGCAACAACTACAATCATGCACAGATATGCTAAATATAACGTAAAAGGCCTCGACTGTTTTCCTAAAAAATGGAAATAAAAAGAAAAATCCAATTCAATAATGGATACTTACTCTCACTCTTTCTATCATCTTCATCAAGTGGCACTTCATCCTCAAAATCATCCCTTCCTGCAGAGAAACTAACATCCAAATCCTCATCTTCCCCATCCGACAAGTTATACTTGCTTTTTTTCTTTACGTTCAGCTACAATTAGAAATGATAGACTATGATTATTAAATAAAGACTCATTTTTTTTCTGTAGAGTAAATAAGCAATAGGAGTAGATAATACTACGTAATATATACTGAAAATAATCACCTAATTCATTGGCCACAATTTTAACAGAAATAAATCGCACTACAAAATTAGATTACTTTTTCTAAAATTTATAAAAATAACTTAAAAAATCGCTGTATCAGCTGATTCTATTATTTGTAATAAACTGTTTCTCTGTGAAAAGATATTGCCCAAGACTCTTGTGCTGCAAACTAAGAACCCACACATACCCGTCGTTCACGCTGAGACCTAAGAATAGCTTTATCAAACTCTTGAAGTGTTTCATCCTGTTCCCCAATTCTCTTGTCTACAAACACGGAGGACTTTGCACTTTGTTCATACTCTTTCAGCAGAGTCTTCTTCCTCTGTAAATAAAAAACGAAGAAAAAACACAATTGATGACCGACATGCACAGCAATAATTGGTTAGTTGTTCCAGTTTTCTTCTGAATATCTCAGTGATGGCGGATGCAAAAAAAGGACCTTTTCTATGGCGAGAGAGCGTGCAAGGCCAATTCGACGTTCCTCTCCTTTCCTTTTTTTGCCAAGGATATCGAATTTCCGGCGAGACCAGATGGCTTCAAAAGGATTGGGAGCTGGAGCTTTGAGCTTCATGTTAATGGCCTTCGGTCCGGACTTGCTCTTCTTTGTTTTCTTCTTCACATTCTCACTCTTCATGGCATTTGCTTTCTTCGCCATGACGAATTCGCCGGAAATTTATTTCAGGGTTGCTCTGCCGATCAATTTCAGGGTTTAAGATTTTAGTAAGACGAAATCTTTAAGCATATAAAAGCTGGACCGTGATGTCAGCGGTAGAGAGATGATAGAGAGAAACGAAATAAATACAAATGGAGTGAATTGGGCATGTTAATTTTTGGTTGGACTGGATCAAACACCTTGGGCCAACAATTTAAATCATTTCATTTGGCAAATTTGTATTCCCTTTCTATTTTCAAAACTTTCTCAATTTTTCTTTTTGGATAGTTCAACCAACTTTACCACTTTCCTTTTTCATAAGTAATTTATTATAATTTTTTAGTTTTTATTTTGCACAAAACGTAACCACATGATTTTTACTTATTATTTATCATGTTGATCAAATTTGATCAAGTTTAAAGAGAGTAGGATGAAGTATTTTTTTTAGTATGCATTTGATAACATTGAAATCAATTAAATCGGTTAAAACTATTGAAACTGATGAAATCCTAAGTGAATTGAACTGACCGATTTGACTAACTTACTGATTTGCGAAAAATATTATATTTAAAATATTATGGAAATAGCTACAATGATGTTCTACAGTAACTTCAGTTTGTTCAATCACAAAAATAAGTTAAAACGCATTTATGCTGATTATTATATAATTAAGCGTACAAATTCAAAAGTTATGTGTTTGATAAACAAAAATAATCTATAAGATTGATAACCTGAAAATATTAGATACCAAATAGGCTTTTAGAAAATATTACACATCTATGTTTTTTTTTGGAAAACTTAGAAAATGTTAATTTTAGTAATAAGATTTTAAAAACTAATACAAAGTATGTCTTAAATGTCATAAACTAATCTAAAAATTTATATACGTGTATAATTTTCTCACATCAATAAGCATTAAAATATTTAAGGAAAATTTATAAATAGTTTTAGCCCCAATCTTTTATTTTATTTATATGCCATATTTAATAATTTTTCAATTTTAGTGTTTATTACGACTATCACTTCCTTTTGTTTGGATATATGTCCAGAAAAGTAGCAAACTACAATGCATCACAACTATCTAAACTAGTCAATACTAACAACAAATAGTATAATAGTATTCACCCCCCCCCCCCCCCCACCTAGTTAAAGGTAAGGGGGATATTTTAGTAGGCCCAAATCCAGCAAAAGTACATTCAAACTAGCACGGGGCAGGCCCCAACTTAGTATCCAAAAAAAAGTCAAGAGTAACAATCAAAATACATCAAAACACAGAGTACGATCAAAATACATCAAAACCTGGTGGGCCAAAAGCTAACAAAAGCCTCAGACCCAGCTCAAAGTACGATCCAAAGCAATCTAGTATCCCAGAGTTCTGGCTAAGTTAATGGTCATTCCTCTTTCTATATCAGTCCAGTTCAGCAAGCTCCTTCAAGTCCAATATGCACAGACAAGCATCCAAAACTGAGAAGCCCACTAGGGTTTGCAAACCCTCCTCGCATCATGGAGCGACGCATTGAGAGGCGGCAAAGTCCACCAATTTCATTTACATTAGTTAACTAGTTACGTAACGCGCGTTGCGCGTTCGTGATAATGCCCAAGACCATTGTAGTCCAGGGATACTAATGCCCATGGATACTAATATATCCCTCTGCGGTTTAAATTGAGTTAATATACGAGGGGAAAAGGGTCAAATAGACCTTCGAAATTACATAAAAATGTCAAATAAGCCCTTCTATAGGAGGCTCTGTCCGGATGTCGCGATTTGGGGCAGTTCTCGGTGGAATTTGTTGATGAAATTTTTTGAGCATCTTATTAATTAAGTCTAGTTTACTCATAACAAATTTCAGCTAACAATTCAATCGGGAAGGCATTCAAATAATTCTTGAAGATAACTGCGTAATTATCTTCAAGAATTCATTTGAATGTCTTCCCGATTGAAGTTTTAGCTAAATTTTGGTATGAGTAAACCAGACTTAATGAATAAGATGATAAAAAATTTAATAAAAAAATTCCACCAGGAACCGCCCCAAATGGCGACTGCCGGACAGAGCCTTCTATATAAGGGCTTATTTGACCTTTTTAGGTAAGTTCGAGGGCCTATCTGACCCTTTTCCCATATATGAGTAATATGAATACAATATTTGAATACATACTTTTGTTACTTATTGATAAGGAATCCTAATCAATAAAGTATTTCTATGCTAGATTATATGTGAGAAAAAGGAAAGGGAAAAAACAAAGGGTTTGCAATGAGTAAAATTTGTTAAAGATAATACATATGCACATCACTAACACAATAAATTCAATTTGTTGTTGTCGATGCAACATCACAAGACAATCGAAATGTTTTATATGTCAAGGTTATCACCTATTAAGTCAAAATCAAAATGTATGTCATTGATGGGGCAAAAATCTCTAATGGTTCTTCATGTGATTTCAAAAGCCGGCTTGTCCCCACTCGTAACCTTCAGCTTGCTTGACTATCCTCACTCCAAACTTTATTAGGGCTTCCTGGCAAAGACCATATGCATTATGGCCTTTTACATTTTATATCAGAATTGTGTACATTTATGGAGGAAAAAACTAATTGTATATACTGTTATTCTCTCACACTCTGTACCAAATGTGACACTTATGCACAATGCTATTTTCAAACAAAAGTTTATTACATCTACAAATTACAATTCGATATATTGTACTCCCTCCGTCCCATAGAGAGGTTCCCGATTCGGTTTACGATTCTTGACTGATGATAAAATTTACATATTCAGAAAGTACATTAAAATCGCTAAAACCGTAAACATAGAGCTCCTTTCTTTCTTAGCTCAAAACATATATGATAGTCATTACTTTGTATGAAAACTTGCTCACTTTCTTGTGAGAATTTTGAGATTTATACCGCAAGCAGAATAATAGGCATGAGTACTTTGAAGGCTTGAAAACAGAAACAAGTGATCAACTATTATCCCTATTGGGTTCAAATGTAAGTTCCCTGATACACAATGAGACTACAATCTAGCCTGGGATTAGTGTACCCGATAACAAATTGAAAAAAAAAAACTCTGAGTAGTTGATTCTTCCATAAAAGTCTATCTGATATGGAATTTTCCTTCCCAGAATTCTGCGTTTTATAACTTCTAACTGTTAGTAAGTTTCTATTAAAGGTTTATTTCCCTAAATTTGAAAGTAATATTTCATTTAAAAGATAGCAAAATGCAACCTGGAATTTGAAAGTAGTCTATTTGATATTGAATTTCAGTTTCCAAAGTAGTAACAACAATTATTTAAGAGATTTAGGTGTCCGTAGTGTTAGAGGAAAAAGTTGTTAACAAATTATTATTCCGTATCATACATGGCTGTAAATTTCAGTTTCTAAATTTCCATAACTTTAATCATATAACACTTTATATAAGCATGGACTACTGGTTAACAGATAGTTTGCGGCCAAATACTCGGTCAGTAAATAAACAAATGTGAATAAGCACAAGACAGACATAGAGGCCTAAAAAGCTTACCAGAAGAAGATTGCTGAGCAAGAAGATGGAAAAAGATGAATATGGCCTAAAATCCTTTGCTAGTTTGCAAAAAGATGAATATATATTAATAAGGGGAATACCGGACGATTGAAGGTGAGAGGGTCTCGTGGAATTCCATAACTCGGGTAGCCTCTGGGATGGAAACAACTTAGGATGATGATTTGATATCAGGTGTATATGAAATGAAATTACCTTCTTAAATGCAATCATCACTATTACAAAAACAAAGGAAAATACCAACTTACATGGGAAGACGAAAGAAGTAAACTGATTTGTCCTTCAGTGAGGCTTTACTAACGGGAGCTCTTTATCTCCAATTCCTTTCCTCTGAACCCTGAGCGTACTTCCATCAGCTTAAGGGAGTACACCTTTAGCCGAGCCCAAGTGGGGCGATCGAGAAGAAAAGAGAAACTATCAATTGCTAAACCCAAACGGAAAGAAATATGGTGTGTCGTATCAGATTGGAGCCGTCTGGGGTATGCTAAGGGGCGGAATGGATTAACATTTAACAATAAGTTAGACAACCAATGGAAAACGGATGTAAATGTCGAATTAAAGGGAGTGCCAAAAATGTTGAGGCGCCTGAATGAAAAAGAGGAGATAAAGGATACGGAACGGAAATAAGCGGAAGGAAGGCTATAGTTCACGGAACGGGAACATGGAAAGCTACTTTGCCGTTAAACACAGGCTATAATAAGTTTAAAAGTACAAAAATCCATACATGATGTACAACAACTTTATGCAGCAAGAGACACCAACACATTTTTTATGACCATTATACCCTTAACAATATTCACTCTTATAAGATTGTAGAGATATTTACCCCAAAAATGTTACTCCGTATATTATAAGTATTTATTTATTTGAATTAAAAAATTCTAATTCAATCTCAATGTCATTTATAAAAATTGAAACATGTGAAAACAAAGCGTGAAAGGTTGGAAAAACATTTATGGATTCCACTAACGTGTGTGCAATTGACGATGAATATTGATCAATGCAATGATGCATACTTTCTCACTCGTACAAATTATAGTGGTATACTACATATACTCTCAATAATAATATTTAAATTTCATATAATGTGGATTGGAATTATTTGTGTTGTTTAATCGACACAAATATCAAATTCAATTTGTAAAATATTTGTACAGTTTCTCAGTTTAATGAGACATATACGCCTCAAGTACTATACCTTTATCTCAAAATTTGATTAGTTAAGTAGTTAACAATATTTTTGTAAAAAAAAAAAGACATTCCATATTTGGTATGATTAAGACAATATTAATGAGACGTATACGCATCAAATACTATACCTTCATCTTACAACTACCAACATTATGGAGCTGCTTTTTGTTATGATGGAAGACTAAGGTCCTTAAATATATCGAAAAAGGGCGACATGGGGAGCGGTGAAGGTAAACCCTAGTCGTCTCCCCTTTTTTCTTTTATTCTCAATCAGTTTTTTCTCCTTAAGATGACAATTTATCTTCTTCACAAGTATTTTCAAGTTATTTTATGTGGTTTTTCCTAGAAATGTCTAGGGTTTGTGTATTCCTCGTCGGTGAAACCGATCGGGCGTTGAAATTTATTGTTGATGGATGACAATGCCAATCCTGTTTGATTTGTTTGGGAGGTTAACTTCAGACATTAGCAACTCCAAGACTTCAATTACTCGCCTTTCTCATGAAACACTGTCGTACTATGATATATATATATATATATATATATATATATATATATAATGTTCGCTTGGATCTTCTTTTTGTTGGCTGATCAAACCGATGATATTTATAATTTCTTTATGGTGGCTGGACAAACAAGATTTATATGTCAAACAAGAATATTGAAGTAGTTAGTTTAGTCAAATCCCTTTGTTAGAACAGCTTCCATTGAGTCTCTGCACCTATCCTTTCTATTTTTCCTTGTCGGTGGATGGTAAAACCAATTTATATGTTTGCTTTCTGTTGCAGATAAGAACTATGTCTATGATTGATTATTGGTGAAGTAGCAGGTATTTCTATGTTGATATAGGAGTCTACATCTTTGCGGGGTTATCCCATTGTTATGCTCCTTTTGAATTATTCAGTTCTATGTCACATCCCATTGTTATGCTTCATAAGAAAGAAATGCAAACAGAATAAGGAGTCATTTTGCTTTATTCCATCATATTCCTAAGCCAAAAAATAGTGAATTCTTGACTCCATTGCAAATTATGAAATTAAAATATATGTATTGTATATTGAGTAAATTCAACTACTTTTAATTGCTTACCTCTTAACATTTATAATTACTAAAGAATACCAAATTTACATTCCTTCGCAATGAAACACAACAAAAAATCAGTCTATTGCATGTTTAAGTATGGCTAGTATTTTTGAGCAATTTCTTTAAGGAAAAAAACTTTTTATGTGCACAGAAACATCTGGAACATAAATGGTGGTTGTGCAGCTTCTGTTGGTAACTGTTGGTTGGCGGTGCGTGCATTCTCATAGAAATGTTCAAATAGAGAGTCAAGAATCGCACTGTCAGCCGTTGTTTGCTTCGTTGCTCCATCTCCATCAGGTTGCTTCCTTTGAGCAGAGAGTGTGGGTTCTATCAAGAAATGTTCAGAAGCAAAGTCAGCCATTTCATAGAATGCAACATTGACACTCTCAATGACTGTTCTGCGTTCTCGTAAATAGACCCGATATGCCTTTGATTGCGTGGAGTACCCAATGAATACTCCTTCGATAGCTTTCGGATCCATCTTGCTTCTTTCATTTCTGTCATTTAGAACAAAGCACTTACAACCAAACACTCTGAAGAATGAGATGTCAGGAGTTCTGTTGAAGAGAATTTCATATGGGGTCTTGTTGAAGCGCTTGTGAATTGATGTTCTGTTCTGAGTAAAGCATGTCGTGTTGATTGCTTCAACCCACATGAAATGGGGAAGCTTTGATTGGATGAGCATTGTGCGTGCTGCTTCAATAAGTGTTCTGTTCTTTCTTTCAACGACTCCGTTCTGTTGTGGTGTTTTTGCTGCAGAGAATTGCTGTGTGATACCCTGAGTTTCATAGAAATCAGCAAGAGACTGATTCTTGAACTCGGTACCATTATCTGTTCTGATGATCTCCACACTCTTTTGCAGAAAATTTTGGATTGTTCTGATGAAGGTTATGATGGTTGCAGCTGTTTCATCCTTTGTCCTTAGAAAGGATGAAACACCTAGTTATCTCAGCCCCATGACCATTAAACCATGGGTGCATGAAGCAATAACCGCTAATGCACAAGACTCTGGAAGTACCCCAGTTGTTCAGAATATATCATCCAAACCCCAAACAACACAGCCCCCAACCATTTCCATACCTATCTCCAAACCTTTAGCCATAGAAAACCAACAACCATCCACATCAAGGGGAACCCAGGATACAGAACTAGTATCCTCCCCTACAACGACCAAACCCAATCTCAAAACCATACCCTTCGAGGACCTTGTAGCTGAGGTCTTTGACCGTATACTAGACGTGGAAGAAGGCAACCTTACCCCTCTTCAAAAAGCCCTTCTCCATGCTCTAGATACACAGAACACATGCCGTGAAAGTCTCCGTGGCACTAAACGTTCACATGAGGATCCTGACGATTCAGATTCTCATGAGGGGGAGAACAAGCGCCAGCGGATACTTGAGCATGTTGCTTCTACTAGCCAACCCTCAAAACCAAACCAACCCTCTACCTCTACCAATGAACAACCCACTACTTCAGCCAGCCATAAATCCCTAGCCACTCTTTCTAGCATGGTCGAGCTAGACAAAACATCCCGAGGTGCATCTCCTATAGATGTTGACCAAGGACGGAATGGAAGTCCTGATGATGCTACCACGAGTACATCTTCCTACTCAGGCCATCAGCTAGAACCTAGTTCGAAACTGATGTCAACGGGCAATCCTGAGGATCCCGGAGTCACCCAGTCTCAGCCAAGGGAGGATTGGCCGCATGTAACAAAGTATAGAGGTCTGGTCTCTGTGCAAGAGCATCGTGTTGAAATAATTGAGGATCCCTGCAAGTCTCACCAGGATCCCGATGCTACGCCCGACATGTCGCAACAGCAGCAGCAGGCTCCCTCCAGCTACTACAATGATCAAATGCACGATGAACTTGAGGAAATGCTGGTACACAACAAATGGTCTGAACTCTGGACAGATGTAGATGAATCACAGCGAAGAACATACCTCAGAGATCTCTTAGTCAACTGTGCTACTGATGTGATTCTACTTGATCAAGATGAACTCAAGGAGGGAGAGAACTACGAGACACCACCCAAGGAGCTTGAGTCGATCATTAGACAAACGGCGGCTCAAATGCCCAGAAATGAGAAGCCCTGGGAAAAGATCGACATCAACGCTCCCTTTCAAGAGGAAATCAGAGAAAACATCTGGCGAAAAGAGGATAAGGTCAGAGAACTGGACGAACTGAAAATCCGTGGTCTCAACCATCTACGAGGACAAAACAAGGGCGGACAACTGTTTCTACTTAGCCATCACTATATGGGAAAACAGAGAGAAGTCTGGCAACACGAACTTCAAACTGCCAAGGACCCAGTCTAGGCTGTTCTCAATGTGGCCGAAACCAACTTTCAAGATATCAAACTCTCTGTCTACCATCTACAGCGCTCTGACGGAACTGAATTCACGTGCAAGGAAAATGATCTCTACATGCTAAAAATGGATGACATCTATCAGATGTATCTTGCATTCCAAGAAATTCCTGGCATTCGTGACAAAACTACACAAAACGGGCTGGATGCACTCAAGCGCTTTATGATAAGACAAATCAAATTCTTTGCCTCTCATGATCTTCAGATGGCTCTTGAAACAAACATGCCGAAGACAAATCTCACAAGACCGAAGCTGTATGGACAAGAACTTGAGGACTTTCCTGAGTATTACATCTTTGATAGTCCAATCACGCTTATCTATCTGAATCACAATGGTGAGAAACGCATGCTATTCATTGATGAAATTAACAAGTACTGTGACGGAACTCTGAAGATTGTGAAAGAGAAGCTGCAACCTGTCAGAGAAGCATTTAAAGAAAGACAACAGAAGTATGCAGATGCCACAGATGCTGAATTAAAAGAGGCACACAGAATTGACAACATCCTACAGGCCATCGAAAAGCAACTTGATAGAAGAAACTCACTCAGGAGCTATGAGCATGCACTTAATCTCAGAAAGAATTATTACAAAGCTCAGAAGTGAAGAAACCCAACAAGACGGCACTTGACCACAAAGGGGGAGATTGTTAGAACTTTTATTGTGGGTCAAGTTTGTCTGTAATGTCTTGTTTAATAAAGTAGACTAGTTATACCATTTATGGTATTAGATTAGTAATCATTATGTAATAAATAGGTTAAAGGGAATAAGGCCCAAAAAGGCCTTGGCCCAAACCTCAAGGTTTACCTAAATCGGTAACCTGTACAGCGCCTATAAATATGCGCCTTGTGTACAGGTACCGATATCGATCAATACATTCTCTAGCCTTACGCTGCCCAAATAGTTCTCGATAAACTAGAAGAAGAATTTCTCTGTTCTCGATATTGCCTTATCATTATCAGATCTTCTTTTCTTCTGTTTAATCGATGAATACCATCTAGTTGATCGTTTGTCACGCCCCGGACCTATCCGGACACGTCAACAACCCGCCGTACAATACGAATAGTCAACCGCAGTCCAACACATTCATATTATACAAGGCGTCTTGAATATCATTCACACATATACATCCATAAACAAACATAATAAGTAATTCATAACGCAGCGGAAAACATTGTTTTAAACAAGAAGGCCACACAAGGCATTTCATGAGCACGCAGGCTCCATAGTAAAATATCAATGAGCAAATTTATTAACGTTTCAAATAGAATGGAGGAAGCACGAACCAAGTCTTCTCTCCTAGGAATCACTCGATCAACGAGCACAGGATGCAAGCTCTAGCCTCAACCTGAAATGGTGGTGGGACGCCCCCGAAGGGGTCAATACTCTATACAGCTATAAAGTACTGGTGTGGCAGGCATCTAATAGATATACAACAAGTATTTCACACACAAGACCCTCAAATAGGGTGATAATATAGGTTAGGTTGTAATCCCAAATTACCCCTTCAAAAAAATATACTTACTTTATATAAAGTCAAGTAGTCGGCTCAAAGGCCCATGTTTATCACAAAACATTTCCCAAACCCCGTGACTAATAGTCACGACATACATAGGGTCCAACCCTAATATAACTTCTCATTTATAGAGTTCGGCTCGAGTACATCATCATGCACTCGCATCATAGATCTCCTACTTCATGTAATCATATCATAGATCTCCTACTTCGTGTATTCATCCCATAGATCTCCTACTTCATACAATCACACCATAGATCTCCTACTCCATACAATCACACCATAGATCTCTTACTCTATGAAATCACAATTGACACTTGAATCTCATTCAAGTTCATCACAAACAAACTCAAACCTTAAGTTTGATTCTAACACATTTAGGACAATCCTTAACTAGCATCACAATACTATTAAGATTATTCCTACAACTCATCTATCATTAATGGTAGCCCCTCCATATCAATAGATATGTGGCAGCCCCCCCCATGTGTTAGGCATCATCATGAAATTATACATTTACATACACATAACATTCATACATGAGTTGGAAGGGTCAATTTACCATATTAGCATACTTCTATCTCACATGACTCCATATTCATCAATATGGTTTCAATTCATGATCAAGTCCATTACTTATCATTCATATCATGTTCAAGCATATTTATTCACAAAAACATGATTTAAGCATTTAGGTAATCTCATGCATAACCTACAAGTTGTAAGTAACTAGATGTCGGTCCTCACCTCAAATGAGCTTTAAAACCTTCCTTCTCGCTCCAACGACCAAAGCCTCGGCCAAGAAGGTTTGAGAACTGATTCCTTGCTTGGAATTGAGTGTTAAACAGCCCCCTCAAAGTGCTAGTTCAACTCCTAACCGAAGACACAAAAACAGTCCCTAGAACGGGTGTTTCCCGACGAATTCGTTCCCTAACCTTTCAAGGTTTTGTCTAGGTTAGTATCTAACCTCTCCAACAATTAAAGTCACTTTATAATAACATTTTATACACTTCAATCAGTGTATAATAGTTCTTCAATCATTTATATGATTTAGACAATAGAGAGGAAGGTTTTGGATTCAAACTTACTTTGAATAGAAAAACGTATTCTGCGAGGTTGTGTTTTGCTCGGACGATTTGGAAGCCTTCCACTACTACGATTGATGCAAACCAGACGTTCAAGGATTCCTCGTCTTGAGAGCTTTCTGTTGGTATCTCGCACGCCTTATTTGGATGTGTATAACTCGAGATATGAAGCAAACAAGTAACCTTACGCACTGGAAAGACTACCTGCGGACATCCCTCTTCCTTCCTTCTCTCTTGAGTTGTGTGGATCCTTTTGCTCCCTTATCTATTTGGGGTTCGAATGGGGTGTAGGCGGAGTGTATAGGAGACCTTAAACATTCTAAAAGAGCATGTGGCTCACAAAAGGACATGGGAGATATTTGGTTTGAAATCAAATATGGGGTGGACCTCCCCCTTTTGTTTTCTCTTGGAGTTTTTGTGCATGTGAGCCAAGGGTCCGCCCCATATAGTCTTCTCACCTCTTTTCATTTGTTTTGCAGGTACTAAGTCCATGTGGAATGGTTCCCAATTGATCCCATTCAACTTGGGGTCCAAAATATCTACCAATACTTCCAAAAATGGGAAGATGAGTCCTATTGTTTTATCTTTTGTCAAAAGATGTCTTTTTGTACTCATCTTAATTTATTTAGAACAAGTCAACTTCCCTCATCACATTGTTGATCTCCAATATGTGTAGGTTTATCACAATAATTTACTTGATGGATATCATAGAAAGAAAATCCCACTCCCATTATTTAGCTCAATAATGCCAAAGATGGGGCTATAGGCATTTGTATTCTTCTTTAATCATTCTATCACTTATTTGACATTTGTCATACATATTTTTGGGCTACTAGCCGTGTGGGTCACTCCGAGTGGGTCTAGAACGCCATTCTCGAATACTTGCTATTTTTAGCAGGTTGGGCCCAAAATAATGTTTGGGCCGCCCGACCTTCCTCAAATTGTCTTGAAAGATTATGTATCGCTATTTAGGTAATGTTGGGCTCTTTTATTTATTAATAAGTCCCGAATAAGTATTTGCAAAACCCGACACTATTGTACGAGTTTGAACAGTATGACATCCAACCATGCACTACGTAGAACATTAATCGTTTTACTATTGTTTGGAGATCGGAAATTCAATACATAAATTTTGAATTTAAATTGAATTTTCAAGGACGTTCGGGTGCGGTGTCACATCATTAGTCTGCATATACTGAGACCAACACATAACAAATTGTTGACAATGTTTATGATTTAAAGTTTTTAACCAATATATTTTTTATTATTATAATATTCAGGCATAATGTATAGGCAAAATAGAAGTTGGATGTATGATAAAAATGCGGTATTGTACTGAATGAAAACATATTTCCTTGAGGGATGTGAGGAGTTTATTAAATTTGCACTTGAACACCCGGATTATATGAGTGGTGATAAAATCAGATGTCCATGTTCAAAGTGTAAAAATCTCAAATTTAAAGACCCAGACGAGGTTGGGTGAGATTTGTACGCGGACGGTTTCGTTCCCAATTATTATAATTGGACTTGTCATGGCGAACCTTTGGATCCATCTCTCACTCCACGAACGGTAGGTTCATCTCGTAACGTCCCTAACGAGATGAGTGGGTGGGGAGACCGTGATCAAATGAGGTGGGACCAAAGAATGGTATATGATGCATACGGTCCATCGATGTCTAAGTTCAACCCCCCACAACCATCTAACGATCCTCTTGAAGCCTCGACATCGTATCAACCAGATGCGGATGAAAATCCGATATTTTATCAACCTTATGTGGATGAAGGTTTAGCTGAGAGATTTCAAGATGTTTTGAAAGCTGCCGATCAGCCTCTGTATGCTGATTGTGAGGGATACTCTCAGCTATCGCCGTTACAGAGTTTATGAACATAAAAGCTGAATACAATCTCCCTGAAACTTACATGTCTAGAGTTTTGAAGTCAGTAGGAGGAATGCTACCGCGTGATCATAGCCTCCCCGATTCATATTACGACATGAAGCAATTAATATCTAAACTGGGGCTTCCTTGTATAGAAATTGATGCGTGCCCTTGAGGATGTATGTTGTTCTAGAAGGATGATGAGGCACTTGAGATCTGCAAGTTCTGTGGTGGAGACAAATACAAACTTGTTCCTCAGCGTATTGCCCAAATGCAGCGGGAATTGGAGGAGCAGCAACGAGCATTGGAGGAGCAAAGGAAAAAGGAGGAAGAAACAAGAGCTCGGCTGGAAGCGATGGAACGGATCATTAGCACCGGATTTCGGTCTCAACCTCAGCCGTATATACTGCACCTTGAGTAGACTTCTCAAGTTCCGCAGATGGGCGGTTATTTCCGTTCCAACTCTGGGTCCGGGTTGCCTTCATTTGGATCTTTTCAGGATGTCCCTTTTAACCTGTTTGAGACACCTGGAGGCAGCCAAGGCGGAGGCAGTCGCGGAGGCCAAAGTTGGGGCCAAGGCGGAGGCAACCGAGGAGGCAACCACACGAAGAACACGAGACCGAAGACGATTATTTAAATTATGATGAATCTGGATATTATCATAACGGACGAAGGAGTATGTAATGATACATTTTTAATTTAAATTGATTATTTAAATGCTTATTTTAGTCTGTTTATTACTTTTATTCCAGTTGATAGATTAAAAGTGTATAAATTTCTTTTCTATTTAATTGTTATAATTGTACAACAATTTTTTTAAAAATAATTTTAAATATAATTTTAAATTAAATTATTTTTCTAAAGAACATATTTTTTTTAAAAACAGAAAGTCTAGTCACGGATCTAAGTCTGTGACAAATGTTTTGTCCGACTTTTTCAAATTTTATTTTTAAATTATTTTAAAAATAAGTTTTTTTTTTTTAAATTTGAAAATTTTGAAAATTTGAAACAAAATTTGAAAATTTGAAAATTGGCGGTTTTTAAAAAAAATCAAATTTTAAAAATTAATACGGCCGATTTTAAAAAAAATTACAAAAGTTAGTCACGGACTTGTCCGTGACCACTGTAAAATTTTTAAATAAATTAAATAATATGTAGTCACGGATATGTCCGTGACAAACGCACCGGAGTAGCAATTCCGGTCACAAACTAGTCACGGATCATGGCAGTGACTAATCCGTGACTAAATGTAGTCACGGATAAAAGTTTGTGCTACACTTAGTCACGGACTTAGTCACAGACCAAATCTGTGACTAAAGAGCTTAGTCACGGATTTTTAACACTACGGTCCGTGACTAAGTTTGTGACTACGGACCTGTTTTTTTGTAGTATTACCTCAAGCTCATATGAGGTCATCTATGACCTCCTTAAGCTTAAAAGAACAGTTAATCGACCATTCTTTCTTATATTATAGTGCATTTTTTAAATTTTGAGATTTATATCATTTCTGGTGATAATAATTCTTGAAGTTCAAATGTTTTTAATGCCTTTTTATATAGTGTTACCACTTTAAAATTTGTTGCTACATACAATCTTATTTTGGGAAAAAGAATTGTCCTAATCCATATGGTGTCATGTTTAATAAGAAATCACCCCAATTTTGCCTGATGAGTGTTACAAGTTTCACTATAAGTGCTTAGAGCATCCACAATCGTATAGGGTTAACAGGTTTAAAAAATTGACACGTGGCAATTAACAAATGGATCAGTCCTCCACATCACGTTGGGATCATTTCAGTCCACATTGAAACCGAGAATTCATGCGCAGTGCTCCCTGTGTAACAGCCTATAGTTGACCAACGTGTACAATAACTGATTTATACACATATTGCTCCAAACCCCAAAATCATTCCAGATGAGCCGGCTCCTTCATAAAATACTCCGTGTAGTTATCAAATTCAATTCATTGATTGACTGATCAAAAGCCATGCAATTGTCTTCCTGAATCAAACAACTTCTGGGTTAAAATAAATCCATAAAGGTAATGTTACCTATATCAATTCATTGAATTTGATACATACTTCGTATCTATTATTCAATATATTCATTTCGTCTATATCTATTATTTTTAATTTCTATTAAATTCTTTGAATAATATTTTTAATTTGTTCATTTATTATTTTTATTTTGATTGAGCATGTTGATGACTTTTTTTAAAATAATACTCCGTATATACTTTTTGTAAGCAGATCGGTTTTGACAAAAATGACAACACCTAGTTATGACTCGGATTCCAATAGCTCATCATCTAGTGATGATTCATATACATTATCTACACAGATGCTCAATCAGCTAAGGAGGGATGATGACATTTTTGCCGAAATGAACATTGATGTAGTGGAGGCATGTGCAGTTCACGTCCCATTGATATTGTCTCCTATGCTAATATGTAGCAAAGATCCTCATGGCGGTTCAATAAGTGGTAGACGACATATAAATCGTGATAGGAAAGAACGTCATGATCTAATTGTCAATGATTATTTCAATGGTGAGAACTCAAAGTATACACCTGAGAAATTTCGTCGACGATTTCGGATGGACATCAAATTATTCCAACGAATTTTGAGAGCAATTGAGGCCTATGATGATTATTTTACACAAAAGGTTGACGCGATTGGAAAACCCGGGCTTAGTCCTTTACAAAAAGTCATAGCTTCAATACGTATGTTAGCATACGGTTGTGCAGCGGATATTCTTGACGAGTATGTCCAGATTGGAGAGAGCACGGCAATTGAAAGCTTGAAACGATTCTGCGATGCTATTATTGGCATTTTTGAAAAGCAATATTTACGAAAACCGAACAAAGATGATGTTGCAAGACTTTTGAAAGAGGGAGAAGACCGTGGATTTCCAGGTATGCTTGGTAGTTTAGATTGTATGCATTGGCATTGGAAAAATTGTCCAACAGCCTGGCATGGGACACATACTAATGGTTTCAAAAGAGTTCCAACCCTCATTTTGGAAATTGTAGCATCTAAAAATTTGTGGATTTGGCATGCATTTTTTGGAATGGCCGGTACAAATAACGATGTTAATGTTTTGGATAGATCTCCCTTATTTGATGACCTTGTTAATGATAGAGCACCGCTATGCAATTATGTAGTGAATGGTCATCATTACAATATGGGGTACTATCTATCAGATGGGATTTATCCAGAATATGCCACATTAATCCAAACTATTTCAAATCCATCTTCTCTCAAGGAAAAATTATTTGCAAGACATCAAGAGTCTGTGAGTAGGGGTGGAAATAGGCCAGCCGGCCTGTCAGGGGCCTGTGGCCTGGCCTGTTAAAAGCCTGGCCTGGCCTGGCCTGTTTAGTAATCAAGCCAGGCTTGGGCTTTTTAAAAAGCCCGTTTATTTAAAAAGGCCAGGCCTAGCCTAATTCTGAAGCCTTTTTACCTTAACAGGCCGGCCTATTTATATATGTGTATATATATATATATGTATATATATCTAGTTATATTCATATTTATTTGTATTATTTATATTTATATTGTATTTATATTGGTATACTCAACTATAGCAAAATCGGTATAATAGTATTTTTAGGGAGTGTGTATTATAAATTAGAATAGAATACTATTTTAAATATACATAAAGTGTGTTAATAGTTTATTAAGGTAATTGAAATTCAAAGTTTTTCAAGATTTAAAGTATATAGAAATTTATAAACTACATAATAATACTCCATAATAATGTATTATTAGATATCTAAAGCAAAACTAACGTATTATTATACTTTTTAGTGAATATTTAGGGAAATAAATTTTATAGCGGATTAAAAGGATTTTACACTTTTCATTTTAATTTTTTTGAAATTTTGTTTTTTTTTCTTAACAGGCCCGGTAAACAGGCTTCAGGCCAGGCCAGGCTTTTGAACAGGCCAGGCCCAGGCCGAAAAAACAGGCCTTTAACAGGTAACAGGCCAGGCTCAGGCCTATATATTCTAAAACAGGCCCGGCCTGTTTAGGCGAAAGCCTGGCCTGGCCTGGCCTGTTTCCACCCCTATCTGTGAGAAAAGATGTAGAACGAGCATTCGGAGTACTGCAAAGTCGGTGGCATATTATCAAAGGTCCAGCACGTATGTGGAACCCAAGGGATTTGGGAAAGATTATGAAAACATGTATCATTTTACATAACATGATTGTTGAAAGTGAGAACAGTCAAGGCATTGATCCTCAAAGTTGGCAATCTGAGGGAGAAGATACAAGTGACAATGTTGTTCCGGATCATGATTTTACCTTCCTATTTTCAAGGATGAACACTCGATTGAAGGAGATACAAAATAAAAGATTGCATCGAGAGTTAAAGACTGATCTCATAAATCATTTGTGGGAGCTACATGGTGGCCAACATGTTGATTAAGCTTTTATTAAAATGACTTCATATATCTTATTTGAACTACTCAGGAAATTTATTTATATTTCTTTGTTTTGTAATACTACGTTCGAGCATTTAATTTATTGCTCTTTTCATGTGTCATTTGGTTTACTTAATAGCTACTTCTCCTAGTTTATTAATGATTATATTTCAATCTCATTAATAGGAAGGAAATAATTATGAAACAAGCAAAGGAAAATAGGAGTCTCCACCAAATCTACAGAACTAATGTTTACAAATACAACCCTTCATTGATTTCAGCTATGTGCAAGTGCAGAATAAGACTAATGAGACTAATTTTATTAGAGCTTGGTAGCACATAAATTGTCAATTTTATTGATATTGTACCTACCCCAAGTACTCCCGAAGTCCTGAGTAAGATATCTAAATCACTACTTGTCCTTTGAACAAGTGGGCACTTGAATATTTATATTTCTTCTTTCTTTGACTATATCTCCCATCCACCTTCCATGTTTAACCAAATCAGTTACTAGACAAACACAGCAGGGCATGGGAAGTTTCGTTTCTTCCGAAAATAATTTGTACTCTAGCAGAATACACACATTGAAATTCCTTGGAAAATCTATGAGAAAGGAGTGAAGAATATCTTTAAAGAGAAAGTGGAAAATTAAATCTTCAATCCTACTCTTCAATATGTGAATATGGGGTTCTGCTAACTACAGTGATGAAATAGCAGGGTTGGAAAATCAGAGTGAGTAAATTAGAATTATCAAAATTCAAAAAGCTATACGCATTAATGTGAAAGCTAAGCAGCTTCAAAATACTAAACATGTTCAAAATAAACTGCTGCTGATTAAACATCCTACAAGCTACAATTTCAAAATGATAACCAATCAGAATTCAAGATAACCTACTACTAATTAAATAGTCAACAAGGAATAAACATCATGATATAACAAGGAATAATAGGAAAGATCATTTGAAACTATATGATTAAAAGCTACTATCAGTAGTCTACTAGTACTAATCCCGCTTGAAAAGAAAACATCCATGCCAACAAACATATGGCTAGATTTTAAAAGAGACATGCGCCAAAGAAGTGCGGTCTTGAGCGTCAAGTGCTGAACATGGAGAAAAAAATGATCATTGTTAGTTTAGTCACAATTCATTCAAACTCAATACAAAACAGATAAAATATGTCTTCTTAAAAAACACAGATAAAATATGTATTTAATATTTACCTACTAGATCCAAAGAAGCCATCTTTTTTCCATTCTTTTAGAATATTTTCTTGCATGACTTCATATGCCGCTCGAGCACTTGGTGAGAGCTTACTTAGATCTTGATTCATAATATGTTGTCGCTCTTTCCTCCTTTCAGCATTCTTTTTTAATTCAATCTCTTCTTTTATGAGTTGTTGTTTCAATTGAAATTCTTGGCGGTCATTCTCTTTTCTCATCTCCAAAGCTGTAATATTTGCATTAACTTGTTTCTCTAAAGTACTTTGTAGCTTGGCCAATGCATCCACCACACCTTTTTCCTCATGCAACTTTCTTTTTTTATCCTTGCAGCCTTTTCTTCCTTGAGGACGCATGAGCCCATCTGAGTTATTACCTCCACAAGGCATATTTTCTTCATTAATAGTCGGTACATCATCTTCTGCTACCGGTGAGTTGGAGATATCAACAGTTTTTTTATTTGTTTTAGGCGGTTTCACATGTTGTGAGTACCATTTTGGATTTTTTATCATTTCTTCCCAACAATGAAGATACTTAAATGGGCTTCCTTGAATGTCTTCATACGATCCCATCGCCTTATTTATCTAAAACATAAAAATGAAATATATAATTTAACTCACCTTCAATAACAAACAGTTTTAAATATTAAAGAAATAGAAGCTTTTAAATTTTACATCTGTTGTCTCATTGCCAATTTTTTATAAGAGTTTTAGCTGGAAATAGGAGTTTTATTTTGACAGTCTCATGACTTTATTCTGTCATGACTTTATTCTAATATCAAACTCTAAAAAAGAAAGTAGATATTCAAGCAAAAATAGTAGTTTTAAAGCATTACAACATGCTGGAATAATGAAATTCATTATTAGGTTGAAATAATGCAAGAAAAAAAACTGCAACCTCATAAATGTAATAGTCTTACCAAATCATCCACGTTTGTGCCACTTTGCGGGTGTCTATCCAATCGCTCGTAATGCCCAATAAATTTATTCACCGCTGTTTGAATTTTTCCCCAATGACATTGCAAGCTGTTGTTGTTTCTAGGAGGATTGCATCTAGCCCCCATATTCTCCTTAAAGACTTCTTCAATTCTCACCCACATAGCAGTATTTTTTTGATTATTTCCAATGTCTGCGTCCATTGATACATGTAACCACGCCTTCGTCAATGCTAGATCTTCTTCTTTGGTCCATTCTTTTCTGATAATTGCAGCTTCAGATACTATCCCGCTATCGGTGCCTTTCTTTTTTGGTTTTTTAGTTGAACTCTCAGGCTGAGCATTTGCCATTGGAGTATTCAATATTGGAGAATTCAATAGACTTTGGAATGGTATTTTAGATCCATATTGATCAACATAATAAGGATACATTCCATTGCCCTGGTTGAAGTTATAAGTCGGTTGAATTGGTGGGATTGAGTGAAGTGATTGGCTTGAGTGTTGAGTTGGTATTGGGTGAATATACTGGTACTGAGAAGAAGAGAAGGTCTCAGGGTCTTGTGAATCCATTGCTTTAAGTATCTGCATAATAAAGAATAAGCATAATGTAGCTATAAATAAACCAACAAACTGTTATCAAAGTAAACTATCATAACTTCAAAGATAAAACAAAAAAACAAAGAGAGTGATTTAAAAAAAAAAGTCATTACTGTTGCCCGCGGATGTGTGTATATGTAGTTTTTTAACCTGTTCTCTATTGGCAGTGAGGTTAAAGTTGGTGTAGAATTTGAAGCGAATGAATCAGATTCTATCTCTAAACAAGGGGTGAACCTTACTACGGAGTGATAAATTTATATGTTACCTTACTAATGATGGTAGAAATATTACATGAGTTCTAAGGCCCAATGTGAAAACACTTTAACAGACCTTAGATTGGTCAGAGAAGCTGTTGATGATACTGCAGGGGCAGCAAAGTATGTTGTTTCTCACAAGCTAAAAGTTGTTGGTGTTGTGGCTAGCCTCACTCCTGCAAGGATATATGGATTGGATGTACTTAAGCACAATATACAGACAAGTATAGTGTTTTCTCTTGACGAAGGCCCTGGTGTTCATTTTAAGGCACTTGCTGTTTTTGCTTTGAGGAATATCAACCTTACAAAGATTGAAAGTCGTTCATTGCACTCCTTGCAGAAGAAAGGGCCCAAAATGCTTTAGGCAACCTAAATGAATCTGCTTTAGTTTTGAGAGTCTTGTATTTTTAGTTTTCTGGAATTAGACATAAGGAAATTCATTAAAAAAAGACCTTACTACTACAAATCAAGTGGTGTATGGTATTGTGCACATCAAAGAAAATTGGATGGGAGAGGCGAAATATGATGAAGCAGTTTAGACCACCCAGCATGTAGTGATGCTGCACCGGAAAAGCAAGCGTAGCATTAACTCTATCATCAAATTCTAATACCATAACAATAACATCTCTCTCTGCCAAACATGTTAAAAGCTACTTATAAGCACACAAGTCACTTTTGGCTGCCAACAGATCCTACACGCCACATAGTGTGAAAATACTATTTGGGAAAACGTGGTACTGCCAAAAACAAAAACAAAGCGAAGTCTATTTGCAGTGAAGGTATATTAGTGTAGAATGGGAAAAGAAGGAATCAAACAAAGTTTCAGTTGGATTGACTCATTATAATCTTTCGTATAATAAAATAACCAACCACAAGTGAGCTTGTAATAATAATAGCAGTAAGAATTAAAACAAGAAAATCAAAAATTAACAATCAGAATAGTAACAAAAGCACAACTCTTTACTCTGCTAAGAAAAATGATCTCGGTGCAATATTATGGCCAGGTCAGTCTACAGTTGTTCCTAAAGGTTGGGAGATTCCTATGGGTGAATTAAAATTGAGGGTAGGAGTTCCTCTTAAAGGAGGATTAGAGCAATTTGAGAAGGTCACGATCCCTACTCAAAAGATGTAAAGCATCTGAGTTATGTGTTGAAGTTTTTAAGAATCCATGAGCTCTATGCCTTATTCTGTACCACTCGAGTATATAATATTCCCAATCGCTCTAGGTGAAACCTTCCAAATTAGGACTTCGTTAATCAAATTTTCAATTTTTTTACCCCTTAATCCATTAATCATTTGAACGGAAAAGGAAAATTTACGGAAATAGAAAGAATCGAAATACCTAACCACAAATTAAATATTTGAAGGAGAGATATATATGACCTGGGTCTCTGCCAAAGGTTGTCTTGGTCTCTGCGGCAGTTTTACTCGAGGAAGCTTTACTCCAGATGGGGAAGGTGAATGAAGCGGTGACTGAATATTTTGGCGGGCATATGCTTTGTTTCGCGGGAAGCTTGTTTCGCGGTAGGAGTTCGTGGATAATTTTACAGTTTTGGCCGTAGTTTTGGTTCACGTGTGCTGACTCATCATGTGAAGGGGGCTATTGTGAGAAGACGGTGGTGTCTACAATGTCTAAATAAATATTTAACAGCTCAGCATCACATGAAGTTAAACTCCCTGCGTTGGAACCGAAAATTTTAGCAAAATGTTAAATGGAATGACGTAGCAGTATTTTTTAATGTGTACACTGTCCGGTTAAAGATGCTCTTATAATGGAAAAATGTAATCATTTGTTTTTTTAGTTTAGTCATGTATTTTGGTTTTAGGGACATGTGCACAAATGTTTGAATTATACTGTTTAGGAACACATTTCAACCCTTACGTTCAAAAGTTTATAAAATATAGGCAATCATGTCCCCAAATGTGTATTGGAATTATATACAAATATTAGTATCCTTAAGTATACTAACTATGCTTATTCTGGTGTCTGCCACCTTAAACATAAAAACATTTAATATATTGACATAAGTAAAGGATGTAACTCTCAATTTAAAATTGCTATGAATACTTTGATCATATTCGAAGTACAAAAAAGAAGGAATTTGTTGCATTTATTTGTAATCATGCCTAATTTTCTGAAGTAGATATTGTATGGGTGACTCCCTGAGTCTCATAATAAGACAACATTAGTAACTGACACATCAACTTAACTTGTTTTTGATAATTTATATATACCAAGACTCACTTTTTGCAACTTGATTAATTAATTTCTATCACTATAGGTGGTTACACGTGTTTGTGGTTATGAGACTGTTACTGGTTATTTTAATGAGTTTTTATTTTCTAAAATATTATTAATAAAAAATTTATGGATACAAATGTAACTATAGTTTTTATGAGTAACTTTTGTAGTCATTCTAATGTAAAATTCAATGCTATAAGTCACTAAAAGTTACTAGATCGCACTTTTGTCCCCTATTTTTATTTTGGTTTTATATTTGAAAATATTGCTATTGTAATAGTAACTTCTCTTCTTGAGTAAAGACTAAACTTAACACAATGAATAAGCTGCCCAATTCTAAGTGCTTATTTAACAACTTCACTTATCCAATGATGGCGGTTTAGAACAAGAAATAATTACATACATATGACTAAAATAAAGATTGTTTACAAAAATGTGACTAGTGACTTGAGTAGTAATGAAATTATAGTAACTTATGTTCAATTTTTAAACTTAGGTTACCATGACACTACATTGTGGTAACATTTAGTCATATTTGTGTAAATACGTTTTATTTTAGTAATAGTTTTTAGAAAAACCGTTAGAACAATATATGTCTTGTTTTTAAGTTTCATTTTTTTCTAGGTTTTGATGCTTATATTTGTGTTCATTGAGCATTTATTCTACTAAATTAGGAGGAAATGTAGTGTTGTGTGGAAGCACAATTAGACAAACCCTAAAGAGCAATGAGAAGTAGACGACTGGTATAAGATTGTTTGGATGTGATTCTTAAAACTGCTTCTGCTCCTTCAGTGAGCAGAAGCAGAAGCTGAAGGGTTTGAGTGAAAGTGCATAAGTGATTTTGGTACTCAAATTTACTCCTAGAAACAGTTCTTTTAGAAGCAGGGGGTGACGAGCTTCTGAAAACTGATTTTAATTCTGTTTCTGCTTTAAAAAAGAAGGAGAAGCAAAATCAGTTCCAAACACCCCTATAATCCTTCAAACCGCATGTTTGCATATTTAAATCAAATCAATTGTGCCAATTGACGTGAACTTTGTCGTGTGTGCACTCAAAATAATTTCAACACTAACACTTATACGTAGTATAGCGTAGTAGAGTTCGTATCCACAGGGAAAGGAACACTTCTCTTTTTATAGAATTAGAAATAAGTAACAAAGGGGTTTTTATGATTGATTTGATTTAATTAATTAAATACGAAGATGAACGAGTTATGTGATTTACTTTAATGGAGATGGAGGCTTGATTTTGCTTTTATCCACTTAATGAAATGTTCGTCGATCCAGGTTATATCTTTAACTATCTTCCTCTCGAATACTCAATCGAGGAGTATATCCAGTTCATCGAGGGTAGTTATTAATAACGAGATGCGTTCATTAATAAAACTTACTATCGAGTCAATATAGAACAAGCGCCGTATATATTAACTTGATAGTAGCAATAAACTTAAGATGAAAACGATTGAGATTGATAACCTCAACACAAGCGGTTTATTAGTTTAATCAATATAATTAATTCCCCTTGGCTTATTAACCATGAGAAGCATGCATTAACAACCCAAGTTTACTACCATTGAAAGAACCGAATTAATAACAAGCGTATTAACCGATTGATTCTAGTAATAATTAATATATGAAACAAAACTAGTTGATCCTTTAAGTAATGTTCAAAATATTAATATGAAATATGAATAGAAATTAATTAATACTCAAGGAAGAATATTAAAGAAGATGAATCCTACTATAGTTAATATCAAGATGTTAACTAATTGTCATCTTAGTAACACTCCCCAATATTAACATAGAGGAAGAAATAACTATTACTATAACTAATGTCAAGATGTTAACTAATTGTCATCTTAGTAACACTCCCCAATATTGATATAAAAATAGTATTTAAAGGAAGAATTAATATTCAAGGAAGAAGATTAAAGAGAATAACTCACAACTTACAAATTCATTAAGCTTCAAAGTACCAAAACCAAGATGGAAGAGTTTAACTCCTCATTTGGAGACTAAACATGATAGAAAATATAAAGAAAACACTAATCTAAACTGAGCTAAAGAGTATATGTGAATTGGTGATTATTAGTGAAGGAAAAGTGTGCTATTTATAGGTGTTTTTCAACACCTTTGGCCGGGTACCCGACCGGGTAGAGTATCTATCCGACCGGGTACCGGTCCGAATCAAATATTTTCCACGTTCTAGTGTTCTTCAGCACGTCGGGTTGTCTTCGGTCAAGTCTCACCCGACCGGGTGAGGTATAGGGCCCGACCGGGCCAAGCAATTTCCTGGAGATTGCAAATGTTAATTCAAACCCGACCGGGTGAAGGTTTTTACCCGACCGGGTTTATACTCCTGGGTAGCATTCTCCTTGTTTTTCTTCCTTTTCCTTGCCAACAATTCTATCAAAACTTCCTAACTCACAAATAAAAGCTAAAAACACTGACAAATAAAAGTAAACAAATGTTTACAACTACACACCAATGGTAAACAATCCTCACAAAACAAAATGTAAAAACACACATTTATGCATTACTAACTAGTGCATATCACCAATTTATAACGTGTTCCAACATTGACGCATAGAACCAATGTTTAAAAACATAAGGATATCGATTTATCGATTTTCTATTTGGAACTAGTCCCTAATCTAATATTTAGGAAGCCTTCCAAGTTATAAAGATATGAGAAGCTAGTAACTCGACTGAATTTAAAGTTAATGGTTCAATTGAAACATTTAATTTAATGATAAGAAATAAGTTTATAATTTAAATTTTTAAAAACCATAAAGAAATTTATAAACATTGCAACTATTCAATTTTTATTGGTACGTGAAATGTGTAATACTGAATTAAAACTAAGACCATCTTGCCACACTTATATATTGATAATAACCACAATTCAATGTGTGAGACATTTATATCGAACCATGCATAATTATCTAACTATATCTCTCACATAAGATTGTTTTTGCAAAATATTTCTCCTATTCAATACATAGATACATGCATGCATGCATACATACATACAAGAGAGCAAGGGCGAATCTAGCCCACACAAAAAAAAATTGACTCCCTTCCCGATTAAATTTTTAGCAGAAATTTGGTATGAATAAGCTTAGACTTGATAAAGAACATGCTCAAAAACTTTTATAAAAAAATTCCACCGGAAAGGGGCCCAAACGTTGAGGTCCAAATATATATATATATATATATATATATATATATATATATATATATATATAGAAAAGATCAGGTCCCTCCGGAGGGACGGGAGGGACCGTCCGGCCAAGGCCATCAGAGGCCCTTCCCGGTGGAATTTTTTGATGAAATTTTTTGAGCATGTTCCTCATCAAGACTAGTTTATCCATACCAAATTTGAGCTAAAAATTCAACCGGGAAGGCACTCAAATGATTTTTGGAAGTTAACTGCGCAGTTTATATACATATAAAACGCAGTTATCTTCCAAAAATCATTTGATTGCCTTCCTGATTGAATTTTTATCTGAAATTTGGTATGAATAAACTAGACTTCATGAAGAACATGCTAAACAAAATTCAGCAAAAAATTCCACCGGGAAGGGCCCCAAATGGCGACGGCCGAACGGCGGGTCCTGTCCCTCCGGCTGGACAGGATCAGACCTCTCTCTCTCTCTCTCTCTCTCTATATATATATATATATATATATATATATATAGGGAAGAGTTCAAATAAAAAGTGGTCTTTCCGTGCAAAGTGCGAAAATTGCACTTTTTCATGTTTCGCTTGCACTTTTGCTTGTTTCTGTAGCACTTTTTTGCCTTTTCGATTTTAGGAAAATTCAGCCAAAACCACGGTGGCAGTTTTGTAAATAAACCAATTTTTTTTGCCAACGCGAAAAAGTGCAACAAAAACTAGCAAAAGTGCAAGCGAATCATGTAGTAGTGCAATTTTTGCACTTTGTATGGGAAAACTACTTTTTGTTTGAACTATCCCCTATATACCCATATATATATATATATATATATATATTTATATATATATATATATACACATATATATATATTATTGTAGGGGAAAGATCAAGTACAAACTGAGCTTATTGTGCAAATGTTTGTACGATGCATCTTGACGTTATTTGCATTGCATATTGAGATTCAAAGTGTTGCATATTATACAGTCATAAAATAGCAGTTGCACATTAACGTTCAACGAGTTGCACCCTAGAAAAGTTAGATTTTATTACAAAAATGCCACCTTGCCGCCTTTATATCCTTTAGATCAACTCATCGGATGACCAAGATAAGTTTGTACTTTGTAAATAATTAAGCATGGTTTGTATTTGATCTCTATTTTATTGTTGTGTGTGTGTGTATATATATATATATTGTTGTATAGAAGTGTATAAAAGTCAAAATGTAAACATTGGTTTTTTAGGTTAGATAGAAATAGGCCAACGCTTCAAATTTACACGACCTGGGTTTGATCCCCATGGGGTCATGGTGTTTTAAATTTTTATGTTGGGGGAGTACATGGTGTTTTACAAATTTCATTTATTCCCCCTCAAGGTCTCAACATCTCTTTTCCCACACGGGAAGAAGAAGATGATTCATCTTCAAACATTTATATTTTAATTTTAATTCAGTTTCCATCAATTTGTAGTTTTGTACAAGCTTAACACCAATTTGAATAGCCTAAAAAATTAATTAATTAGTTTATTTCATTGGATTAATAGGTGAAAATTAGTTCAATTATTTTAGTATAGACTATAAGTAAAAAAATCGGTTTTATTCGGTTTTCAAGAAATTGACCTAAAATCGCCACCAAACATAGAGTTTTTAATGGTTCTATTGCTTTAAGCCTTTAATGAATTTGATCTTTATACTTTCATTCTATTTCTCAGGCTTTCAGCTTTTTGTCTATATACAATTATAATTTTTATATTCAAGTTTACATTTAATTTGACAATCAGTCCAAAAATTTAAAAAAAGTTCTAAATTTGAGGTGTTTTTATTCTATTTTACTCTGGCAATTTTTTTATTCTTTTAATATTTATTTTTTTGTTTGACATTTTTGATGAACATATGTTATTTTATATTTGAAAATGAATTTTGTTAAATACATACTACCCTCGTCCCATTTATATTGGGACAGAAGATGGTGACACGATTATTAAGAAAAGTGGGTTTGTGTGGTTGATATTAATTGATAAAGTAAGAATAAAGTAAGAATGATTTAGAGCAACACAAACTTTGCCAAATATGATATGAGAGAATTTAAGTGGGACTTCCCAAAAAATAAAACGGGACAATATAAAAGGGACGGAGGGAGTACTTCGTATTTTTTACTACATTTTGATATAGTTTTTACAAAATACACTATTTAATTAAATTCGGCCCCTTCTTAAAGAAAAAAGTACATTTTGGCCCCACCTGAACGTCAACGCTAGATCCACCCCTGTGAGGGGAGGCTTCAAATAGAAAGAGGTCTTCTCATGCAAAGTGAGAATAAACCTTGTGCTTTCTTTTCTAGATCCAATAGCTCAAAATTAGTCAGCAATGCACTATATTTGATTAAAAAAACACAACGACAATTTCGTAAATAAATAAAAGTTTTTTGCCACCACGAAAAAATGTAATAGAAACATGAAATAACTATATATTTTTTTCTATTTGAACTCTCCTATATATATTGGATTACATATATTTTATAGATATGACACAATTATGACATGTTAGTTAATTATTCAAATAAAGAAGTGTTATATCAAACGAGACTTTTATGCTGAAAATAAAGGACTTTGTCATATCAGATCTGAAGAGTGTCTAAAGTCTAACAGTCAATTAACTAAGCTATGCTTATTTTTAAGAAAAAGAAGAAAAACACAACATTGGAAGTCCTAAGCTAGGATGTTGAAGGTACACCACCGACCTCAACATTATTTTCAATCTCATCATTTCTTTTCAGTTCCTTTGCAGCATCATATGAAGAATGAAGTCCAAACAGAACATAGTAAGCCAAAAGAAAGGCCGTCCAAATTGCAAACCTCTTATAAGATGCAGCATCTATTGAACCAAGGAGAAAAATGTTTATAGCAATTGATGCAGAAGGCAGCCATGGCACCAAGGGCACCCCCCACAACTTCGGGTGTCGAGCGTGAGGAACGAAGAAACAAATCCCGGCTGTGGCAAAAAGCCATACCGGAACCGTTACACAGTAAACAACCCAACCAGTCCCACTCAACATCCAATAAACCGCGGTGCCAATCGAAGACCCGAGGATGAGTAAAAGAAACACAATCAATTTGTTGCGGTCCGAGACCGTAGTTTGGCCCGAGGCATAGTAACGCCGCACTAGAAGAGCAACTGCCACAAGCATGAAGATGAAGAGTGTAGCAATTGAAAGGAGGTTGGCTAGAATGTCGAGCTTCGTAAAGAATGCGATAATCGCGGTGGCAGCCATCAACGTAGCCGTGGCATTGATCGGTGTCCCAGTCTTAGAGTCGACGTGTGAAAACCAAGCGGGCATCATGTGGTTTCTTGCAATGTGGGTTAGATAGCGCGCTTGTCCAACTGCCCCAACCAACAAAACTGAGGTCATCCCTGCAAAATTAAAGGAAATCCAACAATAAAGGTAATGACCAAAGTAGATCAATTAAAAGTTACAAGGAAACCAATACTTAGAGAACAAACATATGATATGAATTACCTTTGAGTGCACCAAATGCCACTATGTATTGAGCCCAATTCCACCCAACTTTCTTGAATGCGATCGAAAAAGGCGCGTTCACGTCGATCGTGTCATACTTCTGCATCATACAAAGCGTGATCGCCAATAAGCAATAAATAGTGGTCGTGATCACCATCGACCCGACTAAGCCAATGGGTATATCTCTCGCGGGATTCTTTGTCTCCTCGGCCATGGTCGAGACCGCATCAAACCCGACATAGGCAAAGTAGAGCACAGCCGCGGCCTTGAACACTCCCCGGGGACCAAACGGCATAAAGGGCGTTGTGTAGTTCTCGGGGTTGGCTTTCGTGAGGCCGCATACTATGATGAAGAGAATCACAACCATGTGGACAATTGAGGCAATGTAGTTGAAACGTGAAGAGCCTTTTGTGCTCAGGATTGCAAGTATGCAAATGATGAAACAGACTACAACTGCAATGGGGTCTAGGCGGTTATACCCTTCAGCGAGGCCGTGTGCGGTTATGAGAAAGGACTGTGGGTCTTTGTTGAGTAAAGTGGCTAAGTATGAAGTCCATGAACGAGCCACGGCTGCTCCGGAGATGACGTAATCTAAGAGGATGTTTCCGGCGGCTATAAAGGCCATGAAGTCACCAAGCTCTACTCTAAGATAGGCAAACGACCCCCCTAACAAATATGATCATCAAATGAAGTTTAATTGAATTGTTCACTTGATAAATAATATTGAAAAACTAAAAGTGTCATACTAACTTTGCCATCTTTTCTTGTTATCCAAAAAATCTTGTTATTTTCCCTTTTAATCAATTAAATTTTTGTTGCTATCATTTCTCTCCCTCATCTACACAAACCTCATACACAAACCTCATGTACACAAATTTTTACTTTAATATTCTCGTCTGGTCAAAGTTGACAAAATTATAAAAAACCTATCAAGTACATTTTCAAACTTATACTACGTATAACAGTAATTTGAAAGGTTCTTTGACTTCTTTCCAATTTCTTTAGAAAGATTCTTTCCAAAATTTGCTTGCATTGCAACCCAAAAATTTGCACTACCTCTGTCTATATATAACACACGAAGATGGCAAGGTTTTTATAAAAGATGGCAAAGTTAGTATGGCAATTGATTTCACCAGTCTGTGAACTAAAATACTGGCAAAGTTAGTATGGCAATTGATTTCACCAGTATGGCAAAGTCTGTGAACTGGTGAAATCGATAAAAGTGCATTATTAAGTATATATATATTTTATTAGGCTAAAATACACTTAAGGTACCTAAGCTACTGAATACTTTTTTGTCTTCAATCTCTCTAAGATATACGGAGTAGTAATTCCTTTTTAGTTCATCTCTAATTCTGAGATCATATTCATTTAGAAAAAATAATGTCAGTCCTATAAATCAACTAGATATTTTAAATCCAACGTATTATAATTTCTTGATGGCTAATATTGGAAATAAACAATGTAAAACTGATACTCCGTACTCCGTAATTCATTATTTAAGATAGGTCTGAACGAACCTTTAAAAAATAGTTACATATTTTTAAAGACATTTAAAGAATGAATGGGAATTTGTTAGTTAGGCCTCTCAGGGTTGTTTAAAAAGAAAAAAACTACATAAATTGGGGATGGAAAATAAAAAACAATATTGATGTGGACTATATTTTGTTACTCCGTACGTAGTCCATTCTACTGAACTTTGCTAATTTTCTTTTTTGTTGTTTTCCCAATTTGTAATTGTTTATTTTTGTTTCTTGTGCATGCATGAATTTGTGATTTGTTCTTTTTACACCTGATATCAACTTGACAAATTAAAGTTGAATGAGACACTATCTTTTACTATTGTTTCACTATTTTACTTCTAAATGTGGACTTCATGGTTCGAATGGCAATAATGATGGCAGATGAAGATATTAAATGGAGAAAACGAAATAAGTGTTTTTACTTTTTACATATATATTCTCTGTAAAATGATTGCAAATGAAAGAATTTGTTTGTTCTAAGGAATTTTAAATCAAAGCACGAAACTATACAATTTTAAAATCAAGATGATACACGCGTTTATTTGCTTAATTTCAACATTATGTACTCTGATTTAATATGACAAAATTCAAAACGTAAGGTCAAACATTTCATACATAAGCACGAAAGCTTTTGTGCATTATTTTTTTCTCAAAACAATATTTTAGGACACTGGATTTTTTTTAGATTCAAGTAAAGAAAGTTTGGTGAATACGCCAATGTGCTTACTACGAAGCAATCAAGCAAGCAATTAGTGGTAATGATTATCAACCTAGAAAAACTCAGGTGCTGTTCTGTTCGTCTTATTCTTATTACTTATTGCTTATTCTTATTTTATTCAGATCAGATCAGATCAGATCAGAAAAATTCAGATCAGATCAGATCAGATCAGAAAGATTCAGATCAGATCAGATCAGATCAGAAAGATTCAGATCAGATCAGATCAGATCAGATCAGAAAGATTCAGATCAGATCAGAAAGATTCAGATCAGATCAGACCAGATCAGAAACATTCAGATCAGATCAGAAACATTCAGATCAGATCAGATCAGAAAAGTTCAAACATGATTTATCACTTTTATTATTATATTAATTATTATTATTAATATTGTTATTACTATTATGATTATTATTATTATATAATTATTATTAATATATTAATAATAATATGATAAAGAAATAAGATATTAATAATAGTTATAATATTTTAATATAATAATAGTAATATAAATGAAATTATTAAGAAGACTATTATTATTAATATTATTATTATTATTATCATTATTATTATTATTATTATTATTATTATTACAATATAATAATAATATGATTAATATTATTATAATATTATATTATAATTATATGTAATTATAATTATAATTACAATCATAATTCTAATAATTATAAGTATAATCAATTGTAATTATTATAATTATATCTTTAATTAATTATAATTATAATAATTATAATTATAATTACCATCATAATTATAATTATGATTATAATTATAATTATAATATAATATTATAATAATATAATACTAATAATAATAATAATCGTATTATTATTAATATATTGTAATAATAATATTAATATAATAATATCGTTATGATAATATTAATTGTATTTATAGTACTATTATTATATTATAATATTATAATTAATGTTAATATAATTATAATTATTATTAATTATAATTATAATAATTATAATTATATTATTATATTATAATATTATAATTAATTTTAATATAATTATAATTATTATTAATTATAATTATAATAATTATAATTATACTTATAATTATATTATAATTATAATTTATTATTATAATTATTATTTTTATTATATTAATAATAATTATTATTATTACTATTGTAATTATTTTACGGAGTAATTATAATAATATTGATAACTATAGTTACAATTATTGCTCAAAAAAAATTATAATTATATAAGTAATTATAATTAAAAATATAATTACAGTTATAATTATATCTATATTTATAATTAGTGTAATAGGTATAAATTTTTTCATTTTAAATTTAATTTTAGTTTTTATTATTATTATTATTATTATTATTATTATAGTTACGATTATAATTATAATTTTATTTAAATTATATTTGTAATTGCAATTATAATAATTATAATTATAATTATAATCATAATTATAATCATAGAAACATTCAAATCAGATCAGATCAGAAAGCTTCAGATCAGATCAGAAGGATTCAGATCAGATCAGAAACATTCAGATCAGATCAGACCAGATCAGAAAGATTCAGATCAGATCAGAAAGATTCAGATCAGATCAGATCAGATCAGAAAGATTCAGATCAGATCAGATCAGATCAGAAAGATTCAGATCAGATCAGATCAGATCAGAAAAATTCAGATCAGATCAGATCAGAACTTAAAAAATTCAGATCAGAAACATTCAGATCAGGCGAAGAGAACAGCTTCTTAGTCTATTTTTAAGTAGATTAGTCCTCGACACAAATATGCTCCGTAGCGAACACGTTTGCATGCTCTATAAAATTTGTAGGTTAGTATTACCTGCAACAGGAATCTCCACGGCAAACTCGGTATAGCAAAAGACAGAAAGCAAGGCAGAGAGCCCGGAAACGCCGTAAGAGAGGACAACAGCCGGTCCGACATCTTCCCTCGCCTCGATTCCGGTTAAAACGAATATTCCAGCACCTATGACGGATCCCATGCCAAACCACATTAGGTCCCACCAAGAGAGACTTCTCTTCATCTCATTCTTGCTTTGAGATCTCGCAGCCAACTCCATCTCGTCGGTGGATCGGGTTAGGACCCGATCCGCCAACCTCATTGGGGTTTCCTTCAAAGCATTAATGTAATTTCCCCAACTCTTGAAGGACTCCTCGGGAAGAAAATCATCTTTTGTACATGAGCACATTCTTCTTTTGACCCCTCCACCAAAATCGGATTCTTTTTGTATTTCAGTTCCCATTCGAATTTCTCTGCTAATTTAATAACTGTCCAACAATAAGAAATAAAAATGTAAGTGTAAATTACAAAAACAACACTCTAGAAATTGACTATAAGTCTATGACTATTATTTGATTTCAAATATCTTGCGATGAACATAACTTCTTACATTCACATTTTTTATTTGAGTCATTATTAGTCATATCATGATTGATAAAATATCATTTTTGTAGTAATTTAACAATTTCTTGAACACTCTCTTTATTAGTATATATACTTTATATTCTTAAATGTCTTTATATCAATCGCAATCAGTGAATTGACTACAAGAGGGGGTTTAATGTAGCTTTCATGTATTTCAATACGAAAAATGTGTACAAAGGAAAATTTCCATTCAAATAAGTGCTTATATTTCAGACTAATAGTGTTTGCAAAAGATTAAATAAATAATGTTTTCATCTTTTTGCTAAAAGATTGTCAAAATTGACGTTCTCAAACCAAAAGTTCTTTCTTAAGTTTAGGACTTCAAAGCTAAAAACTAGAAGCAAGTGAATGCTTTAAATTGATTTTCACCAGTTCACAGACTTTATCATTTTTATCTTTCTGAAAATCATTCTAACGTTATCAACATTTACTATTAACAATTTTCTTTAAAATCACTTTTTCAAATAAAACCAACAACAAACGTACACTCTATATATACGGAGTACTTTGGGTAAGTAGGGTAAAGCTAAAAGTTAAAACATGCTACGTACGTATGAGATAGAGACTTAAAACTGTCTCACTCTTTCAATTACAAAACGAAAAACAAACATAATAGGAGGTGTATAACAGTTTTCCCATTACAAAAAAAAGTACTTTTTCAAGAAATTTGCTAACTCTTACTTTTTGAAAAATAAAGTTTCTTCTCTAACTGCTAATTTTTGCTATTAATTACGGAGTACTTTTTATTCAATCTCTGAAACAAATTATATATTTAAAAAACAAACTTAAAGTAAACACCCATGTTTCTTACTACCTCGTCCCACTAACAGGCCGTTTGAAATCACTGTTTTTCGGTTTATCAGACTTATAAGTCAGTTTTTTCACCAAACACGTAACTTTTACTTTCGAGTGCCGAATTGTGTAATAATCAGAAAAAGTATGGTTGTAGTTACTTTTCTGACTGTATTGGCTGAAGTTACCGTAGATACCATTTTAGTTATTTTTACATATAATTTTTCCTTTATTTTATTAATAAAATATATTTTAAAAATATTTTTTTCTTAAAATCAGCAAAATCAACTAATGCAGCCACTTCAGCCAGAACTTCATAAATTTCAGCAGAAACACCCAAATCAGCCGATTTTCGTGCTACCAAACAGGCTCTATGATTGAGACAAGAGAAGGTGACACGATTATTAAGAAAAGTGGGTTTGTGTTGTTGAAATTAAATTGATAAAGTAAGAATAAAGTAAGAATGGTTTAGATCCACACAAACTTTACAAAATTTGGTATGAGACAATCTTAGTGGGACTTCCCGAAAAGGTAAAATGAGACAATCTTAGTGGGACAGAGGGAGTATTACACATGATTTTTAATGAATTTAGGGGTTTTTGGAACTAATTCGGCTTCTACTTCTTTAAAAGCAGAAGCAAAATCAAAATCCGTTTTGGAGAAGCTGAGGAGGAGTAATTTGGAGTACCTAGAAGTACTTCTACCCTTTTACCCAAACATTCCAATATCTTTTTCCAATATCTATTTCTGCTCTGTGTGACTGCTCTCTGATGGAGAGAAGCAGGTTTAAGAACAAATCCAAACATCCCCTAGTTATTTACCCATGTAAATTATGTTGCTTATCACAAGAATCCACTCTCACACGATTCTTTCAAGTGGAGTTGATATCAAATTAAAAACACCCGTGTCAATCAATTTACTTAACAAATTTTCAACTTTTTCCCAACCATGCTCACTCTATACTCTATACGATAATGTAGTGTTATAAAACCCTACCCTAGTCTAGTTCCCACTTGTCCCTTATTTTACACTTTAAACACTTCTTAATCTCTACATGATCACAGTTATGATATATAATATGTGTATAATAGTATCACGATTAATAAATTTACCAACAAAAACACATTTAATTAATTCCACGCACTTTTCCAGATTCAAACAAACACAAAATCTAGATCAGATCACAACGTAATCAGAACAAGAGATTTCGATGTGGACGACTCTCATATATAAAAGGGTAGTTTTTATTATTATTTTAGGCGCATTTATATAATATATATAATCAATTAAATTGATTAAAAAAAATTAAAGGGAAATACACGTGCTTAAATAAATTAAAATGCATGAGAATGAGAATGAAAGGAAAAGAAGAAAGGGAAGAAGGGATTATTGCCTGGGATCGAAGAAGTGCTACAACAAATAATTAAGAGTCGGCGCGATCATCAAATTAAATTGTGGTTTCTGATCATCTGAGAGTGTGGGAATATATACTACGTACTCTCCGTATATCAATGATTGAATATAGACATAATTAATTATTAATTATAATAATAATAATAATTTTCTCCTTGATCTATGGTGTAAACTATAAATAAATACCTTACGTCGTAGGGCAAGCCGTCTACAGATTTTAGAGGCCCGGCCCGGTTTTAGATATGACACAGAAGCCCCGTAGTACTTCACTACTTCATAAACAAATTACATAGTCTAGAAAGGAGTAGTTTTTTGTGGAAATCACCCCAATAGTCCACTTTTGTTTAGCATCCGTTCTTTAATACTCCCTCCATATTTAAAATTTTATTTTTTGGGCTGTATTTAAAAGTTCGCTACACTTCCATCTTTGATAAGTTTACCTTTTATAAAAGAACTCAATTATCTTTATTTTATCTACTTTTTATTTTCTCTTTCGTACTTTTTTACACATTGTCCCATACTTTTTATACGCTATTCACTACCCATACTACTTTACTTCTTAAATAATGTGTTCAATCTAATGTAGTGAACATTAAAATAGGGAGGGAGTAACCGACTCTTGTTCCATTTTGATCTATTTTTTGTTATTTGTCCTCCTGTTTATTACTCCCTCCATCTCGTAAACAAGTTCTTACTTTCCTTATTTGGATGTCCCAAAATAAACTTCCCATTTCCTTATGTGGCAAATTATCTACATCAAAACAGTATCAAACAGTGCAAAACAGTGTCGAAACAATGTCAAAACAGTAAAATTTACCCCTCAGTAACTTTATTTCATTAAAATGTGTGAAAGTTAACCCGGGAACTTGTTTCCGGAACGGAGGTAGTATTACTTTTAACTTTTTACTTTTTACATACTACTCCGGGCACTATTTCTTTCTTACTTTATCATTACCTTACTCTACATTATATACTATCTTTCCTATTTTATCATCACTTTACTCTTCTTAGGGTATGTTTGGCATGCTTCGCTTAGTTCATAATGGGCTGAAATTTCTTAAGTTCAGCCAATAGACACAAAATTAGCTCTGTTTGAACAACATGCTAAACTGAGCTGAAGTAAAAATAAATCTGCTGAATGAGAACGCTTGAGGATCCAACGTAACGTTTCAATTCAGCCGTTCGGTAGGAAGGTTGTGATGCCTAAATTATCCTTGCCCGTTTAAAACAAAAATCCTTGCAGGAGGCATCAAGTTCTAGATTCTGCCCCCATAAAAATTCTTATCCTCGTTTCTCTGACTCCCGATATTGATGTAAGGGTATAAATTTTAGCATTATGCTATAATTTTAACATGTTTTTTTTATGATAGCATTGTTTTAAAACATTTATAATACGAATTTGTTTTAAAAAATGTATAACTATATATAATAAACATTATAAACATGCAAAATCATGTTTACTAATTACTACTCCTTCCGTCTCGCGCAATTAAGTTCCTGATTTGACTTCACACATATTAAGAAAATAAACTTGACTTTACTGTGGAGTGTACTGTTTAAACACTGTTTGACACTGTTTGGCACAGTTTTGCACTGTTTGACACTGTTTTGATGTAGATAATTTGCCATATAAGGAAAGTATTGAAGTATGACTTAGTTTATGGACTGCCCAAAAAAGAAAGTGGGAACTTAATTGCAGGACGGAGGAAATATTACCTTCCTTACATGGGCAAAGCAATTAAGCAAACTACGACACCAAATTTTTAATTATTTATTAAAAAATAAAATTCAATATAATAATTTTTTCCAATTATTGCCCTCCATCGTAACTTTGTGTTTTCCAAACACTTTTCTAGCTCTCTTTACCAAACGGGTCTATCTCATTCAGCTAGTAGTTCAAATTCAGCATTTCAAAATTCAGTTCCAAACAAGCCTCCAATCAGACAATAACCCTTAATTTAGACATTAGCCTTCAGTTTCAACTTGTATTGCCAAACATAGCCATAATATACTATATCTCCTACTTTATCATTTACCCAACACTCTATACTATTTCTACTATTTTTCTATTAGAACTCGTGCCCAAGCCTAAAAGGACCGTTAATAAAGAACGGATGGAAAATCATTTATGCCCCAAATAATTTTTATTTCAATTTTAGACTGTCTTTCTACCACCCCTCAAACATTGTCAGAGAGTCAGGAAGTGAAGGCTTCCAATTCAAGTGTTTGTGATGCAAACAAAAAACTTGATATTCCTCCTCGTCCAGCCGAGAGGTTTCTCGATGCAGAACCGAGTGAACAGGGGATGAATTCACAGAACTAAGAAGAGTCGCTTTTTTGACACCGTAGCGCACACAATTTGCGATATTGCAGCACGATTTTCTATTGGGACTTTTTACCAAGTCCACGATTCAGCAGAACTGGGAGCTTACAAGCGGCAATAGAGTAGCTACAATAGACAACATGAATCTAGCAGGTTACACCGGAAGACACACTTAGCGACAATCAATAGTGGCCAGTGCAGTACTTATTCAGGTTGACATTTTCTTTGATTTTTATTTATTAGTTTTTAGAAATACTTATTTCATATTCTGCTAAATTATGTCATTTGGTTGTTTAGAATAATAATTGTTTGGATATTTGTGACATTTATTAGTGAGTTTTGTGAGTTGAAGAGCTGTATGGGGTGCCTGCATTAATTGACAGGTCGATTTTACGTTTTGAGTTAATTAGCTTAGAGGTTGCAGATATTAGTTGACAAGTAGACATTAGTTGATGGTTCTTTGGTAATGAAAATGTTAGGAATTTAATTTACGCCAAAAAAAATAATAACGAAGAACACACGAAATTTGGTAACCCAGTTCGCCACGAATGACTACGTCTGAGGGCGCTACCAAGCCAGGAATATTATTGCTATTTTCGGATCCACACACAATTATTACAAGGGGGAGAGTTTGTATTTATAGAGAAGTAAATCCTAACCCCAAGGCAACTAGGATGTGTTTCCTAAAATAAATTAAGAAACGTGTTTCCAAAAATAAATTAAGAAACTGTCTCTAACACCTTACAATCTCCCACCTAGAGACTGTCTTCTTCAAACCTCCCTTGTAAGCATGGTAGCGCCGACCTTCATCTTCAAGTACCCAGGCCAATTGAAGCTATGCAAAGCTTCAATTTCTCCAAGGTTACCACCTTAGTAAACATGTCTACTGGATTCTCACTCCCACAGATCTTCACAAGCTGCAATGCCTCTATCTCTAGAAGATGACGGATGTAGTGATACTTCAACCGAATGTGTTTGGTTCTCTTGTGAAAAGCTGAGTTGTTGGCCAAGAAGATAGCACTTTGACTATCACTGTAAAGAATGTTATTCTTGTACTCCTTCCCAAGTTCCCCAAGTAAATTCTGAAGCCACACCATCTCCTTACTTGCCTCCATAATGACCACATATTCAGCTTCAGTGGTAGATAATGCAACAATCTTCTGCAGCTGCGAAAGCCAGGAAACTGCCGTTCCACCAAATGTAAAAACATACCCGGTGGTGCTCCTCGATCCATCCGAGTCATTCGATGCCAGGTCTGCATCAACATGTCCCAGCAGCTCTACATTCTTCCCATCAAAACACAAAGCATTAGAAGCAGTACCTTTCAAATACCTCATGATCCACTTCACAGCTTCCCAGTGTTCTTTCCCGAGGTCTCCCATGAATCTGCTTACTACTCCCACTGCATGTGCAATGTCTGGCCTTGTGCACACCATCGCGTACATTATGCTCCCAATTGCCGATGCGTATGGGACATTCTGCATTTGAGCACGCTCCTCCTTGTTCTTCTGTGAGTCTTCCTTGCTAAGCTTGAAGTGACTACCCAACGGTACACTTGCTGCCTTTGCATCTTGCATTCTGAATCTTTCCAAGACCTTCTGAATGTATTCTGCCTGTGAAAGATACAATTTGCCCGCTGCCTTATCCCTCTCAATTTGCATGCCCAAAATCTGCTTTGCCTCTCCAAGATCCTTCATGGAAAAACGTTCTGAAAACTGTTGCTTTAACTTCTCAATCTCCTTTGAACTAGCTCCTGCAATCAACATGTCATCTACATATAATAGCAAGATAATATAACAGTTCTCGGTCTTCTTGTAGTAGCAGCAATTATCAGTGTGACATCTCAAGAAACTGATTTCACGCATGAAACCATCAAATTTCTTGTACCACTACTTCGATGCTTGCTTTAACTCGTATAAGCTCTTCACTAGCTTACATACGAGATTCTCACTGCCTTCCGCCACATAGCCCTCCGGTTTCACCATGTAAATCTCATCATTCAGATCACCATGAAGGAATGCAGTCTTCACATCCATCTGATGTAACAACAAATTCTCTACAGCAACTAACCCCAACACTAACCGAATAGCAGTAAGTTTCACAACTGGAGAGAATATGTCAGTATAATCAATACCATACCGCTACTTGAATCCCTTCACAACCAGCCTAGCTTTGTAGCGTTTGCTACCATCTGCCTCCTTCTTGATGCGGTAGACCCACTTGCAGTGCAAAGCCTTCTTTCCTCTCGGTAGCTCAACTAACCTCCAAGTATCATTGGATGTGAGAGATGTCATCTCATCATCCATTGCAAGTTTCCATTTTCCCTTGTCATCAACCCGAACTGCCTCTACATAGGACTTCGGTTCACCACCATCAGTAATCAACAAATAGAAATTAGAGGGTGAATACCTATTTGGTGCTCTCCGGTTTCTTGCAGGCCGCTGCCTTGGCGGGGTTGATGGATCCTCATCACTGCTCAACTCTTCATTCTGATCCTGCTTGCTCCCACCCGAATTAGAGATATCCAACTCTATGATCTTGGGACTTTCTTGCTCAGAATTGGATGCACTCAATCGGTCCTTGTACATAACCTGCTCGTTGAACACCACATCTCGAGTAGAATAATCTTCTTATTCTTATCATCCCAGAATCTGTATCCATAGTCATCACCACCATAGCCAACGAATGTACACTTGACAGATTTAGCGTCTAGCTTGCTTCGGTCAACGGAACTGATATGAACATAAGCAACACAACCAAATATGCGGAGATAGGACAAATTAACCTCCTTACCCGTCCACCTTTCTCCAGGAATGCCATTCTCCAATGAGATCGTTGGACTTGTGTTGATGAGAAAAGCTGCGGTGTTCACTGCATCCGCCCAAACCATCTTCGGTAAGCCACTCTTCAACCTCATGCATCTTGTCCGCTCATTCAGTGTTCTGTTCATGCGTTCAGCAACGCCATTATGCTGCGGAGTCCCCTTAGTTGTCTTCTCTATACGAACCCCATTCTCAGCACAAAAATTCTTGAACTCATGCAGTTCATACTCACCTCCATTATCTGACCGAAGGCACTTCAACTTCAGACCTGTTTCTGTCTCAACACGAGCTTTCCACCTCTTGAAAGCATCAAAGGCATCAGATTTATTTTTGATAAAATAAACCCATACCTTTCTTGTGGCATCATTAATGAAGGTCATGTAGTAAGCAGATCCTCCTAAGGATGTAACTTCTGCAGGTCCCCAAAGGTCGGTGTGAACTAGTTCCGGCCTCTCCGGTTTGATAGCTTGCCTTCCCTTTGAGAAACTGACACGTTTCTGCTTCCCGAATATGCAGTCCTCACATAAGCCAACCTCAACAGTCTTCAGGCCGGGCAGTTTGCCCTTCGAGCACAGCTCCTTCATCCCCTTTTCGCTCATGTGACCGAGCCGACAGCGCCATAAATTCACATCGTTTGTTGCAGCGGCAGCAACATCGATGTAGTCCTTTGAGTTCGTTGTCATGTACAACGTACCCTCCTTCTTCCCTTTAGCAACCAGCAAGGCTCCCTTGGTGATCTTCCAATTTTTGCTGCCGAATGTAACTGCATAACCTTCCTCATCCAGCTGCCTAATTGAAAGAAGATTCATCCTCAAACCAGGAATGTGTCGAACGCCATTCAGTTTCAGCATGCATCCGTTCGGACAATTTTAAGAGGCTCATCATCAGCAAGATACACCTCTCCAAAATTGCCAGGAGTATACTGTTCCATCACTTCAGAATTACCACATGAATGGATCGAGGCTCCAGAATCCAGAACCCATGACTCCAACAGACTGCTCACGCTCAGGAACAGAAGATCATCACCTGATGATTCTGCTGCTGCATTGGCAGATGTCTTCTCCTTCTGATCCTTGATCTGCTCCTTGCACTGGCTCTTGAAGTGTCCGTACTCCTCGCAATTCCAGCACTTGATCTGACTTCTATTCTTCTTGCCCTTGTTGTTTGTCTTGGATTTGGATCTTGATCTATCTTGATTTGACTTGGAATTCGACTTCGTTCTGCCCCAATTCTCTATACTCAACACTGATCCAGAAGCCAGGCCTGATTCCTTCCTGCGAATTTCTTCGCTGACCACCAGATTTCTGACTTCATCGAATTTCAGTTTCTCTTTCCTTGCCGAAGCGCTGACTGCAGTCACTGTTCCATTCCAGCTTTCTGGGAGAGAAGACAGCAGAATAAGGGCATGAATTTCGTCGTCGAATTTTATCTCAACCGCACTCAACTGTGTGGTGATCACATTGAACTCGTTGAGATGATCCACCACTCCCGTACCTTCTGACATCTTCAGGTTAAAAGGACGCCTCATCAGATGAACTTTGTTCACAGCGGAAGGTTTCTCGTACATATCCGACAAAATCTGCAACATCTCCTTCGTCATTTTTGCTTTGACGGTGTGTAGGGCGATGTTTCTGGACAACAATAATCGAACCACGCTTATCGCTTTTCTGTCCAGCAACTTCCAATCGCTCTCCTTCATGTCTTCCGGCTTATCATCCAGAGGTTGATACAGATCTTTACCGTACAGGTAATCTTCGATCTGTAACTTCCAGAATCCGTAATCCGTTCCGTCAAACTGCATCACTGGTGTCTTCAAATTGTCTGCCATCGTGAGATCTCCCTTCGAACCTAGGGCTCTGATACCAATTGTTAGGAATTTAATTTACGCACACGAAAAAAAACAATAACGAAGAACACACGAAATTTGGTAACCCAGTTCGTCACGAATGACTACGTCTGGGGGCGCTACCTAGCCAGGAATATTATTGCTATTTTCGGATCCACACACAATGATTACAAGGGAGAGAGCTTGTATTTATAGAGAAGTAAATCCTAACCCCAAGGCAACTAGGATGTGTTTCCTAAAATAAATTAAGAAACGTGCTTCCAAAAATAAATTAAGAAACTGTCTCTAACACCTTACAGAAAACTCTTAGAAGTTGTCTTCTATAGAGTAAATGGAAGTATTTGTTGACAAATTAAATACATATGAAGTATTTCTAGAAAATGGGGAATGTTTCACTCATGGGGTGATGTGGATTTAAAATGCTTGATGCTTCAGATTAAAAATGGTTCCCCTCACCAATGAATAACAGAACATTAACCTCATGTGAAATCTCTGATGATGCCATTATATATTGTTTCTCAGTGTTACTTTGCATGAACTGGTAATGAAAACACCACAATAACTCTCACATTGTTTTTTCGTCATTTGGTCTCTGCGATCGGTTACAATTCGGTGTTTGATTTTTAGTTGAATAAATATATGTATGTACTTCCTATTAGCTACGAGTCTCCAGCCTTACCTAGTTGCATTAGCAGTTTTTTTAGTTACATATCAGATGGTATGGTTATCACCTCAGATAAAGAGTTATGCATCCATATATATTAAAATAAAATTGAACAATAACTAGCCAGAATAACTTTTTAGTTGTAGAAATTGGACCAAGTTCATAGAACATATAACCTTCCTTCTGTCATTATGATTATGCCGAGCCAGTCTTTAAACCCTAGATGTTACCTCAACTCAAATTACCGAGGTGTCTTGTTCATCTGTCTTTCCCAAGGAGATGAGGCAAATATGGTAATCAGACTGTCATAAATCCATCTCTTTTGTCATTGATCACGAGCCCGAACCCATTTTCATCGAAACCTTCTTGTTTAGCTACTACCTTTCCGATGGAAAGAATTGATTAAAACGAATATTCCAGAACCTATGACGGATCCCATGCCAAACCACATGAGGTCCCAAAAAATAGTGTTCTCTTCATCTCATTCTTGCTTTGGGATCTCGCTGCCAACTCCATCTCATCGGTGGATCGGGTTAAGACTCGATCCGCCAACCTCATTGGGGTTTCCTTCAAAGCATTAATGTAGTTTACCCAATTCCTGAAGGACTCCTCCCGAAGAAAATCATCTTTCGTACATGAGTACATTCTTCTCTTAACCCCTCCACCTTAATCTGATTCTTTTTCTATTTCCGTTCCCATTCCAATTGCTCTACTAATTTAATTTAATTTTATATGTACAATAGGAAATAAAATGTAAACGTAATTTACAATAGTAGATTATGTTCACGATATTTCAGCTTAAAATTCATTCGGGAGAATGTCTGTTAAATAAATAATTCAAAAATACTGATCTTATAGTTTGGTACAATATTTTTCGATAATTTATTTAACTGACTTTTCAATTGAATGTTAAACTGAATTTTTGTGGACATAATCTAACTTCATGAGTAACATGCTAAAAAAATCATCAAAAAATTTCACTAGAAATCATCTCAAAACAATGACGTTTAAACAGAAGATCTTGTCTATCCAACTGGACAGATCATGACTCACTTCTTACATTCGCATTTTTTATTCGAGTCATTAGACCATATGTAGTGGTGGAGAGGCCAAAATGTTAAAAACTGATTCTGTCCATATGAAAACAATGTTTAGACTCCTATTTTCCTGCATTCCAGCACCGTCAATAAAATACATTGCATATTCTTTTACATATCAATTTAGTAAAACATTAATTAAAATATTACAAGTAATATTTTCATTTTAATTTTTTCCCTGAATAATTATGAAATAAACAATACACATTTTGATGTAAAAATAAATAAATTTCATTAATTTTTTTAACGTTTTTTTATAAACAAAAAGTGAACTTAGAAGTAAAGTTCGATTATGGAATATTCAGTTATTTGTGAAGGCTCCATGAATTAAAAATTTGTGTTTCGTATTTTATGGCCCTAAGAACTCCAACATTAAAATTTTAGTTTTATAAAAAAAATATATGCAATATTGGTGTCAAATGAAAGATCATAACATTTTATAAATTTTGATACTACGTATATTATTTTGTAAAATTTGGAATATAAATAAAAACTTACCTGACTTTAAATGAAAAAGTTTTTTTTTGTATAATATGAAGTCAACTTTATTTAAAAGAACAACATGGTCCGATGGCCGCTGCACTCTCTCTCTCTCTCTCTCTCTCTCTCTCTCTCCCATTTTTCATTTTTTGGCTGTCAATCAATCTTCTATATTTAGAGTCCAAAATTTTCATCTTTAACAATTCGGATTCCTAATATTATGTTGGCTTTCGAGTCTCAACATTTTTTGAAATGCAAGCGTCAGGGAAAGATGGGCTTGGTGGGCCTGATGTTAGATTTGAGTAAGGCCTATGACCGTGTTGAATGGCCTTTCTTGAGGGCATGATGAGGAGTCCAGGCTTTCTTGAAAAATGGATAGGGGTGATCATGGAGTGCGTCACTTCCGTCTCTTACTCTATCCCTTTTGATGACGGAGTGATTGAACTAATGACACCGGGGAGGGGTTTACGACAGGGGGACCCTTTGTCCCCTTATCTATTCTTGATTGTGGCGAAAGGCCTTAGCGCCTTGCTCCGTAAATATGAATCCATTGGTCGACTGCATGGGGTGTCGATTGCTCGAGGGGCCCCAATGATCTCTCATTTATTTTTTGCAGATGACAGCCTCTTTTTTTTTTCAGAGCAAACCATGATGAGGCCTCCTTGATTAAAGAAGTGTTGGCGGATTACGAAAGTGTTTCAGGCCAGGTAGTTAATTTTAATAAATCGAAGGTCTTTTTAGCTCAAATGTTGAGACGACTTACCGGGAGGGTTTGATTGAATTACTTGGAGCGGGGTTGGCTGGGGAGGATGAGAAGTATTTGGGTTTGCCTGCGTTGGTAGCACGCAATAAGAAAAATATTATAAGCTATCTCAGACAGAGAGTGATCTCTCGTATTAATAATTGGAATAATAAATTCTTATCTAAGGCTAGTCAGGAGGTTCTCTGGAAGGCTGTCATTCAGACTATGCCAACTTATTCTATGAATGTCTTTTTGTTGCCTGTTGACCTTTTGTCGTGAGATTGAAAATGCTATGAATGGATATTGGTGGAAGGGCAAGGCAGGAAGAGGGATTCACTGGAGAATTGGGCGGCTCTTTGTGTTCCAAAAAAAGAGGGCGGAATGGGCTTTAGAAGACTTCGGGATTTTAATTTAGCCATGTTATCCAAGCAGGCGTGGAGAATTTTCATGAATCCCGATTCTTTGGTAGGTAGAGTCTTTAAAGCTAGATATTTTCCGACAGAGGATTTTCTTAAAGCAAAACCCGGAAGCAACCCGTCTTTTGTTTGGCGTAGTATACTTCACACCCAGACTATTATTCGGGAGGGTTATTATTGAAGAGTGGGTGACGGTCATTCCATTAATATTTGGGAGGAACTGTGGCTTCCAGACAGAGATAACCCGATGGTTGTTTCAGAAAAGTGTGAGGGGCTACAAGAAGCGGTGGCGGCGGATGTGGATATTATCGAGGATATTTTTGAGGCTAGAGATGCAGACATCATTCGAGGTATACCCCTAAGAAGGAATCCAACTAAGGATTCTTTATGTTGGAGATGGGAGGATAGTGGGAATTTCTCGGTGCGCAGTTGCTACCGAAAAATTGTGGGCGATTTGGGGGTCAATCTGATACAGAATGTACTGTTATGTGAAAGTTTAAACTTCCACCTAAAATTAAAATGTTTTTTTTTGGCAGGTTTGTAGCGGCTGTCTTCCTTCGAGATTAAATTTGCAGGCTCAAAGAGTTGACTGTTCGGAGCGTTGTGGATTATGTGGAGCTGATGTTGAATCTTTGGAGCACCTACTTAGAAATTGTGTTGTTGCTCATGAGTTTTGGATGGACATTCAGTGGCAGTGGACATCTGGAGAGGATTTGTGTTTTTTGAACCAGGTCAACAAAGAATTCAAAACAAAGAAGACGGAGGATCTAGAGAAGCTGATATGGGGATGCTGGGCGCTGTGGAACGAGCGCAATCAACGAGTTTGGACGGGCAAAGCTTCACCGACGTGGCAGGAGGTTAACCGGGGTCATGTGCTGGTGGAGGGCTGGAAGCAGGCGCAGGTGTGGGTCTTGCGGGGGAGGAGGCAGCAGATCGTGCAGCACAACAGGACATCCTGGTGTAGACTAGCTCTCGACTATTGGAAATTGAATGTTGATACGGCAACCAGGGCGGACAGATGCGGTCTAGGATGGTGTCTCCGGGGTGATGATGGACAATTCATAGCGGGTGCAACTAAGGTATGGCCGGGAAGACTTTTACCATTGGGTGCAGAGTTAGTCAGGATTAGAGAAGCTCTGAGCTGGCTGAAAGATTTTGGCGTGACCTCAATCGAGGTAGAATCCGATGCAGTAGAGGCGATTTCTGAGATTCTAAATGGCTCAAGTTGTTCATTGGTGGGTTCGTTGAGAGAAGACATAAGAGACTTGGCGAATTTTTTCTCCAATATTTCATTTTGTCATGTTAAGCGGTCAGCCAATAAGCCTGCACATTTGTTAGCTAGAGTGGCTTGTTCTTTGTCTGATTTGCAGTCTTGGCTTCATTTTCCTCCTTTTATTGTTTCGGCTTTAGCCAACGATTTGAATAATGATAATTAAGCTCATTTCTTTAAAAAAATACCTAACCACTACAAATGGTCCAACAGAAGGTCAATCATGTCACCCTAAAATGACATTTTTGTAATAACTTGACAATTTCATTCATAGACACTGTTAATATAGACACTCTATATAAGTATATATACTCATGTTCTAAAATGTCTTTATATCAATCACAATCACTGAATTGAGTACAAGAGGGTTTACAGTAGCTTTAGTGTATTTGAATACCAAAAATGTGTACAAAGGGAAATTTTCATTTAAATAAGAGCTTATATTTCGGACTAATAGAGTGTTTGCAAAAGATTGAATAGATGTTTTCATCTTTTTGCTAAAAGATTGTCAAAATTGATGTTCTCAAACCACAAGTTATTCCTAAGTTTAGGACTTTAAAGCTAAAAACTAGAAGCAACACACTGTTTTAAATTGATTTTTACCTGTTCACCGACTACCAATTTTTGTTTTTCTGAAAAGCATTTCGTCCAACAGTATTAACATTTACTATGAACAATTTTCTTTAAAAATTTCTAAAGCTAAAAATTTAACATACTAACGTACGCATGAGATAGGGACTTAAAACTGTCTCGCTCTTTCAATTACAAAACGAAAAACAGTCATAATAGCCAATAGGAGGGCATGTATAACAGCTTTCCCATTACGAAAAAAATACTTTTTTTTAACAAACTTCCTAATTCTTACTCCCTTCGTCCCGTTAAGATTTGTTTCATTTTATTTTTTCATGAAATTCTACTAAGAGCCCGTTTGGTAGCACGAAAATCGGCTGCTTTGGCTGTTTCTGCTGAAATTTATGAAATTCTGGCTGAAGTGGCTGCATTGGCTGATTCTGCTGATTTAAGAAAAAATTATTTTTAAAATATACTTTATTAATAAAATAAAGAAAAAATTATATGTAAAAATAGCTAAAATGGTCATTTACAGTAACTTCAGCCAATACAGCCAGAAAAGTAACTCCAACCTTACTTTTTCTGCTTATTACACAATTCAGCGCGCGAAAGCAAACGTTACGTGTTTGGTGAAAAAGCTGGTTGTTAAGCCTGATAAGCCGAAAAACAGTGGTTCCAAACGGCCTCTAAGATTGTCCCATTTTGTGTAACTATAAATCATTGGAAAAATTGACAAGAATAATCCCACCTTTCACTGGTCTTCTCATAATAATCTCACCTTTAAATAATCTCAAAATAATCTCACATTTGCACCTCATCTTCTTTCATTGGACCCTGACCAAGTTTTTTACCTTTTTTAAACATCTTATATAAATAATCTCACATTTATAAGGATATAATTAAAAAGTGAAAGGTGAGATTATTTGTATAATTTTCAAAGAAAGAGTAAAAAACATGGTCAGGGTCCAATGAAAGAAGATGAGGTGCAAAGGTGAGATTATTTGGGATTATTTAAAGGTGAGATTATTATGAGAAGACTAGTGAAAGCTGAGATTATTCTTATCGATTTTTCCTAAATCATTTTACTTTATTTTTATTTTATCAATTCAATATCAATCATATAAACACACTGTTGTTAATCTCCGCGCCACCTTTTCTTGTCATTCATGTCTTCGTGGGACCGAGGTAGTATAAGTTTTTGAGAAGTAACGTTTCTTCTCAAACTGCTAATTTTTGCTATTAATTACTTTTCATTCAATCTCTCAAACAAATTATTAAAATAAAAAGAAACTCAAAGTAAACACCAACGTTTTTTATTACACATGATGACATGATTCATAATGGATTTAATTACCCATGTAAATTATGTTGCTTATCACAAGATCCGCTCACATACGATTCTTTATTATATTAATAAAATATATTTTAAATATAATTTTTATAGAAATCAGCAAAATCAGCCAATACAATTACTTCAGCTAGAACTTCATCAATTTCAGCAGAATAAACCGATTCCAGTGTTACCAAACGGGCTCCTAGTTTAGTAATTGGGAGTTGTTCTATTCGTCTTATTCATATGGTCTTTTTTAATTCACACTGGATTAGAAAAATTCAAATTAAATCATATCAATTTAGAAAGATTCACGTTAAATCATATTATATCAGAAAGATTTGGATTAGAACAAAACATATCAAATGATTCAAATCAGATCGATCAAAAAATTGAGATCAGATAAAATCGAATCATAAAAATTTAGATTAAATCAGAAAAAATCTTAAAACGTTCAGATAAAAAACATTGATATCTTTGATACATGTGTAATTTCCGTGTTTATGTTTGCATTTTTAGTTACTTTTTATAGTTTAGCATTTCGGAAATTACACACTTTTGGTGTAATAGTTTAGTTTGTTAAATTCTTGTAAAATGTTTAGATTAGGTTTATTCTGAGCTCAAACAGGTCTGCCATCACTCAAAGGATAGTTGGTGAAACCCAAAAGTGGAAAGAAGGTGCAAAAATCACAAGACAAAAAGGAAATCCTTATTTTGGTCTATACTCGGTCGAGTATATACATATACTCGATCGGGTATCCGGTTGAAATTTCAAATCGGATCGGATCCGAAAACAAAGGAACATGCAGGAGAAGATTTTCCACGATCGAGTGTCTATACCCGATCGGGTACACCGACATACTCGATCGGGTATAGCTTTAAATTATACCCGAATATCGATCGAGTAAGGATCGAATTCGAAGTTTTACACATACTCGATCGAGTATATGTACATACTCGATCGAGTACTCGACCTGCACCTCAAAAAGCCTATAAATACACCTCCTTTCCTTCACTTTTAGACCACCAATTCCTTTATACTCTTAGCTCAGTTTAGAATAGCATTTCTCTATATTTCTTTTAGCATGTTTAGTCTCCAAATGAGGAGCTAAACTTCCATTTCTTGGTTTTGCTCTTGAAGCTTGATTGATTATTAAAGTTGTGAGTTATTTTCTTACTTTCTCCTCTTGATTATTAGTTCTTCCCTTAATCTCATTCTATATTAATGTTGGAGGGTGGCTAAGTGACGATTAGTTAACGTTCCAACATTGATTATTACTAGAAACGATCAACGAACCGATGGTTAAACGTTGATGGTTTCATAAGTAAGTAACTTCGGTTTATTAATGCACGGTCGTGGTTAATAAACTTAAGAGGAATTAATTTTGTTGGTTAAACCAAAACCGTTGAGTTGAGGTTATCAATCTTAATTGATTTCATCAAGGAGTTAAAGAGGTTAAAAGCTACTATTATATCGGTATACGGCGTTGTTCTATATTTGATAAATAGTAAGGGTTATTAATGAACGGTCGTTGTTAATAACTACCCTCGATGAATTGGAGATACTCCGCGATTGAGTATTCGAGAGGGGACAAGTTATAGATATAACAATGATCGACTAAAATATATCAACAAGTGGAAAGTAGCAAGACCAAGTCCCTTTTATTCTTGAATTTAATCCCATATAACTCGTTCATCTTCGTGTTTAATTTAATTAAATCACTCAACAATCAAAACCCCCCTTTTTATCTACTATATATATAAAAAGAGAGTTATTCCTTTCCCTGTGGATACGAACTCTACTTCACCTATACTACGTATAAGTGTTAGTATCGATTTAATTTTGAGTGCACTCACGACAAATTGCACGTCAATCTTATATGATATACTAGTATTAAATTTTGAAAAATATTACTCTGTATGTATTAAATTTCTCTAACTTTAAATTTTCAAAATCTATTTTTTACTAATAAGAAATCAAATATATTACTATTCAAACTTGTGCGTTGATAAATGTGAAAAATTAGATCGTTTCAACTAAACAAGAATGGAGGAAGTACTTATATATTATTGTTTTAGTTATACAAGAGTAACCCCAAAATGATCTTATATAAATGTAGGACGGTTTGATGACCATGTTTTTCATTAAAATTACTAAGAGAAAATTCCCAAAATAGGAGTAAAATATTTTAAAATTTGAAATAGGCCTATTAGGTTTTTATTCTCTAAATAAGAGTAATTACTGGCAAAATTCAAATTAGAACTATCAGGTTTAAAATTTCAAAATATGACTGTTTGATACTGTCATGCCAAAACATTTCAGCAACTACTGTTATTTCAGAAGTAAAAATATGACAATCCTATTTTGAAATTCTTAACATTTTTACTCATATTTAGTGCAATAGACGACATGAAGTGTTCCGTTATTACTAGTACACGTCATCATTAAATGTAGTCCAATATAATAGATGACATGAAGAAAATCACCATTAATCATTATTGTGTATGAAATATACTATCGTATAAAGAATATAATATAGAGTAGTGGTGGTTGTGTACATTTCAAAATGATGAATTCTACTCTTCATAAGGTTAAATTAGACATTTTGATTATTATTTTTATCACGCAGTCATGTATAACTTGTGATAGCTAAATGTAGTAATGTGGTGATATATAGTGAGCAGATCGAATCACAATGATAAGTTATGAAAGCACGCAGAAATACAAATGAAAACAAAAGTCCAATAAACTAAAAGCCAAGGGGCTATATAATATTGGGGAATTTTAATCAACAGTGATACTAATTAATAATATTGATCATAATTACATTAGTTAGTAACAACAATAACAATAATACAATAATGAAGTGATAATAATAGTTTGAAGTGGATGGTAATATGCAATGATTAAATAAATTTTGTGAGAACGCGATTTCAACGCACAATTATGGCTATATGGTGCTAGCTAAACTGCTAGTGAGATTGATGTATGAATTATTGAAGTATAGTTAAATGGTTACACAAATAACTCAACTTGATGATGAATCATCCAATGTATCTATTGTAAGTATGCCTTTCAATGTTTTGGATTTGAATCCGAATCCGACTTGTAATTTCATACTTTAGTTTTAATTTGGTTTAAGATGTCATTATGATTAGCTGATTTGGATGCATACATCAATTTTAGATAAAGTCTATTGAATTCAGCACCGAACTAAACTTTATGCCTGTATTTTTTTATAAGTAATTTACAATTTGGATGCAAAACGATTTTATATAATTACTAGCTTGGGCACGCGCGTTGCGCGACGGTCAATGCCCAATGGGGGGAAAATAAATCAGCAACAAAAGTAGCGCAAAGTTAATTACCTAAAGATGATAGAAAACTAAAAGCCAAATAGTGTGTATCACATGATTCTTGCATAAAAATGTATTGTCATTGAGTATGTGAACATTTTGTTGCTTCTCACATTTCGTCGTTCACGGAAAATAAGTGTTACTTAGCACAATGCAATAAAGAATCTTTTGATAACAACAAATAGGCTAGGAACAATACGGGAAACTTATTTGTGGCTGGGAGCATTTCTGATAGGTGCCAAGTGTATTAATCACCATGGAGTGATCATGTGTTGGGCATCATCAGATTGTCTGACCTGAAAATCTGAAATACACAATAAAATATCAAAATATTTTAGCACATCGGCAAATTTATGGCAAAATAATAATTCAAGCTTCAAATTCCAACGCCAGTAGACCAAACAGCCGTTCCATAAGGTGTAGAGGCAATCTCCCCAGGTCTTTAGTAGTGATTTCCTTATCAGAAACCTTCACAACCATTGAAATAGTCTTGACATCAATTCCATCTATCTTAAACTTCTCTTCAGCAAAAGAAGGTGTGATTCTTTTGTCAAACCTAATGTAAAACAGTTTTTGGAGGACATGAGTAAAATAAGAGAGCACATAAATGGGAAACAGGCATACATGTTATTTCAAATAAAATTACATATTCAATATGTGGTCTCAAAACTCTCAATAACAGTTCCTCTGATTCTTTTAGCATCTTCCACTTTCTGCATACACATGTAGTATCATTTTATCTTTTAAGCCATGTTGATACTCAAAAACTGTTTTTTATGAAAAAAGTGCTTGATTAGTTGATTTTACCTTCAAGAAGTAGGTATGCTCTAGTACACCAGGAACATTGAATGTGTGGAACATTGAATGTGTTCATACGGGCTCTAATGGCAACAACAATGTAGTTATAATCTAAATAAAATTCTTCCTTCCCATCCGGCCATCCGAACTCTTGTTCACACAAGGATCGAGGACTTAACAGAGCTTACCTCTTCTCTTTATCCCGAACATGGTCACAACAACAATATTAAACGTAAGGCAGAAAACACAACCTGCATAAATAATTTTCGTGTGAAGTAGTGAGAAAAGGTATCCATTTGACTATTTCATACTCAAGCCTTTCGAAAGGAAACAAAATACACCATATACAAAATTAGTAATGCACTACTACAAAATTAGTAATGCATACATATCCTTTAACATCTTAAAAAAGTTACCCTATAATTTTTCTAAACATTATACATATATTTCCTTCAATTTTTTTGGCATAGAAAAGATTGATATCAACATTACATTCAGGCATTCAACCAAGCGGCGTACTGTAGGAGTGTTCCTATAATTTAGACAAACCTTAACTTAATTCCCGATTTAATAAAGAAAGAGGCATGTATATGAATTCAAATTTCAAATCTATATACTAAAGAAAGAAGGAACCTTGCATTTATCCATCAAAGATATACTAAAGAAAAAATACACATGTTTAATATCAGACAGTTTATATCAAATGTGTACATGAGTTATTTTGGTCCCATTCCCATCACTGGTAAAAGCACTATACTAAATTTTTTTAGAGAAGACTATTCTATTTCAGAAGAGCACTCATATGGTGGATAAATCTAAGAAATTAGGCTTTGCTGCGTCAGAAGAAAATATTTATCAACTTGTTTCAAACATGTCTGAAGTGGTAAATAAGTTCGAGAGTTGTTCAAACAATATCAATCAATTCTAACTGGGCCTAACTTAGATATGAAAATACAATTAGTGGCAGTTGCATTCCTGCTAGTTAAAACAAAATATAAATATTACTTAACCATAACTAACTTGCTCAAGACACTTAGAACTCTCATCTAGCATATCTGATAACATTTACATTGCTTGAGTTCGAGTTAATAAATTATTCTCTAGTTTAGACATTTTCTGTTAAGCAACATTAAAGCAAATGTGTGAGTTACCATTCACTTTGTGATGTTACCAAAATAGAGGAAATAAAAGTTAGGATGGTAAATGCAATAAGTAAAGAATATGCTGAAGTGAAAATAAAGAAGAGTCTTTTCATCATCGAAGACACCCTATGTAGTTAAAAAAAAATAGAAAATCCGACAAATGGCAGCATCAAGGATCGACGATAAATGACAAATGAAAATTTATAATCACATTTCAACCAGCAAGACAAATGAAATGTAATACCTAGAAGTACCCAATTTTGCACGCATAGGACTTTTTGGATTATTGCTCAATAGGAACAAATGCAGCGGATGATGTTCACCTGAGAGTAAAATTGTATGTAGAAACAAGCTAATCACATAATATATCCATAATAGTACCTAAATAGCATATCAGGGCCTTCTTCAAGAATAAAGATTAGGCACATTACAAAGGAAAAGATAATCATAGTCAATCATCTCTCTAGTGTATGTATGTTAACCTAAATAAGTTAATAGGATCAGAATAACTACCTTGGAGACTTTATATGTATAGAGGTATTCTTCTAATTCCTTCTTGTACTTCAAAGAATGTGGAGAAGATGCATCAAAAATTCAAAAGTTGCTTCTTAAAAAGGCTAGTTTAGTAGGTAAATAAAGAACATGTTAGGAAAATAATAGAAGTTCATAAACTCTCACTAAGCATGGTGGCTAAAAAAAAGAGCTGAACATCAATGTGTACAATCTTAATAGCTTGACCTTGTATGAAACCTAAAGTCTTGATATCGTAGGAGTGTAAAGCAGTTTTTTTTGGCTTGTTTGGACCTTTAATTTTTTCTTCCTTCTGCTTCTTATGCTCTTCTTTCGCTGCAAATTAACAAACATTACCATCATGGCATCATCATTATTAAAACAAACTTTTATTAAGATAGGCTCCACACTAAAGGATCAATTAAACCAAAAATAATAAATGATTGTTCATAGGATATTAAAGTGTATAAAAATAAAAAAGTAGAACTAAAACTTACAACGTGAACAACTACTTGCCTTATAATTTGAACTAATTAAATTTTATTTGAATTTCATTTTTGGGTTTTTCCATTATTGTTGAATCCAATTAGGAGGGAGCCACGGCCCACACATAATGCAAATTTCTATAGCTAATTGAAGGCAATCAAGACTTGCTAGTGTGGTGTAACTATGTTTAGTAGCAGAAGCATTTTCTACTACATGAATAGAAAATGAGAAATTGAGTGATTAGATGAGATACAACAACCAAAGAATAGGTTTAAACAATCAATGTTTCTATCAGTAGCTTCTTTCTTCAATTCTTTCTTTTCCAATTCAGCTTACCTCAGTGCTTCTTTCCGACCCAAAAGGGCTGAACAGGTGGGCATCCAAACAAACATAACCTACAGTTTATGATCACTACTTTAAGCTATACAACAAGGTGGTAACCAAACTGTGTGACAAAGAGCGAAAACCTGCAGACTAACAGAAGAAGAGCAGATTTTGTGCTATATGATGCATAAGATTAGAGCTTGCTGGTACAAAATGTTTGTTCCTTTTCGCACCGTAGGCTTCTGAGTTTGAGTTTATGTCTAATTCTAATGTTGCTCCTGCACATGCATATCTGGCAGTCCATGTTTTGACTTCTTGATGTGAAAAGAATGGCTTGGTCTGAAAAAACATTGTAGTAGCTGTTAGGATCACAATAAAAACAATTAGAGAGAATGGAGTAATCCACAAACATCTTTGTCACCTTTTGGTGAACTTACCAAAATTCACACAAAGAACAGTTTACACAAAAAAAAAAGATCCAGAAGATTGAAACCACTATCTGGAAACGAGATAGTGGTTTACACAAAATTCACACAAAGAACAGTTTACACAAAAATGGCCGCTAAATCAGGCCAATTTCACTCAATGAGAAACTTTTCCAAACAAACAACTCAATGAGACTAATTCAGGAACACCTAGAGTGTCATTTTTATATAGTAAGGGAGAGAGCAATAGTACCTCTAGAAGGGTGGAGGAGTACTTCGTCCCAAATGAGAATCACCCCCAAGCTTCTTTTTCCTTCTTACACTGAAATGAAACAAAATAGAGAAAAACAAACAAACAAGGAGAAGAAATCCTAGCTAACAACAATAAGATGAGTGCTGTGGTGGGCAGAGAATTGTACCTCGTCTGCATCACATTTGAGAATCAGCCCAGAACACCTCTGTCGTTCTTAAGATGGAAATGAAACGAAATAGAAACAAAAGAGCAAACAAAAGCGGAGGAGAAAGCTTACCTTAGTTGACGACATCGGATGAGAAGCTCTAGTTACGGGTGCAGTTTGGTACTCGGTGAAGGGTGAAGCAGTACGTGGGACAGAGGACTCCTCCACAGTAGCCGCATCTTTTATAGTAGTAGTACCCCTACCCCGTTCACAGCAGCAGCAATTCCAGGTTTGTTCAATTTTCCAGGTATCTTTATGTTATTCCCAGAAGTAAGCACAGAGAATTCTTCATCCGTGTCAAGAAGAGCAAACCTGGACGAAGACCCGGTCGTTCTCAATGATGGGTTCCCAGAGCCATGTTGCTTCTTCATCTTCTCGACGATGAACAGTAGCCGTGACTCAAAACTGTAATTTTTACTGGATTCGAACGCACCCATGTACCAGAGATGCGTAATAAGAGCTTGTGAACCTTAATCGAAGCTCGGAACCCAGACCAGATGCGAAGTTCCGCGCACAGTAAATCCCCAAAACCATTTTCCTTCCTTTGACTCGTTTGACTCGACAACGACCTACAAAGATTCTTCCAATCCCAAATTCGAGTTCGGGAATGGATTAGGAAGCAGAACCCGAAAGAGAGGACTGAACAACCACCTGCAAATACCATGGATTCATCGTGTCGTACAGCTGAAACCGCGAAGAACAAACTCGCATGAGAGAGAAGCTTTTTTGTTACAGCCCTAGAATTTCTGGAAGTGGAAGCGGGGCTGAAGTAGATAAGAGCGCGTAATACTTAGACAGACGGAGGCAATAAGCGGAGGGGGAAAATCAGGCACTGTAGCTACGGATGAAGTGGATGGAATAGGACCATACTAACTCTCTTGGCCTCTTTATATGTATAGTAAGATATAAGCAATTTTCATTTCAAGTGTTTGATGAGTTGAGCTTCAAATAAAGAAACTAAAAGGTATGTGTATATACAAAGTACTACACCGGTCACACTAATATGGAACATGAGGAGATGATGATGTTATTAAGAAAAGTTTGGTTGGTATTGAATCGATAAAATAAGAAGAAAATATCATTTAGAATTACACAAAATTTTACCAAATTTGATATCAAACAATTTTAGTGGGATGATTGGATAAACCAAAGAAAAAATGATACTCCGTACAAAGTATTGTGTATTTATTCTGTATTAAGAAAATGGTACTTATTCGAAAATTGTGTATTTATAAATAACATTCTGATCGCAATTCATAATACTCCGTGGACATCTTAGTACGTACGAAGTATTTGTTTTTTGTTCTTTTTGTCTTTTGTTGCCATGATGTAATAGTTCTGTCAGCAGTCAGCTTCCAAGATTTTGTTGCCTTTGGTTATTTCCATGATTTTATTTGGTTATACCTCCTAATTTAATTTGACACTCTTAACAAAAATGTCACAATTCAAATTTTATCGCGTTCAATGATGTTATTTTTAACATAAAACATATATAGATTAAAAAGTTTTGCCCAAAAAAATAGTACGTAAGAAATACATCTTTCACACTTAGACATGGGTTCAAATCCGAAAAGAGCCGGATCTGAACGGGCAAGCGTTGAGGGCCCAAAGAAAACCCAGAATAGATTATATTTTCTTTCAAACAAGTTCGAGTTTGGGTTTGTGACTTCTAACCCAGATTGGACATGCTTGACAACCTATATATAAGGAAATAGGCTGAAAACATTCAACAAGTGAGTCATCTATGAAAAAGGATACTATTGACTTTTTGTATTTATATATACGTATGACGTATCATATTGTATTTAATTACACCATTAGTGCCACAGGTCAACTAAATCATCCTAATCCACACACATTATTTTCCCATCTCCTGTTATGGGTGGGAATTGAACAATCGAATTAAAATCCAGAAATCGACCCTAGCCCCGATTACTGGCCTGGCTCGTGTCTTTCCCTTTTACAATGCGTGAATAAAAATATCCGTGAACCCAATAATTCCGACTCACTAATGTTCTCTAAAGTATATAATAAACTGACCCGGACTGGTAGAAACCCAAAATTACCGGCACCTTTAATACTCTTTCCATCCCTTAAAGTTTTATCCAATTTAATTGACACATGGAATTAATGTTATAAAAGGCGATAGACTCTAGTCGGGCGGTGACTGACCGCCTAGCGCCTAGTACGTCTAGAGGTGCTTCCAGCTTCTACGTATATATTTTCTATATTTCTTCTTCTTCTTCTTCTTTTCAATTCCGATGAATTTTAACCACCTTTATTAATAAATTTATAATATTTTGACAATAGAAAGAACTCATATGATCATTGAATGTTATGCTTTTTGTAGTAAAACCATCCAAATTACATAAGTACATAAGATAAATACGTGATGTTTATCTATTGCTATGCCCCCGCAAGATGGAAGATCCATCAGAGACGCCAATCTTGAGTCCAAAGTAGAGGAATTGAGACCACCCGAGAGGTTTAGTGAGAACATCCGCCAACTAAGCTTTTGTAGAGATATAATGAACCACTAGGGAACCTGCAACAACCTAGTCACAAACGAAAAAATAAACCAAAGACAAATGTTTCATCCTAGAATGAAAGACAAGATACACCAATGTCCCGTAAAAGATTTTGAGTCCATAGGAGTTCAGTAGTGGCATTTAAAAAGGCGCGATACTCGGCTTCAGTTGAGGACATGGAGACTCAATGTTACAACGAAGATTTCTAAGAGATGATATTAGATCCGAAGGTGGAGATGATATTAAATCACATAGGCTGTGGTAGAGCGACCGGAGGTGGAGGAGCCACCCCAATCAGCATCAGCAAAGGTAGTGAGAGACATAGGACCACAACGAAGAAATAAACCATGAGAAGTAGTCAGGGGTGGATCTAGTATGTTAATGGGGGGGCAGTTGCCCCCAATAACCAGCCACTAAACCTATATTATACATTAATAAATGTTAGAAGTATAGGAATTTGCCCCCAATAAAGATATTTGATAACCCCCAATAAACAAGGTTCCTGCCCACCATAATGAAGCCGGCGGTGAAGATATTAGCAACACTTATGATATGATGAATTTATATTGAAATATTATATCAAATATCAATTTGAATATTGGTCTAATAGTTTATGTACCTGTTTAGTCCCTAAGGATACTAATTTGTAAACTCTAGACGTCTATAATAAAACAGGGAGAGAAGCAAGAATCATTTACAAATGAAAAAACATCTTATTTTTCTTTTAGTTTTTTGTTTTTTTTGTTTTATGGTTCTTGCTAATCGGTACAACGATAAGGGTAAGTCCATGTAAAAGCTGGAATATATTTAGTCTGTGGTACTGTAAAATGCTAATAATGAGTTGTGATTTCTAGGTTAAAAAAACTTATTTCTTTTTTTTTGGATAAAAATGTATATATATATATATATATATATATATATCCAAGAAAGTATATCTACATCATATGGTCAAGCAAAATCTATAGGCAATCTAAAGTGAGGATGCCCTATTCAACCTACTTGATAACTAACCTTCAAGGTTAACTATCCACCCCAAAAATTAGCCTTTAGCCTTGACAAAAAAAGGGTGAAAACAGTCCAAAGTTTCAAAAGTTTATCATATGCGCTGGATACATAAAAAATATCAATTTGTACACCATATACTTGATTTGCGCCAAGACTTCCTCCACCTTGGCCTTTGCTCTATCAAAGCAAATAACATTCCTTGTCCTCCACAACCAATAGACCGTGTAGCACATGGAAATCCTTATAGCTTTAGCCTTTATGTTTGCTCTGTTATGTTCCTCCTTAATCCACTTTATTTCACTCTTGAGAGTAGTCATTTGTCGTGTCAATCCAAGCCATTGTCTCACCCCACGCCATACATGTCCTGTGAAAACACAACCAAAATATAGGTGTGGTACTGTTTCCGGACCACTCTTGCAAAAAGGACATTCGTTAATCATATCAAGGAACCCCAAATTGTCATAAGTGGGTAACCTATTTCTCAAAGCTAGCCACATAATAAATGAGAATTTGGGGGGAATATAGGGTTTCCAAATGAAAGCCATCCACATTTTAGGGTTGGCTTTAGTTCTAAGTAAATCATATATCGTGGCCGAGGAGAGCTTGCCATTTAGGGAGCTCTTTTCCATGAATTGTAATGCCAAATTCAAAGAGGAGAACTTAGATACAATATGGTCTCGAATCATAGCCAACCTTTTCATTAATTGGGACTCTCTATTGTGTGGAACAAAAGTCCACACATCCCTCCCATGAAGATAGACTCCATGAACCCACCTAACCCAAAGGTTGTCTTGTTTTTTGTGAATGTTCCATAGGGTCCTAGATAGGAGGGAATCATTCGAAACCCTAGCATTCATAATACCTAACCCTCCCTCCTCTTTGGGTAAACACACATCATCCCAAGCAACTTTGGTAAACTTTCCTCCCCATAGGAAAATACGGCATAAGGCCACAATTCTATCAAGTATGGTTCTAGGAATGGGGAAGATCCCCAACCAAAAAGGTTGAACCCCTTGCATTACTGGTTTAATCAACTCAACCTTCCCTGCATAGGAAATGGTTTTAGTGTTCCATGCATTAATATAATTAGTGACCGTATCTATCAACAGAGAGAATTGGGCCACAGAAATCTTTAATGGCGCTAGTGGAATGCCCAAATATCTCAACGGAAAGGATCCTTGTTTAAAGTCAACTAATTGAAGGATTCTTGGTAATGCATTTGCCACATTCCCACCTAAAAATATGTTTGATTTGTCATGATTAACCATTAATCCGGATACCTTACCAAAATCATGTACTACCTCGGCCAAAACCTCAATAGATTTACAATCCCCCTTTGAAAACAAAACAAGATCATCTGCATATGCAAGATGTGTGATTTTTTTTTGGGAGCATAATGGATGGTAGCTAAAGTTAAGATTTGAGGTCCTAATATCTAGCATCCGAGAGAAATACTCCAAGCACAAGGTAAATAGCATCGGGGACATGGGATCACCTTGTCTCAACCCGCTTTTCCCTTTAAACCACCCATGGAGTACCCCATTGATAGAGATTGAGAAAGAGGAAGTTGTAACACACTCCATTATCCAGCTGACAACGAGAGTGGGAATTCCAATGTCCCTTAGTACCCTGTCCAAAAAGTCCCATGAAACAGTGTCATATGCCTTCGTAAGATCAACCTTGATCATACATCTAGGTGTAACCCTTTTCCTAGTATATCCTTTCAGTCTGATAGGTGCACAAAATATTTTCACTCCATTGTGAAGAAAAAGAATGCAAAAAACTCCATTACCTCCATAAGATTGGAAGATGGCACTCTTACCCAATCTATGGATCAAGTGGCAAATGAATTTATTACATTCTTCAAAGGACTGTTTGGAACAAATGTCCCCTCTTTTGATTATGATACAGGGGTCTTGTGCAAGGAAGATGTTGCCAGACATCAATCTCCCATTAACAAAAGCTACCTGTGAAGGATGAATAATGCTAGGAAGGAAAGGACCTAAACGCGAAGCAAGGATTTTAGTAATAACCTTATATGTAACATTAGTACAAGAAATTGGCCTAAAATCCGAAACAGTAGGTGAATGATCTGTCTTGGGTATCAATGCCACAACAGTATGGTTAACCTGTCTGAGCATGGTCCCAGTGTCAAAGAATTCCCTAACCGCCGAGCACAAATCAACACCAACTTTGCCCCAATTAGATTTGAAGAAAGCTGATGAATAACCATCGGGTCCTGGTGCTTTATCACTGCCAATATCAAGTAATGCTTGTTTGATTTCCAAATCAGTCACAGGGCTAATCAGGTTATCTACATTATTTTGATCAAATGTTACCCCAGAAACAATCACCCCTGTATCATAATCAAAAGAGGGGACATTTGTTCCAAACAGTCCTTTGAAGAATGTAATAAATTCATTTGCCACTTGATCCATAGATTGGGTAAGAGTGCCATCTTCCAATCTTATGGAGGTAATGGAGTTTTTTGCATTCTTTTTCTTCACAATGGAGTGAAAATATTTTGTGCACCTATCAGACTGAATCAAATGGATAGCCTTAGCCTTCTGTTTGAGATAGGCTTCCTCGGCCTCTTTTAGGAAAAGTGATCTTTTTTTTGCATTCACCAATTGTTCATTAAGAGCATCATCTAGGGGGGATAAGAGGGCTAACTGGTAGATCCTCGATCTTATATTCCTTTTTTGACTCCTTTGCTCTAGCTGTGATATGACTAAACTCATTAGTGTTTAGTTGTTTCAAAGGTTGTTTTAGTAGCTTAAGTTTTCGAGCAATCCTAAACTGGGCTGTTCCAACAACATTTTTACACCAAACACTGTTCAAAATCTCATCAAAGCTCTCATGTCTAAGCCACATATTAAAGAATTTAAAAGGTTTTGAGCCCACATTTGCATGCTGCCTAATCCTTACAAGTGACGCAACATGGTCAAACTCATGCTCCATTTCAAAGAAGTGAGCTTGGCATGTTATATTCTGTGAGCTCCACAAACAGTTTATCAAGACTATCCAACTTTGCCCAAAGAGAACTCCTGTTCCATGTGAAGAACTCACCAGTGGAGGGGGCATCAGTCAAATTGGATTGGATTTTCATTTCATTTATGTCCTTCATGAGGTAGGCCGGGGGGGGGGGGGGGGGGGGGCAGACCCTCTTCTCTCACTCGGATCCCCCACACAATTAAAGTCACCCAAAAAAGTCCAAGGAGCTAGAGTATTAGTCCCTATTCCGGCAATATGTTCCCATAATGTCCTCCGTTCTAAAACTGTGTATAAAGCATAGACAAAAGTGGCATAAAAGGTAGTTTGGGTCACTCTACATGTGAATCGGCCATGGATATGTTGTTTGTTAACCTCCAAAATTAGCTCATCCATGTAGGAGGTATCCCAAATAATAGCCACTCTCTCCCCATCAATACAATCAAAATTAGTTTTAGACTCCCAATTTGGAAGTCTAAAATGCATAAATTTATCAAAAGTAATGGTAGACATCATAGTTTCTAGTAAACAAAAGAGACGTACCTTATTAAGCCGAATAAAAGTAAGCCTAGAGTTTTGTTTTGAGGTTTGATTCAGCCCCCTCACATTCCAAGATGCTATAAACATTAAGTGTGTTTATCCCTCCCTCCCCACTTCTTGTAGTATGCGGCCTTCTCTTTTTCCCCTTGTTGTTGTACCCACTCTCGGTAGCTATCACATCCTTTATACCTATCAAGGAATAAGGGGTAAACCTTAGTAATAAATAGAGAAGAGAATACATACCCTTCATCCGTAGGTGTGGCTCGTGGAAGTGAATCCAAGCATGCGGATGTGAAGGTGATCCCATCTCTTTTCCCTTTGCCATCAATATCGAGGTAGTTATCAAGCCTTGTCATCATCTCATTGACATGCTCTCCGTGGATCAAATGTAGCTTGTATTCCCCTTCCTGCCCAAATTCAACCTTGGTAACAACATCATCTCTGTATACTTCCCTCATGTCATTAACCACTCGGATTTCCTTCTTGTTTTGCATTTCTAGACGCATCACTTTGCTCCCATTACGCATTGGATGTCCATCCTCAAAATATCTATCAAGGAAGTGCCTATACACACTTTTCATGAATATGGCCGTGAATTGGTAGAATCTTCTTGTCTTTTTTACCCCCGGCATGCCTTCCAAGCAGGATCTAGTATACCACACCCCAGGCTCCTCGCCTTTAACAACCTTAAGAAGGTGGTTAAGCCGAACAGTAGGTTCTGCCACATCATCAATGTGTTTAACTTCCATGGTAGGTGTATTTAACTCATTAGGGGTCATGGTTACAATAACCTCATCATTGAACACATCTTTAAAAGTATTAATAACTCTAGGCCCATCCTCCTCATCTGGTTCATACTCGGATGAGAGTGCATCCCTTTGTTGTTGTTTCTTTTTGGATTTCTTCCTTTTGTTTAACCTCATGGTTTTGAGGAAGGGATGATTCTTCTTTGGTTTAGTGTCTGCCTCCATATCCCTCTTCCCTATGGCAGCCTGTTGTATCTCCTTTATGTAACACTTGAGATTTAATATAAATGGATTAATAGTACTACTCATACCAACAAGGTGCATCTCCTTTTAAGGGAGCTCATTAGCCAAGAACTCTAAAGTTAAGCGTGCTTGCACGGGAGTAGTCTTGGGATGGGTGACCCCCTGGGAAGTTTCTAAGGGCGCGTATGAGTGAGGACAAAGTGCGCGGTAAGGCTCGTGGTGGTTTGTGAAGACAGTACTAGAGGTCCGGAGAGTATGTGGAGTAACTACCTCGGGTCCTGCGGGGCCGGGGTGTTACAGGTGGTATCAGAGCAACCCTGCGACAGTGTGTTGATCCGTTGGATATCGGGCAAACACTTAGCAGGGGAAAAGATTCTAGGGTTTGATTCAGATTGGTTTAAGGGCGCAACGAGGACGTTGCGATCCTAAGTGGGGCCGAGGTGTTACACTTTACCTCGGCATTAGGCAGTTTGGCCACGACATTGGGCTGCCTAATCACGGGTCTTGTTGCTGCGGCATTAGGTTGCCTAGGCTTATCCTCATCAATGGTAGGTTGGGCTTCCCCGTTTTCCATTGCTTTCTTCCTTTCTTCCCTCTCTTTTTGCTCCATGTCGGCTATAACCTTGCAAGTGAAAGCATGATGTCCATACACTTTGCAATGGAAGCAAAAGTTAGGGAAAGTTTCATAGATAACCTTTTGATTATGAAATTTTTGGTTTGACATCTTGACCTTCACTTTAAGGGGGGGGGGGGGGGGGGGGGGGGCTTTGGAAGCATCAACCTCAATTAGTACTCTTGCAAAATTAGATCTTGCCTTTTCTTGAGTCACTCTATCGATTGTCAAGGGTGTTCCTATCCCAGATGCAATTTCACTTATAATGTCTTCCTCCCATACTTGCATAGGTAGATATGGGAATTTTACCCATATAGGTACTTTCAAGAATTCCTCACTATTAAATGAGAAGTCATCCGAGAGGGTTTTTAAGAACAATGGCTTACCAAATAAAGAATAAGGCCCCTCCATAAGGACCTTAGATCTTGCCTCTTCACTTTTGAACTTGAAGATAACCCACCCTTGGTCATGTTGTCTAACATTGCATTGCACTCCCCACTTCCCCACAAGTTCATGAATTGATTTCAAACCTGGAAACCTTCTAGCAAAATAGCCTACCAAACACAATCCCCACAAGTCAACAATTGAGGTCAACTTCCTATTAGATAGATCAACAAAGTCCCCCACGGGTTGTATGAACTTGAGCTTCATTCCTTTGTTAGGTTCCCCATTATCTTTGAATAAGGATGTCCAAGGAGGTTTAACTTTACTTCCTCCACGATCATTTGTTTCCCTAGTCTCTGTTATTGGTTTGACAATAGGTGCATCCCTTTCCTCCTCAACTACGGGTTTATCAACCCCCAAAACAGAGCTTCCCTGTACCTCCTTGATACCCACGGCTTCCACTATAATAGGAGTGGCCTCATGCTCCACCTCTCCCTCCTCAATTATAGGAATGTCATAAAGAGTAATTGTTTCTTCCTCAATGATAGGGTGTTCTTCATGGTCCAAAGCTGCTGTCATTTCTCCTTCTGATAAATCATTTTTAGCAACGGAATCGCTAGCCCCTGCAGCCTCTTTGTTCTTTATTGTCTGGATTCTCAATGAAGATTTTGTCCCAGGGGGTGTCCCCTTTAGTTTTGAGCTCCGGTTTGTTGCCTTCCCCATGAATGAGTCGTAAATTGGAAGTGCGTACAACTCGGATGAGGGGTACCAGAGGTTCGCCTAGGTGAGGCGTCCCCCCATCAAGGCTTGAAATCCTTCTCCCACCTCCTGATTGTTGTAGATCTATCCTTTACAAAAGTCAACTGTGAATAGTAATTTCAAGCTTCCCTTCGTAAAGTGTTGTACGACAGCTACAAATTGAGGTCCAATTCAAGACAGTCCTCCTATCCAGAACCTGACAAGCATCCAACAAGCCAACTTGAGTAGATGGAGGTTAGAAATCAAAGATGGTTCCTAGCTCCAGTGGTTGGTTGCGATGGTTAACGGCGGAGGGGTGGTGGTTTCCGGTAGCGTGAGAGAACAATATGACCGTTGGGTCAGATTGGGAGAGAACGGCTCTCAACTCTCAACTCAACTTATTTCCTAGTAGCTGAGGCGGCTTGAGAGTTGAGGTGGCCCTAGAAAAAAAACAGGGTACCATCAAAATGAATTAAATGAAACAAAAACAGGCAAAAAAACACTAATATTGATATATTATATTAATATGTTATTGTAACACTAGTCCACTAGTTTAAAAAAAGTTATACTACGTGATACATATAGTATGAGATAACTTGAATAAAAAGCACATGATATGATAAAGAAAGAGTATTCAAAATGCATCATACTCTTTGGGAGAAAAAACTAAACTAATTGTGTGACAAATTTCCAGCGGTTAAGTAATTGCTCTCATAGTTTATAGCAATATTGAAATTTACTCCAATGGTTAGATATAACTTTTTCTTCTTCATTTATTATTTATAATACTACATTTAATAACTCTCTTAGTCTCTTTGCTCAAGCTAATAGCTCATTTAAGCTAATTAGCTTTCTCAAGCAAAATGAAGATTAATGCTCTAATGGTAGGCAAGTAGCTTCAAAATTGCAAGTATGTTTCTAGAAGCAACCATTGGAGATGCTCTAAATATTATTGGCATACAATTGAACATTATTGTGGTTTACTTTTAATGTCACTAAAGTGCAAAAATCACTATTTTACTACCTTTACTTTACTACTTCGTATATGTTACTTTTGTTCCTTAATTAAGTTCACAATTGAACTTCCACGATTTCCAACATCAACGTTGACTATTGATATTTAAAAATATATACTTATAAAACTTATAATAGACTAACATTTCAATAATATATATTGAGATAAAGTACTCAAAACTGTTTTGCCACCACTTTTGAATAATTAACCGTCAAAGTTAACAAAATTTGACTTAAAATGTTAAACTGTAAACTTAATTATGGGATGGAGGAAGTATTCATCATAACTTTTAAGTACTAAATGATACTATGGTACTACTTTATGAGGATTACATTTCAGCAATTCTACAAAATTTAAATTGGAAGGAAATTCTCCAAATTGGACTGAAATAATGATAAAGTTCATAAATAGGACTATGATTATTTTATTTCCAAAATGGCACTCATTCACTCTTATTTTGAATTTTTTTAATTAGGATTACATAAGTCTTGTTTGGGGGAATAAAACATATTTAATCTAGTTTTTTTTTTTTGCTTTATGTATGTTTTATATTGAGCACTTTCAATTCTAAATTAGGGAATGTAATACATTGGGCAATATTGTGCAATTTTAATATCATTGGGCCTACATAAATGGGTATATATATACCGGTAATACCAATAACCAATTTACCATATCACTTGTTGTAGTTATTAGTTAAGTAATTTTAGCTCACCTTTGATTTAAGTTAAGCCAATTAGAATCATAGTCTATGTAGCACCGATACCGGTACGCGGAAACGCGGAAAGCCGGAAACCCGGAAACGGGATACGTCAAAACAAAAAAAAGTAGGATACGGATACGGGGCTATATTTATAAATATTAAAAGTTATGGGGGTGTATTTACAAATATTAAAAGCTATAGGGGTCTATTTATAAATATTAAAAATAGATTTTTTTAAAATATATATATATATATATATATATATACATATAATATCCTATGATGTCTACCCATTCATTGCATTGAAACATTTTTCTTTTTCAAGATACTTAATAATAAATTCATAATATTTCTCATATACACTAGTGCATCTCGAAATATAAATGTAATCAGTAAGTCATTAATTTAAAATGAGAAATAAGACAAACAACTACAATCTTGAAATTAAAAGTGCAAGTACCCAATTCGGAGTATGAGTTAATGACTTAATTCAGATATAGCCATATAGGCCCATTATTTGATTACCAAGTAAAATGTAGTTTTAGATTTTCATTTTTATTTAGAATTTTATTAAGTAATTTTTGGGATTTTTTTAAAAAAAAAAATTGATACGGGTATCCGTCAGGATACGAGTATCGGAAACTTTCAAAAAATTACAAAAAAATGGAAACTTTTAAAAATTGCAGATACGGCCCGGGAACGTACGGTACGAGTATCCTAGAGTATCGGATACGAGAACGTATCGGATACACCGATTAACTACCCTAGGGAAGTATCTGTGCTTCATAGATCATAGTACCTCACTGCCCTCTCCGCATTAACTTGAAGACGGCAACTCGGTCGGCGAGTGTGACTGACGAGTAAAGTTAAAACAAGGGATAGGGAAAAGGGGTAAAAAGACCCTCCAAGTTGTCACGACATCTAAGCCCTTAAACTACTTTTTTGTGCAAAAAGCCTTAAAATAAGTGAAAGGAGAGCAACCAGACCCTTACTAACGCTGAAGCAGTTAACGGAAGTTGTTCCAAGTTGTTCCTTTGTACCAAGTTGTTCCTTTGGTCATTTTAACCGTATGTTGCACAATTTTAATCTGACAATATTTTTTATATTTTTTCTTTTAATTTCAGTTTGTCGTAAATCTAGAAAATTTTGGTCCTAAAATTATGACATATATATGTCATCTCTTTTTAAATAAGTGCAACATGCTGAATTTTACAATATTCACATGCTCTACTTTAAGTATGCTTTATTTATTAATGTATCAATGATTTTTTTTAAAAAAACATTTTAAATTTGTCTCATTGTAGATTTACAATTTCTTTTATGTTTTGATTAATAGAGAATTACACTTGCTCCGTCCTTGAATTAATTTTCAAATTTTCGTTTTCGTCAGTCTTAAAAAATGCAACATAAATTGTGGTTCAAAACATATTTTACACATTGTTACATGTTTCCAGTACAATCTCCACTACACAATTTTTCTTTTCTCCATTCTCGTGCAAAAGCAACTTTGGAAGATAATTCAGGGATAAATGGAGTATATATTAATGGTCACAGTTATGCATTAATAAATATGAAATGTGAACTTTGACACTTATGTAAAAACGAGAGAAGTATTGCAAAGTATTACAAAGTATTACGAAGTTGTCAATTCCTCCGTTATTCCAAAACACACATGATGCGGCTGTGCCTACGTCTGTGACCCAAGAAAAAACATACTATACTTCAGTTGGATTCGATTTGAATTTGTCACCTTTTAAAAATACAATAAGAATTTATTGAATTTTTAGTTCGATTCGATTTTATTCGGTTTTTAAAAATATACGGAATATTAAGAATGAGGAAGCGGTCCAACCGAGCTGATCGCCGACTCACTCTCCCTTCTGGGAGGTCTCGGGTCCGAAACTCAATGGAATGAGTTTCAACCCCAATTACTCCAGGCCCCCAGCCCCTCCCTCAGACGCCCTTTGAAGTAAAAAAAGAAAAAATAAAAAAATGGAATATTACTCCCTCCATCCCGCTAAGATTGCCCCAGACACTATTCACTTGATCAACACAAATCACTCTTAATTTGTTACTTTATATATTAGTTTTTATTATCAAATTTGATTCTGATTTTTTATTATCGTTCAGTTACACAATTTTATTCGCTAGAAAATTCAAATACAAATTTTTATTTGTATGGTGTCACACCCACTATAGTACCGAAAGATGCCTCTTTCACTGTAGTATAGTGTGCTCTTGGAATCTTGATATCGAGGCTCTGTTTGCAAACACAACTAAAAAAGCATTTCCTAGCTTTTCGCTTAAAAAAGTTAAAAAAGATGTTTTCAAATGACAACTTCTACTTAAATGAATTACTTAAAAGCTAAAAGCTAGAATCTGCTTTTTACTTTTTCTATTACACAAAAAGCACTTATTTTACCAAACACCACCAACTTTTACTATTCAAAATCACTTTTTTCTCAAACACTACCAACTTTTACTATTAATCACTTTTTCATCAAATCATTTAAAAAAGTTAAAAGCACTTCTCAATTGGGTTTGCAAACAGAGCCTGAGTGTAGTTCTTGTTTTCACTTCACTTCAACTCATGTCTTGAAACTGGAGCTTCATTTTCTGAGTTAGAATAAACTGTAGTATAAATTAGTGTCATCTATCTATTTAATAAAATCAGCTGAGGTGGCCTCATGCATTCATCGAGCTTCTTCCATAGAGTACAAGCTTCTATTTCTTTTGAGGCGCGGTGGATGATAATATAGTCAATTCATTGTTCAATTTGACCACGAATTTTTCTATTCATTTTCTTCCACTTCATTGACATTGGTGGATCATGATGACACCATGAATTCTATTGGCACAATTAGCTCTTTAGTGCTGAGAAAATCTTTTATCCAAGGTTTCTGTAGCTTGTAGTTGGGATCTTCATCATAACTACAACTCCCAAATTAAGTTGACTCCTCAATTGTCATTTTTACCTTGTACTACAATTGGGCAACTCCTTTTAAAAAAATGGTACTGTATACCATACACTTTTAGGGTAAAAATTCAAATTTCGAACATTATATGTGATATTTATAATTCCTCAAAATCAACGGAACAAACTAAAACTTTTGAAAATTTCAAACTCATCGGTCATTTTGCAATAATAAGGTTGAGGATTCAGAAATGAATTTTTCAGTATAATTTGAAGCTTTTCACTATACGAGACATGGAAATCAAAAGGCAGAGGATCCAAAAATGACTTTTTTAAATTATAAATTAAACTTTTCACTATGCCATCTTCATGACAGATCAATCACTCAATGCATAGTGTCTTCATGGACAATAACTCGAAAACACACAATAACACAATAAGATAGAATAACCAACCTCATTTGGTCTTGTTGTACAAGATCTATGGAAGTATATGGAAGTAAAATGTCAACTCAAGCTTGCTAGCCCAGAGGTTTTGGGAAAAAAATGTTATTTCATTCCCAAAACAACAATTTGACCTCGAAAGGGATTTTTTTTAAGAATGTTCCAAAAAAGGTAATTAATGAACTATTCAAGCAAATAATCAGTCATATATTTACACCAAATGGTTCATATTATGGTAACAAACACACTATAAATTACTCTGAAACATCATATGAGAGACGTGTCTCAATTATTTGGGTCGATTTACCGCATATGGGCTACTTACCCGGCCCATGCAATTGAAGGGCGGATTAAGTCAACACTAGCAATGTAAATTAAAATTATATATATAATAATTGGTTCATGAAGCAAAGCAGCCAAGATGGCATTGAGGGTAAAGTGAATCAAGATTAAGATCTAGGTCACTGTTGTCCCTCACTGCTTCCTCTCCTGTTGTTCCATGATAACTCCTCCTGCACCCAGCATCATATATTCCATATGAAACAAAGGATTAAACTATACTAGTAAATATGAGTGAAATACATATTCTCTCTAAATATAATCATCATGATTTTCAGCTAAATATGATTAATTATCTTAAATTGTAAAATTTAGGAGTGGATGCATCATATCTTATTGAAAAATAAAGAATCTCATTTAGATTCCCTTAGGATCACACAAATAGTAAAATTCATAGAGTAATTTAATTTTCAATTCTTTTCACCCTTCCATGTCATCCATCTTACATTAGAAGAATGAACGATCAAGATGAAGTCACAAAACTATCATTAGAGACTTTCGCTTGAATGGAAAATTTTATGAGATAAAAGTGGTTATCAATTTCGATAGTTGCTATACTGTTACTTTGTTTATTTTTAATCAATTTTTGAAGTTTTAACTTTAAAATTTCAGCTTCATAGAAGTATTCAAAATTTATATGTAAGTTTGTACGACCTATTTGACATGACTCAACAACAACAACATTAATCCCAGTGTCACAAAGGCTCCCACCTATATTAAGGTAAGAGGAAGAAATGTAAGCAACACCTTACACTTCTACTAAAACACAAAGACATTGTTTGTTTCCAGATGACATAAGATGAAAACCGCGTCTAAAATTGTACGGAATAACTGCTGTTTCATAACATAGAAACCTGGATAGTTTAGTAAGTTGTTTTGCTTTATTTTATCATATTCCCAACTCAAAATTAGTGAATCTTTGACTCTATTAGTAATGATGGAAATATGTGTATTCATTTGTTGATGTTTTTCCTGACCAAGTTACTCATTTGATGAATTTAATTGAGTCTGGATTCATTAGTAAAAAGGTGATGGGGGAAGCTAGGTGATGTGAAAGTTGATGGGTAATAATTCCATTGCTCTATCTTTGTTTCATTATACCTTTTTTTATCGTGCATATTAAATTTGTCTTAAACGATACGGAGTATTTGATTTATTTTGAATGATTGCAATTCATTATTTCTTTAATTAAACGTTATAAATTCATTATTAACTATCAACTCCACCCTTTTTAATAAAAACGTACACTACTTCCTCGTATCACATTCATAGGGAATGAAGTAGTATTGATTAATAATGAATCAATAACAGCAAAATAGGTTAAGTTGCATACCCAATGTTTAGGCCAGGAAGTGGCTGCCGTTGGAAAAGAAATCCTGGAGGGACCTGACTTTGCTGATCCCATGAAACTTGCGAGGCTGCTGTTCTCTCCTTCTCCTTAATCTAACCATATATCAAGGTTAATGTATGGTTACATTTATAGTTATTAGAATCTACCCATATTAAGTTAATATATGTGTGCGCGTATATACATTGATAGATTTGATTCAATAACTTTTAGTTGTGTCCACCACTAAATTTATACGAGATTAATTAAATCTATTATATTTTTAAACTATATCTTTAATTTTCTGTCACATACATATACATCTAGCTCAGATTCACGAATACATCCACAATTGCCATGATCATTTACTTGTATAACATTACACAACTCACCTTCTTTGCTAGCATGTTATTTTCCTCTCTAATCGCCCTTTCCTGTCAAAGAATGTTTTACATTGATTAAATTACTTGACGAAGATAAATAAAGTTATTTCAATTTTATGCGGTAAACATGTTCTTCCACCATAATTAATGAGAAATGCATATACATAATGATTTTGAAACTTTTGCATTCAGGTCAAAAAAATTCTTGAAAGACATTTTCAATTAGAGAATTGCTTGGTGTACCCATTTTTGTGCATTTTTGTAAAAAGACAACTTCTACATTTTTAGACAAATCGCCCGCTTACATGAGCAAAATAGACAAATCGCACTCGTACACAAAAATTGTACAAAAAACGTGTACAAGTGTTTTTTTTTCTTCCAATAGTGGTTCCCTTTCTCCTCACAAATCGCACACAACATGACATTTATTGTCTTTCCGGAATTTGAGTACAGGCGTACACTTTCACTTTGGCACATGTACATTTGTTATGAAATTGGGTAGTATCAAGAGATGTGATTTGTAAAGGGGAAATTCTGAGTGTATACGTTTTTTTTACACCTTTTGTAAACACCTTCTAGTTTTTCTATGTACACAGACACGTCATCTAAAAAGGCAGAAGCTGAATGTGTATACAAATGAGTGTACAAAAAGTGAGCAAAAAGTGTATACCAAGCAACTCTATTAAAAAATTTACCCCCCCCCCCCCCTCCAATTCAAAATTATCACTTACCCTTTTAGATTTCTCACTTAAAATTTCTCAATCTATTTTAGTAAATAATAAGCACTTAAATGAAAATAAAATAATCAAATACTACTCCGTACATATTAAAAATAATACATAAATAACATCACAATCACTATCAATGACCTTATTATGTTATATTTCCATCAAAATTACTTCTGAAAATATATTTGAATCACCCTAATTATAATTATTTTCTAAATAATGAAGTCATTTTTTAATAAGAAACTTAAGTTGGGACGAAGGTCGGACTCACCACGTTATATAATCATTTTTCCCTAATATTATGATGCATTGTCAATGTTAAATGAATATTTCAACACATCCTTCATTTACACATTTATTCAATTCAAGTTGTCCATCATTTTTTATCTGATATTGAACGAGACATAAGCAATATTAAAGTCCAGGGAATTACCTTTTTTTGAAGCTCAGAGAGTGACTCACACATCAACTGGTTCTGCATGTGATAAACGAAATGGTTGTTTATAACAAAGACTTGAATAAAGGTCTCTACTTACTGAATATAGACCTTCTTATTAATTTAATCCATTATCCTAAAATAATGATGACTTTAAACTGTCAATAATGTTTTAACTGTGTAAAAAAGTGTAAAAGTAACATTTACCCTCAATATAAACAGTGTAAAAACTAGTAAAACATACTCTTCTGGATCGAATAAGTTTAAGGGATGAATCAAGCTGCTGCTCAAGATTTTGCAGATCTTTCAAGTTCAACACATCTAGATCTTCCCCCATGTAGTGCCTGACAATGAATGTTTATGAAAGTCATCAAACCCAGTGTCATCTCCAACAAATTAATTGAACCATGGCCATTCATGCCCAATTCTTACTTATGATTCCTTTTCAGAAGTTCAACCTTGGCCTTCAGCTTAGCATATTCCAAGGTCCAATTTTCCTGCAAAATTTAATCAATATAAAATCGGCCTATTTAATTTTGCGGCTTTGTGCTACATGTTTTGAGTGAAATTGAAGTTTGTACCGAAAAAATGAATGACTTAATGTTTATATCCTATCAGTTTAAAGTTTCCTTAAGAAATGGGGTGTAAACGGTAAAGGGCGCCCACTGCATGAAAGCATTTTTGCAAGGTGAGAGTTTGGGAAGGTCCCACAACAATTGTATACATAAAATTTTGATAATAAGTCGTTCTAAAGACTTGACCCGTAACCTTTCAGTGACACAATTAATTGGATGAAATGTAGTCAATATTTAATTTTTCATTGAATATGGGCTATAAGTCAAATTCCCCCACTATTATTGGAGTTGAACCTAGACCTTATTCTTGTGACACTCTCTTTCTATCGAGTGAGCTACGCCTCTAGTTGGTTAAGGTAGGTTCAAATGCAAAATGTATTATTGTCTCCTTAGCGTCCACACACTTCTGTATACTCTTGAGAAATGTCTAAAGTAAGAAGCTTGATAAAATTTGTTTTGGCAACTTAGATTTATAAATTTTGAAAGAATCGACAATGTAGTCTCAAACCCATTAAGAACTTGAGCAAATTGAGCGTAGCGTCACTATTTTGTTATATCTGAAAAAGAAAACCACGAAATTTCGTTAAAATGTTAGTTGTCGAAAATTTTAATTTTATTACTAAATAAACAAAACATGTCTCTAGCATTCTCAAAATTGTTCTGCTTACCAAATAATGAACCACTTCGAACATTATTTTCAAACATTGTTGATGAAAGTAAATTGTATGAACTTGAAAAGATATATATATACACGTCTGAATTGCCATGAGGAAATTGCATTAGAATGATTGGATAGATCAAAGCTACTTAGCTTTGACATTTATGTATAGATGAGGGCATACCGTTGAGTCAGAATTACTGGGAACCAATCGCCTCTCTGCATATGAGTATCGTTCATATCGCTCCAAAATCTTCTCCATGCTGTCAAGAAGTTGAAAAAATGCTAATAGATGGGTTCCAATATACAAGAAAATATTTACATGCCTATTTACACAACCACTCTCAAGTTTTAGTTATGGTTAAGCTTCAAACTTGCTTATATGGTTTACCAACAATCAAATGACACAAAATGGTTTTAGTTAAACGTTTCATTATTAAAAAATCAATTATTAGATACCACCCACTCACTCATTCGTTCTCTAAAAAGGTTGAATCCCCAACCCCAAGTACCGTCCATGCCCTCACCCACATATACCCGCTCACCCACTCATTCGTGAATGAATTAAACGTGCACACACATGCACGCCAAGAGACTGTTAGGAAAAACATAGTGTTACTAAATCGAAAAACTTGCATATACAAACTAAGTGGCAATATAAACGTTTGATGACCAAAGTTCTTATACTTTAATTAAACCAATGTTTGTGTGCTAAATTACTTGTGTCACATTGATATGGTATAGAATGTTAAATTAGTATATACTACGTACTAAACGTTTTTGTATATGGAATAAGAAAACTTGTTTTACAGACACTTTTTTTGTCTTTGTGAAAACGTTTTTTTTCCACAAAGCGCCGGTCAAATTGTTTGTATATAGACAATTTGATCGGCATGTACAGATGGCGTGTACAAATAGCATTAGTGTATGAAGGATGGGAATGCATACAAATTACATCGATTATAAAGGGCAACGATCATATAGTTACAGAATCACCATTTTGAAAAAATAATGGTTGGTTTAATATAGAGAGTAAATTAAACTAAGGGAGCCCATATTACAAGCTTCATTTCCTGCTTCAAAAACAGAACTACGTTTGTTACTTATTTCGTAAATAAGACTAGCTAGATAACACAATTTTCAAAAAACAAAAGCGAGGTAGCAAAACAGACTAGCTAGCAGTGGTGGAGCCAGAAAAACGGGTTAGGAGGGTCAAAAATAAACTATGTACAAAATGAAAATGGTAGATCGTTTTTACACAATATCTGAGTTGAATGTTTCATTTGTAGTTTAGATAAATAGGCATTCATAAGCAATAAGGTAGATTATTTTTGCTCTGTTTCTGAATCATGTCAAGTAAGTATAGAGTTAATTATACATTATTTATAAAATTTGGGAAAATAATCAATATCATGCATCAAACTTGGATGATTTTATGTTTATTAGATAGTGTTGATTTTTCCAGAAGTCATAACTTTTTTACTCGTAATGAGTTACGAGGGCATAATATATCAAATCGAAAATATTTCAGAGCTCTATACTCTCAAAATCTCAACGGGATCGACTGACCGCTGACCACCCCGACTCCCCTTAAGGCCTTAACTCCGCCCCTGCTAGCTAGGTCGCAGTTTTTGATCGACTATATAAGATCGAATCAGACCACGCGACCAGGGTAACAAATAGGAATAGTCAACGCCAGTCGAAACTAATTCAAATGAGGTCAGAACAGAAGAATTGAGTCCTATTAAACCTGTCCTAATTAACGTGCGACTATATTTAAGAAAATTCCACCATCGCTTAAAGCATCCTTAAATATTATCCTTAACATAAATTTGTGATTGTTATTAGAAATAAGATTTTTTTAGGAAAATTCTCAAAATAAGAGTAAATATGTTTGAAAATTCCAAAATAGTTACAATAGTAGACATAACATGGCAGTATATACTGCCATTGATGATAATATTTTCATTCCTGACAGTATCGACTCTTAATTTGAGAAAAAATATATAACACTTTTATTTTGGAATTTCAGAACATTTTACGCAACTCCCTTGCCAATCAGAAATATTACTTCGTATTTAAACAAGATGCATGTGTAAAACTATGACAAAATCTAATGTGAGTATAGTTTTATGATGTGAAGAAAGTTTTAAACATAATCGTAGATTCGAAGTAAATAAAATCAATAAGTCACATTGTCACAATGTCATATTATTGCCCTTTATCCTCATTTTGGTAATATATTGGGTTTATTCCTAGAAATATTTATGGAGTACATATTTATGACTTAGACAAAAGTTAAGTTATAAAAATGTGATCTCTTAAGTGTGGTGACTATATTAGTCACTTCAATCTTAAGAATTTATGTTTTACGCTTAAGTGATCATGACACTATTATTTTTACACATTAATAAAAATGTGACTAATGTTAATATATGTACAATTTTATAATCTCCATGGCCCAAAATATACTAAATTAGCTAGTATCAACTTCTGCATTTGATGTGAATAAAATTAATTAATAAGTGTAATTTTGAAAAACAAATCGTGATTTTTTTCAAAACTAATCATTTCCAAGATCCCGCTCACACCCTCTATTTATTCCAGCATAATTATGCTATATAAATCGTACGGGAGAAGTACAATTATATTGAACAATAATGTCTTCTATGTCCCCAAAAAGTTGACCACTTTTCTAAATAAAACACTCCACTTTGATCAATGGTCTTTTTTTTAGAACAAACATACCCTTATATTAATAGATATTGCTTAACATGGACCAAATTTAACCATAAAAATGTTTAAAATAGGATCCAATATGTTTTATCATCCAAAATAAGTTGACTACGTACAACTTTCCAAAATAAAAGAGAATGAGCCATATTTTGGGAATAAAACAATTGCGGGCAATCAAATTCATGAATTTTATCCTTGTTGGCAAAATTCATAAGAATAATCAATACTTTTAGGGATTCTACAATAATATTCTCTACTGAGAGTACCTATAAAAATAATCAGATCTAGCAAAAGTGTTCACAAGAATAACTTGGGGTAAATTCAAATTAATGTCTGTTTAATACTATCAGTCCATACTCTCACTTTTCTCTCCACAGTTCTTCTTATCAAAGTGAATTAAAACTAAAATCGATTTAATCTTAATATCATTTCCGTCATATGTGGTTCTTTCTAGGATAGAAGATAGAAGTGTTACCCGAAAAGAGGGGTCGTGAAGGGGAAAGTAGAGGTACGATTTGGGAGAATTAAATGGGATTTTTTTTAATTTTCCTTAATTTATTCTTGTGGACATTATTGTTAGTTCAGATTAAATTTATGAATATTCTCAATAGGAACTATAATTGTAGAATCCCTAAAAGTAGAAATTATTTTTGTGAATTTCGCCATCCTTGTTTAGGATGTTTTTACTTGGACTGTAATTTGCTGGTCTGGTCTGATCTGGTCTGGTCTGGTCTGAACTGGTCTGGTCTGGTCTGGTTCCTTTGTATTTTTATAACTATCCAAGTCTGGTATGAACTGGTCTGGTCTGGTCTGATCTGGTCTGGTCTGGGATGAATTACAGTCCAAGTAAAAACATCCTTAGTCCTGCATAGAGGAGTTCTTTCTACATTCAAATGGCTAAGAAGTACTTCGTATATCTGTATATATGTATTTTCTCATACTCCGTATATAGTTAAGGGTATATCCGTATATATACTCTAATAAAATTTCCTATTGAAAAGATAGTGGGTATTAGTGCATACTGAGAGTGTAACATGCAAAAGAGTAAAAGGGAGTGCCACGTAAGAGATTAGTAGGAAGAAGTTAGTACCCTTCGGTCAATGCCCTTCAGTTTCTTCAATGCATTGAAAAATTGATATTTCCCATCAACCATACGCAACACAGAGTTTTTTGCTTTTCCATTATTATCACGACTATATGTACTTTCTAAAAGTAAAAAACACAAAAACAGTTATTCCGTATTTCATTTAAAATTTTAAATTTACTCCCATTTGGTACAATCGAATGTACTTCGATCATATGGAGTAATTGGAGCATTCAATGTTGTTTTTCTTAGGAGTTTATTAATTATTACTTGGGAAAGGTCCATTCAAAAATTTAAATTGGACTAAATTATACGAAGTACGTAGTATTGATGACTGATTATATTAATTCAAACCTAGGGGAATAATAAAAAATAACCAATAAACTAAAACATTTAGGGAAAACACTACAACTTAAATCCACCTTAGAATTACCGTAAGTCTGGTCCTGGTTATTAGATGAAAACGACTTACAAAGATGAAAGATACAGTTCATTTATTACTTAACCTCCAAATCATTTTACGTATATGTTTAACAAACCTTAATTTAGCTAAAGAAGCATGGAAATTTCTCGCAAGAATCATATGGTTTGTAAGGATAACAATATTATATGTACGGATCGAGTAGTTCCTTTCTTAGTACCTTAATTGTTACTAGTGAAATTGATAAGTCTCAAAGTTTTCAAATCATACTTCTCCAAAAAGTACTAGGAGTAGTTTCATAATAAAACATCATTTCATAAAAACTCCACAAGAAAGAAATCAAATCTTGAAATCAAAAGAAGAAATGTGTCATGAAACTGGAAACCCTACGTTGTAGGCTCATAGCTTATCATGTATCTGTGAAAGATCAAATAGATATGGCAGAAAATAAATATAAATAAATTAAAATTAATAGCATGAATATGTATATTTCATCATAAAAAGGATGATATCTCATATTCCGTATCTAAGAACCGCAACACCGGTTGGACAATTAATTAGGAATGTAAATTAGAGTACTTGCAAAGAGTCATCTCATATGTTTTTATATAGAAATCTCTCATCGTAGACCGGTTGGTAGGATCCAAACCCAAGATTTATCTCTTATGGCACACCTATCTACCAGTTGAGCTACGTAAATCGGCATGTATATTTCATCATGGATGCATATGTATGTACATGATGAGCAAATACTAAATTAAAAAATCAGATTTCTCTAAGTAATTGACAAGTTTGAGTTCATGGCCTAAGTACTACGATAATAGTTATATTAATTCTAATTAATATAAAATTAGAAATAATTATAAAAAAAATATATACACATACCAAGAATCAGTGGAGTACTCAAAAAGCTTTCCTTTATGGGAGAAGACAATCAATCCAACTTCAGCATCACAAAGAACAGAGATTTCATGGGCTTTCTTCACCAGGCCACCTCTCCTCTTTGAGAATGTCACCTGTCTGTTGATCTTGTTTTCTATCCTCTTCAGCTCCACCTTTCCTCTCCCCATCTCTAGCTCTCGATCTACTCAATTCTCCACCACCCACAGAAATTTAACCTAAAAATAGAAACCCTGGAATTTATTATTACTACTCATGGCTTTTCTGCTTTTGTAAATAGTAAATTTGGGTTTCTTGGGTTTCCATTTCGGACGTGATGTGGGAATTTAATTGAAGGGTGGTTTTGATTTGCGATTAAAGGGGTTGTCCCAAAAAGACTGTTCATGCAATACCATCACACGTATACGGAGTATTATTTAGGTAGACCTATTATATATTCGTTCACCTAAAGAAAGAGGTTTAAAATATACGTAGTCCTATATATAAAGGGATAAGGGTCGGTTTGGTCCTCGAAGTTGCAAAAAAGAGGTTAAGTAAGTCCTTATATATAAAATTCTGTCTGGACGTACCATTTGAGTGTTAAATGTCCCACACCGGAAACGTTTGGATGAACAAAGTGCTATATTAACACACGGGCTACTCCTCCTATCAGGTTGACCTTTTAGGATGGAACCCCGGGTCTTAACATGGTATCAGAGCCAAATCGATCCATGGTGTGGGGCCCCTTATGAATCGTGATGACACGATTATAAAAATGGCCGGATGAAAAAAAACGGACCGATGAAAAAAAAATGAATGATTGCACGATCCAGACGAAGTGTCTGGTCGTGAGGAGGGGTGTTAAATGTCCCACACCGGAAACGTTTGGATGAACAAAGTGCTATATTAACACACGGGCTACTCCTCCTATCAGGTTGACCTTTTAGGATGGAACCCCGGGTCTTAACATTGAGGTGGCTCCCGGTGGAATTTTTTGATGAAATTTTTTGAGCATCTTATTCATTAAATCTAGTTTACTCATATCAAATTTCAAATACAAAATCAATCGGGAAGACATTCAAATGAATTCTTGAAGATAACTGTGCCGTTAAAAGTGCAATTATCTTCAAAAATTCATTTGAATGTCTCCCCGATTGAATTGTTAGCTGAAATTCGGTATGAGTAAACTAGACTTAATGAATAAGATGCTCAAAAAATTTCATCAAAAAATTATATAGGGAGCCACCTCAAATGGCACGTCTGGACAGAATCTTCTATATAAGGACTTATTTGACCCTTTTTGTGCAACTTCGAGGACCAAACTGACCCTTTACTCTATATAAAATATGGGCTCAAAAGAAGTAAAATACAAAGGGTTAGGAGTTAGGACATGTTTACTACCAAAGCTAGTACTCCATAGTACTCTGTATTTTTTAATTTTCTAGAAAAATTGGTAAACTAGAAAAAGGAAATAAGAAAATGTGTTTACAAAAAAAAAATTGCTAAAAAACATGAGAAAGGGAAACAGAAATGTGTATGAAATCGTATTGAGAAACAGTGGCGGAGCCAGGATCTAGGGTTAGTGGTATCAATTGAGAAAATAATTATCATATGTCAATTTATAAAGCAAACTAACAAAAATTGTTATTTATAAAATTTAAATGCTAATTCAAAATTGTGCACGTCGCATTTTCATGTTTTAAAAACGTTATACATTTTTCTATCAAGTGTCGATCAATTCATTCAAACTTTGAAGAAAGAAGATTATAACACCTTGTCTAATACTCCGTACTAGTATAATAATATTCCTGATAAAATATCGTCTGTCTCATTTCACATGTCTTAATTTTTTTTTTGGATTATCCCAAAATAGGTGTCATGTTTTTTTAAATACGTGATGTATAACATTTCACTTTATTATACTCAAACTTGATTAACATTATTAGTTTTTGAAAGATTTTATTATAATTGTGTCAAATCAAAATAAGACACATAAATTGAAAGATTTTTGAAGGATTATATATTTATACTCCGTATATACTTCCTCCGTTCTTAAATAAATGCAACGGTCAACATTTCACACTTTCCGAGACACAACTTTGACAATTAATATAAATGATTTTGTTTAGTAAAAAAAATTAAAAAAATTAGATTATGAAAATTTACAATGAGACAAGTTTAACAATATTTTTTTCATAAAATAATATTATTATATTAATAAATAATATGTAATCAAAGTAGAATATGTGAATAGTGTAAAAGTCAAAGTGTTACATTTATTTAAGAACGGAGGTAGTAGCTTTTTTTAGAAAATTCTCTAAATAGGACTAAAACATAGATAAAATTTATAAATATGAATATCAATGTTTTATGTCCAAAATAGGACCCATTCACTCCTATTTTGGAAGTGTTAATCATGTTATTTTTTTGAAAGAACTAAAGAAGCCATATTTGAAGAATAAAACACAATAATTCATATTTCTTTTACTTTGTGTATGTTTTAGTCTTATACGGAGTATTAAACAATTACTATTTTTTAGTGGTGTCAATTTTTATTTTTTGAAATATTATATAGACCTATATATGAAGAAAAAAAGTTGAGTGGTTCAATTGACACCACAACTCCACAACTCCACAAGTCATAACAAAAAGAATGAGATATTTCTTTGTTTTCCTTGTTGATTTAGAAGAGTGAGTTTTACTAGTTTTCCAAATTTGAAATACGTGGATGCTAGAGTGACGCTGCAATGAATTTGCATACTTACGCCTTGTGATTGATTTAGTCCCGCCCCGGCGTCAGTTCCGTTTCGGTCAATGACACGATGGTCCCTATCCGGTCGGGTCAACGACTCGATAATCCCTATCTTGTCCGATGACGTGCACTTTGTCGTGGTGTGCACTCAAAATAATATTCAATACAACACTTATACGTAGTATAGGTGAAGTAGAGTTCGTATCCACAGGGAAAGGAATAACTTTCTTTTTATATAAATAGTAAGTAAAGGGGGGTTTTGATTGTTGAGTGATTTAATTAAATTAAACACGAAGATGAACGAGTTATATGGGATTTAATTCAAAGATAAAAGTGACTTGGCATTGCTACTTTCCACTTGTTGATATATTTTAGTCGATCATTGTTATATTTATAACTTATCTCCTCTCGAATACTCAATCGAGGAGTATATCCAATTCATCGAGGATAGTTATTAACAACAACCGTTCATTAATAACCCTTACTATTATTCAAGTATAGAACAACGCCATATACCGACTTGATAGTAGCATTTAATCTTTTAACTCCTTGATGAAATCAATTGAGATTGATAACCTCAACACAACGGTTTCGGTTTAACCAACAAAATTAATCCCTCTTGAGTTTATTAACCACGACCGTGCATTAATAAACCCAAGTTACTTACTTGTGAAACTATCAACGATTAACCATCGGTTCGTTGATCGTTTCTAGTAATAATTAATATGTGAAACAAAACTAGTTGATCCTTTAAGTAATGTTCAAAATATTAATATGAAATATGAATAGGAATTAATTAATACTCAAGGAAGAATATTAAAGGGAATGAATCCTACTATAGTTAAATATCAAGATGTTAACTAATTGTCATCTTAGTAACACTCCCCAATATTAACATAGAGGAAGGAATAGCTATTACTAGGACCAATATCAAGATGTTAACTAATTGTCATCTTAGCAACACTCCCCAACATTGATATAGAAATAGTATTTGAAGGAAGAATTAATATTCAAGGAAAGAAGCTTAAGAAAATAACTCACAACTTTAATAATCAACAAGCTTCAAGAGCAATACCAAGAAATGAGAGTTTAGCTCCTCATTTGGAGACTAAACATGCTAAAAGAAATATAAAGAAATTCTATTCTAAACTGAGCTTAAGAGTATATATGAATTGGTTTTTTAAAAGTGAAGGAAAGGAGGTGTATTTATAGGCTCTTTGAGGTGCAGGTCGAGTACTCGATCGAGTATGTACATATACTCGATCGAGTATGTGTAGAACTTCGAATTCGATCCATACTCGATCGATATTCGGGTATAATTTATAGCTATACCCGATCGAGTATGTCGGTGTACCCGATCGGGTATAGCCATTCGATCGTGGTCAAAATCTTCCCTGCATGTTCCTTTGTTTTCGGATCCGATCCGATTTGAAATTTCACCAAGATACCCGATCGAGTATATACATATACTCGATCGAGTATAGACCAAAAATCAGGATCTTCCCCTTTGTCTTGTGATTTTGCACCCTCCTTCCACTTTTGGGGTTCACCAACCGTCCTTTGAGTGATAGTAGACCTGTTTGAGCTCAGAATAAACCTAATCTAAACAATTTACAAGAATTTAACAAACTAAACTATTACACCAAAAGTGTGTAATTTCCGAAATATTAAACAACCAAAACTAGCTAAAAACATAAACATACATACGGAAATTACAAGTGTATCATCCGATCGACGACCCAGTGGTCCCTTTTCCGTCTGATTAACGACCAGGCGGTACTTCTTGGTCCGGTCGATGGTCGGGGAGTCCCAGTCTGTAACACCCCGATTTTATGAGCTAGTCATTTAAGTTAATATTATTTCACTTAGTTATCTTAGATTCTTTTATGATTAATGAGATTTATTGTTTTATCATGTTTTGTTTGTAGCAGATAACATTAACCAGTAAACTCCAAGAATTTTAAATGAATAATCTAAGGTTTAATCAATTTATTTAAAAAGAGAGAATATATTTTTGTGGTCTTAGAAACATTTTTGTTAAAGTTAATTAGAAGCCCAATTCAGTTAAATTGGCCCAAATAAACATGTTAAAGGCTACAATCCCTAGAGGAGTCCACACCTCCTCTTTCCTTCATAACGACCGAACATCGATTGTCTCGGTTGTTCTTCCTTTCTTCTTTCGAAACAGTACAAGAAAAGTGCACATAGACTGCACATGGACCACAATTTTTTTTGCGATGGCAGCATCACTGTCGTTAAAAACACCATTAACCACACATTTTTTAATTTACCACGCACAAAAATGTTGTAAAAGCTTAGAGACGACAGTTTTTAGCTGTGGCCAATGTTTTTACCACAGCTATTGTGCTGACGCACATAAAACTGTCGCTAACCTGTCGTAAAAACATAAAGAGGAACATTTACGACAGTTTTGCGTCAGTTTTACGTGCATCGCCACAACAGCCATGGTAAAAACATTGGCCGCGGTTAAAAACTGTCGTCTTTGACATTTTACCACAATTTTGTATGTGGTAAATAAAAAAATGTGTGGTTACTAGTGTTTTTAATGACAGTTATGCGGCCATCGCAAAAAAAAAATTGGTCTATGTGCAGTCTGTGTGCACTTTTCTTGGAGTGAAAAGTGTTCTGGTTTATCTGCCGAAGCTTATCAATTCATCTCAATCTAGTAGCAACACATATGTTTAATTTAATAGAATAGCTTACCGGAAGACATCATCAGGATGCCGCACCTATGTGAGTATTTTGAGTTTAGTTGTCAACAGACAATGGGTAAGTCACCACCACCTATACATGATAGTTCTAAATAAAGTGTGGAAGATTAGCTAATTGTCTAATTATGAATATGATATTTGTTCTTGGATACTTGAAATCGTATGGCATGAGATATGTGAATTTCAAGTTCTATGTTTGATTTTGGGTTGGATTCATGTGGAACCAACGATTAAAGGAAGTTATGATGATAATCAAAGTAATGAAAGATAAATAATGTTACAAGGTAGCCGTGCCCCCAAGTAACTACCTGAGCTGAGCGTAGCGGGACATCCTTCCGTGGGGAGTCCCGGGGTTGCTTCTGATGGCTGCGGGCTAGCTACCCAAGGTCATCGGCGAGGGGACAATACACGATCTACGGGCCCATAAAGTCAAGGAATAAGATAAGAAGAAAGATGATGAATAAGGAAATCTCTTGGTGTTTGATACATGAATGCTTATGTGTTGTTATCATGTGTGATAATAGTATATGTGTGGTGTATTTAGCATGAGTATCTAGTTATGATTAGTTAAGATTCCCTAAATGTTTTTAGTGGATGAAATGGTGACTTACTAAGCATTATAGCTTACGAGAATTTTATTCTCTTATTTTCTCATGTATAGGTAATAAACGAAGCACGGAAGCCTGAGAGAATGTATGGAGCCAGTGACAAGGTTTTGGATGGGTTAACGGAGAAGATCGGGCAATCTAATATGTTATTTTTTGTACTACAGTACTCCTATGGGTTATTTAAATGTTTGTCTTGAAATCCTGATAAGGTGTAAATGTTTTGGTTAAAGACAATTTCTTTTTTTCTTGACATTTTCATTATGAGATTTGGTTATGTCTATAAGATATAAAGTTTCATGAAGAGACTTTGTACCTTTATTTCCGTTTGGTATATCGAGTCTCTTTTGGGTTTGAGTATCGTAGGTCATTGACTCACGGTCCCTATCATGTCTGGTCAACAACCCGGTGGCCTATGTCTGGTCTGGTCAACAACTTGGTGGTCTCGGTCCGGTTCCGTCGACGACCCGACAATCCCTATCCGGACTGGTAAACAATTCTGTGATTCGATCCCGAGATTATAAAATCCCCTTTTAAAGTAAAAATGTTTCAAAAGAGTCGTTGATTTGCCAACCAATAAGGAAAAGAGAAAAGAATTAATCAAATTAGCCGTTGGGATCGATCGGGACCGGGTACCCTACTTGGGCTGTATACTAGGCTCGGTTTCGGACTGAGACCATAATATTGGTCTTCCGGTCAGTCACATAACCGAGTGAAAAAAATTGATGAATATGGTTTCAGATTTGAAAATGAAAAACTAGAAAATTAAACTTAAAATTTGAGATAGAAATAGAGGAAAATGAGTACCCTTAGTATCCTTACTTTCAACTTATCAGCTTTATCAATTATTTTTTCCTTAAATATACTACATTTCATATCCCGCGCTGAATCATGTAATAATCAAAATAAGTAGAATTAGGGTTACTTTTTTTTGGTTGAATTGGCTGAAGTATTATAGAGGGTTATTTTAGCTTTATCTTCATATAATTTTTTCTGTATTTTATTGATAAAATATATTGTACATACTTATTTTTTCATAATTCAACAAATTCAGTCAATCTAGGCATTTTATCAATTTTAGCAAATTCAGCCTAGCTATTAAACCAATTTCAATGTTACGAAACGGGTTCAAAGTGTTTAAAAAGGAGCACTTATGTTTTATTATCAAAATAGAAGTTATCTAATCCTATTAAAAGTGCAAAACATTTCATTCAAATAAGAGTGGGTAATTCATACTTTACACAGAAAATAATGGTGATCACGTACATTTATGTACTTCTGTCTCAAGTTTTTATTTGAGGAATTTCCTCTAGAACATATGTTAATGGTTATAACGCATATATATGTGACTAAAAAACTCACAAATTATTATATACTTCATGACTCAAATTTAGACATAAACATACCTCTATATGTACGGAGTATATATATGAGTAGACAGTAGTAGTTAACTTGAAGAGAATCAAGAGAGAGAAGTAGCACCATACGAGTACTAGGGGTGAACAAAACAACCGAAAAACCGAAACTGACCGTCAAACTGACCGAAACCGACCGACCAAAACCGAAACCGACCAAAACCGAACCGATAAAACCGAAACCGACTGAAAGTGACTAATTCATCGGTTATTCGGTTTACGGTTCATACTTTTGACTTAAAAACCGGTCAAATGAAAATAAACTGACCAAAATTGACTCAATACCGCGCGACTAAAAACCAAATCCGATCAAAACCGACCGATTAAAGTTTGATCAATGATATAGTTTGATCAATGATATTTTTTAATATAAAACTATTTAGAATATTAAAAATATATGAGCATCTTTTTTATCAAAAAAAATCTTTCATAAAAGTTTAAAATTTATAAATTAAACACAAATATAATATTAAAAATGATTGTCACAATATTAATATTATTAATCAAGAAAAGTCAAATTGATCATTTTTTGGGAACGAAGCTAGATAGTATTATAGATTTATAAGTATAGTATTTATTTTTAGATATTGACGTGTCAAACAGGACTTTAATTATGGGACGAGTGAAGTATAAGAATAAAGCATACACTTAATTCACAAATAGAATTAATTGATACTGATTATGATCAATTTTGACAGATGTTTTAGAACATTGTATGATACTACATCTGTCCCATTTTATATGTCTCATTTGGTTTTGACACAATTATTAATAAAGTGGTTGAAAAGGGTAAAGATTGTTATTGTGATTTGAGTATAATAAAATGACATATTATAAACCACATACTTCTTTCCAAAAAGAAAAATATGATACTTAATTCGAAACCATCCAAAAACGAAAATGTAAAATGAGACGAAGTTTATTTCAATTGAATGAGAGTTAGTTTGACTTTGAAGAGAGTGAAATAAAGATGGAGTATATTTGAGGATTAATCTTTTCTTATCTTTTCAGCTCTCATTTTCTGTGTCTATTAACTGACACTAAACTATTTTTTTTAAACTAAAGGCTTCATTTAGATGTTGTTTTAGTCCATTGAAGATAGTAGTTTCTATTAAGTAGTACAAGAAACCACTAGATTGACCCAATGAATTTATACTTGACCACGTACATGTATGTGTAAAAGTGTACACCTAAAAAGTGCGTACTATTTTTGTTCCTTTTGCAACATGTCATTTTTATGTAGAAATCCCCAACCATACCTTTACCACTATGGTGTGATCGAGAAAATTCTACATCTCAATTCTCAATTGAAAATTTAATTAAAGTAATCTCTCATATTTGAATACTACTCCTATTAGATAACATCCAGCTGACTTTTCCTAATACACAAAAAAAAGATAACTATTGAGTGTCTCCAATATAATGCTTTAGGTCATACACTTTTCATATATATACTTCTGATAATAATAAAAATACATGATACCCTATTTTATTACGGAGTTATATTTCTTTGCGAGTACCACATTATTTTCAATTTCTGTTCTAAAAATCGTTCTAGGCGTCCGACTAGTCCCCGCCTAGGCGTTAGGCGGTGGTCGGGCGCCACGATTTTCGCCTAGGCACTCTGACTAATTGGTTTGCCGTCTAGGTGAATTAGTCGGCCGCCTATGGCGCCTAGTTGCCCTCCCAGAGCGCCTAATCGGCCACCTAGGTCGTCTAGTTTCACCGTACATTACTTTACTTTATAATTTTAACTTTCTAAGCGATATAAGTACTTTAACTTTAGTCCCAGAGATAAAGAAATGAAGTTGCATATATTAAGATAAATACTATATATTGTTGTATATATATGTACCTAAAATTTATTATTATTTATATTTATAACATAATAATGTCAAGTGATTAGTTATCATATAGTATGTATGATTAGATGTGATAATTCCACACAAGTATACAATATTACTTATCATATTTATGCAAAAATATAAATAAAATGCAATTTCTATATCTCCGACTAGTCCCCGACTAGACGCCCCGCCTAGCCGCCTAGGCGCTAGGCGTTGGGCTGGCGCCCGACTAGCGCCTAGCGCCTTTTAGAACATTGTTTTCAATATATACACTTTTGCTATTGAAATTGATTTAGAGGCCTATTTTATTACGGAGTTATATTTCTTTGCGAGTACCACATTATTTTCAATATACTAGTATACACTTTTGCTATTGAAATTGATTTAGAGGTCGTTTGGCAACACTGTTTTTCGGCTTATCAGGCTTATCAGCCAACTTTTTCATCAAACACATAATTTTTGTTTGTGCGCACTGAATTGTGTAATAAGCAGAAAAAGTAAGGTTGGAGTTACTTTTCTGGCTGTATTGACTGAAGTTAGTGTAGATAACTATTTTAGCTATTTTTACATATAATTTTTTTCTTTATTTTATTAATAAAACATATTTTAAAAATAATTTTTTCTTAAATCAGCAGAATCAGCCAATGCAGCCACTTCAACTAGAACTTCATAAATTTCAGCAGAATCAACCAAAAAAACCGATTTTGGTGCTACCAAACGGACTCTTAATTATACGCATAGATGATATAACTTTAAAATTTCCAAATTGCAATTCAATTCAAGATGATGAAGGATGTATTAAATTGGAGTAATTGTTTTCTTTCCACCCTAAAATATGAGTCATTCATAATCGAGGTATTCAGGGGCGGAACGAGGGGGAACGAGCAGGTGCTGCCGCCCCCGTTCGCCGGAGGTCATAGTGTATGTATTTGTATATGTATATGCTCAGCCCCGTCTTTACATAATAATAGATTTTTGACGCCCGTTTCTTAAAGCAGTAATCGCAGTAGCACAGATGGTTTAGGCTTCATTCTCCTTTCAGGTGCACTCGGGTTCGACTGGAGTCTTTTTTATTACTACCTCTTCTATTTGCCTCCTAACTTTTAATACTTCCTCTCTTTTTAATTACTAGCTATTAAACTTCTTCTATTTGCCTCTTCACTCTCAATACGTTCTCTATTTGCATGTCTCCTAACACTTTGGGAGGTTATTACTTTTTTTTTCACCCCAGATTTCTTTATTTTTATTTTACATTTCTATTTTTCCAATTCAAAGTATATTGTCTTTACTATTTCGGATATTGAAATGCTACTTACATTTTCTGATAAGTACAATAAAATTAAAAAATGACCTTTAGCTATTTATTCCATCTTCAAGCATTCACCTATATCATTTTATAAGCAGTTTATTAAGAAGTGTTCTAATGCGACTTGAATTTTAACATAACTATTTATATATTCTTTGGTTAGTACAAATATGTCAAAATTTCTTGTTACTATTTCAAAATTCTGACTTTATATGAGTATAATTAAATTTATGTTATACATTTGCACACATAAAGCATATCCTTTTTTAAAAATATAGAACCAACAAGTAATGTTGATTTGAAAAGAGAAAAACAAAATTATTATTTTCTTGATAGGTTAATAACTTATACGGAGTACTACATTTTTGTTTAGCTATATTTTTATATAAATCTTGATATTCTAAATAAAAGACAAATGTATTAAATCCAAATAATTTCGCTTGATAAATGAAGTCTATTATTTTGTTTAGGCACTAACAAAACAAGTATGTTGGGTTAATGGCCCAAATCGGGGTTCGGCCCATTTACCCCTTCATCCGGACGAACGTTCGGATAGGTCACCAGGCTATCCTGACAGGCCTACTTACTCAGTATGGACGAACGTCTGAAGAAGGGGCTCAGGTGCAGCGGCCCACCCGACGAACGTCAATGATATCGACAGGGAGCAGGCCTACAAGTCATCGGAATAACGACGAACGTCGTCATAGCAAACCTCAACGTTGGAAGCAATCCAGCTTACATGGCAAGAATCGCCAAGGGCCAAGGGACGAACGGACCAATCCCCTTGCAGGATCACGCGGGAGCCACCTGCCTCCTCAACTGGACGAACGTCCCCACTGACTAGGCGGGAAACCTAGATTCTGGCGGGAAGTGCATTTAATGCTGAAGATTTGGTGGTTGAGACATCAGCGATCCACAGGCTTCCACGTCAGTGTAGCCAACTGCCCATTGGTGGGTATAAATAGAAGCATTTATTTCATTGTAAAGAGTTAGCAACTTTCTATACTTAGCATTCGAGCTATAGCATCCTTACTCGCAGCACTTCTACTGCCTGGTAAGACGAACGGCCGACGAGCCTTAGCGAGAAGTATTGTATTAGGGAGTTGTTAAGAGATAATAATACCTAATCATTTACTTGCTACTTGTTGTTTCCTTCCATTCCATCGCACTTGTTAGTTAGGCTAGTTTATTCACATATCCATCCACCCGAAACTCTTGGGCTTACGTGTTGGACCCATGGGTTGAAGGAATAAACCTCAACAAAGTATAAAAATGAATACATGCCTTTATTCAAGTTTATTATTTTGTGAATTATATATAGGTCCAAATAAAATCACTTCACGAAAATGAGAATAACTCTTCTGAATTGGATTTGAGATAAAATTACTGCAAATATACTCAAAAAATGGTAGAGATTATCGATCTTTCCAATATGACGGTTTGAGTTTTTTTAGCCTCCCCTTCAATTATGTTCTCGTTCCGCCACTGGAGATATTTAAGAAAATTGTTGGAAAATCTTCAAGCGACGGATATATTTATAACCTTGTGCTTAGCTTTGTCCAAGGCCAATTTACTTATTTACGAAACAACCTTTGATGGACCGTCAAAGCTGCCCTCCCTCACCAAGCACCAAAGTTTCATATCATTATCCACTCATGCGGACCATTACTTTTATACTGATCGATCTATTTCTTAACATCCACTATTCTTTGCCTAATTTGACGTTTTCATTGGTGATATCTTAATTAATAATATTTGTATGATTGTAATTTATTCTTAATTTTATTGAAATTTTATGTATAAATTTAATATAATTACATAACTTAATGTATTTCAATAATCACGCCACTTTTACTGATATCAATTTGAGTTAGAGGAGACTACGAAATTTTACTACCCATGTCCCTAAATTAACATTCATAGTACATTTAACACGAAAATTAAGATGATGGGTATTGTGTGGTGGATATTTGTGCACACCAAATATTGAAAACCCCATAATTCAATGTAAAGTAAGATAATCTTTATTTCTTAGCCTGATTAGCTACAACTTCTTTTTCTCCATTTAATATTAATACTAAGTAATACAAAAAGTAGAGAAAATTGAGTGTATGTACATAGTTAAATATGTGCGTTTAAGTTAATAGTGTTAATTAGCAAAAATTAAGTAGATAGCCTTTATTCATTAAGATGATAAGATCCACCGATGCGGTTATGTATTTTGTAGATAGCAGTTATGGGTTTGTAGTTCAAATTTATGGGCAAGCAGTTATGGATGTAATTTATGAGCAAGCAGTGGAAGTTACATACCGTAAGTGCTATGTATTATAATTTATAATAAATAAAATAGATGCTATTAACTTCAAGTGGCCTATTTTTTAGGCTATATAGCATTTTTTCCCAGCAAAGTATATACTTAATAATTCTTTTTCCTCACAGCTTATAGCTCTTTTTCATTAATTTACTTTCCTTAAATAAAAGTAAAATAATTCTCTAACAAGTAGTAAATTACTATAAAATTACAAGCCAATTCTCCAAATTAAATTTTGGAGTTGCTCTCATGATACGTCCAAATCATATGAAATAGTTTTTGGGGCTAATTAAGTAAGCAACCCTCCTATGGGTACCTCATTTTGTACCTCAATTTGTATCTGAACCTATTTTTGTAGCGGAGAAGATAAAGAAAGAAAGGAAGGGGAAAAAAAGAAAAGGAAAGTGAAAAAGAAATGGAAAAACTGATGTGGCTCTCCACGTGTGCTCTGTGTCAGGCCACATGTGCGCCACATGTGCTCCACATAAGCAGGTAACCTGCTGACTGGTTGGTTACCTGCTAAAAGTTGATTTTGACGAAAATTGTAAAGCTAGGGGATGTAATGGGCGAAACTTAAAGTATGGGGGCATAATTGACTTTTCGTACATAATACAAGGGTCAATTTGACACTTTTTTCTTAAATTTAAATAGATGAAAATATATCAAACCAAAAAAACGAGGATTGTAGCTTTCGTTAAATATTTACACAAAATTAGGAAGAGACCCACTCCTATTTATGACTTGCTCTCCACGTACAATTCAGGTTTAAGAGAAGAAAAAGCAATGCACAAATCCTTGTAGCAGATGGGACAGGACACGAGTGATTAGAGGCAGATAATATGATGAGCGGCTAAGGTAGTACCAGAAACAGTTGTCGGGCTGTGATTGGGCCGGAGCACGCAGCAGTTTTGTTTCTGTTGGGTCAGACCACTGCCCGCAGGTTTCTAAAATTACCTCGAATGTTTTCGGGTGACTTTAATACGGAGCAGTAATATACGGAGTAAGATCTGTCATCTGTAAATGCCTTACCACAGTCGCCGGGCAGTATTTTTTGAGAACAATTTTGTTTGCCCCACCCCTGTTGTCTGCCATATGGCGTGTCAATGCATTTTAACTTTGCAACTGTTGCATTTTGTCATTTTTTTTATCAAACTTCCAAAAAATATTGCCATTTTTTTACGATTTCTCATATTATCCGTTTGTCTCAAATTGTTTTGCAAAATCAACATTCAACCAATAATAAAAGTCAATGTTCTCTATTGGTACTTAATTGAATTTTTAATAATTAAAATTTATATATTCAGGAACTACGTTAAAATCTCTTCAAAATTGTAAGCTTCAAATTAGAATATAGTTTAAAACTGACATCCTAATTAAGCAAATAAAATGAAACTGTTTGATCAAGAAAAGTCAAATTTGCAAATCAATTTGGGACGGATGTAGTATTACCAATATTGCATATTAAAATTTTAAGGAAAATTTGATTTTTTTTCAATTTTATATATGCAATATGGATCTTAATTATTGAAAAAATCATAAAAAGTTACTAGATTTGACATGGTCTTGTTTGGTCCGACTAAAATTATCTTGTTTGTTCCGATAAGTTTATATCTAGTTTGATTTGATCTTGTTTGAATTGGTTTGATTTGATATGTTAAATGTCAGGTCTATGTACATTTCATAACTGTTGAAATGTATGTTTATGTTTATATGAAACTCCAAAACATGTGTCATATTTTTTCTCTTTTAAGTCACAAGACTTTATTCTATGAAGTCCGGAAAGATGGGTAAATTATATGGTACAGCCGGTTGTACCGTGAGCATGGTACAATCGGCATTTTCGTGATTATATTGATTTACGGTGGCAGTTGTTAAGTTAGTGGTGTCCGCTGGTTTTCTTTTTTCGCTTCTTCGTTGCCTTTTACTTTTTCCGCGGCGTGCTCCTGAGCTAGGCTAGTGGTTCGTTAGAGGATACAGGCTTAAGGAGTACTGTATTTGTTTTCATAGTTTATTTGTGTAATTGTGTTCCGTAGTTCGTAAATTAGTTTTATGTATATTTGTGTACTAGTTTTACACGCGCGTTGCGCGACGAGACAAATGCCCAATATTGTATATGTGAAATACACCTTTATATGTCTGGCTTTGAAAATGGATATAGGAAAAAATTAGTGAAAGATTCTAATTGCAACGAAAAGCCAAAACCATGTACAAAGTTACCCTGCATCATGAGATTCTTTTTCAATTTTGTATTTTATGAGAACAATTTAAGAAAATGTAATTTTCATGGGAGAATATTTACTATGGATAGACTCGTTCGGGCCTCCGGTCCTGGATTGGAGGGCCCGGAACCGGCCCGTGTAACCCCCGGGTCCGGGCAGGGCCAGGCCTCGGGTATTTTTTTTTTGCCTTTTCCTAATTAACCCCCCCCCCCCCCCTCACACCCAAACCACCTCAAATGGCCCAAAATACTCAGCGCAATCCAAAAACTTCAAAAGAATTCAAAAAAAAATTAAAATGGCCCGGACCGGGGCCGAACCGGCCGGGCCAGTTCACGTTTTGAGGGGCCCGAGCCCGGACCGGAACCACCTCGGGTCGGGCCTACCCGGACCGGTCCCTGACCGGGCCACCGGGCCGGAACAGTGGCGGGCCGGGCCAGTTCCGGGTCAGGCCACCTGGCCCGAGTTCACCCATAATATTTACTGCCATTTACATGTTTCTTGTTTCAAGGACTAAACCAATAAAAAAATTAAAAAATAACAGATTGATTGTGTAAAACAAACACAAGCGCTTAAGCACAAACGAATTAATGTTAGAAAAGGGAATAAAGTAATAGTAATTCACTGCCTCAGTGTTTAGTGAATAAAGTTTATTGCCACCAAAGTATCACACAGGATAGCACACTCCTCACTATCATAGCCGCAGAGCCGTTTCCTACCTAGACCTGGACTCGGGCCGGTTCGGGCCCGGTTCGGGCCTGGGCCCGGCCGGGCCTCGGGCCAGGATAGTTGGGCCCGGGCCCGAACCGCCGGTGGGCGGTTCCGGTTCCGGTTCCGGGCCAAACCGGGCCGGGCCTACCCGGAAATATTTTTTTTTTTTTGGCTCTTCTATTTAACCCCCAACCCCTCCCCCTCAACCCCAAACTACCCCAAACCACCTCAAATGGCCCAAAATACCTAATCCAACCCAAAACTTAAAAAAAATTCAAAAAAAAAAAAAAAAATTAAAAATCGAACCGAACCGGGCCCGAACCGGCCGGGCCGGTTCTCCAAAACCTCGGCCCAAGCCCGAACCGCCCAGCAGCCGGGCCGGGCCGAACCGAACCGGTGGGCCCACCGGGCTCCGGGCCGGGCGGGCCTCACAGTAACCGGGCCGGGCCGGTTCCGGGCCGGGCCGGGCCGCCCGGCCCGAGTCCAGGTCTATTCCTACCACGCCTAGCCACTAACACCTACAAAACAAATGTTGTTCTCGGTATTACTTGAAAACAATTTAATTCGTTTTTTTAAAGGAACGACTTCTGAGTTCAAAAAATAATTCCACAATGATATAAAGGTGCGGCAGTAAGTGCCAATGCCATGATCAGAATTCAGACGTTGCCCAAGTACAACGCATTAACAATAGTAATGAACATATGCTGCGTATCTAATTTGATGTTCCTTTTATACCCGTGATGGAAGAAAAATAGGAAATGGAAAGCTGCCAAAAATATTCCGGTAGTCCTGATCATGAGCTACAATTCACTCTCGTTGCAACTATTTAAAAATCAAAAATGAAAAAGAAGTCCTAGTAAAACCAGGTCTCAACCTGAAATTAATGTCTTCAATCAGTAGCAGACACACGTGTTAATTCTTGTTAATCAACAACTTGGTAGAGTAATGCTTATAGAACAATCGAGAACATTTTAGAACATTTTAATGAAATCTTATAAATCTCCCTAATGAAATCTTAAAACTGAGAACATTGTAGAAGTTGATTACTAAATAGATCATAATCTTTTATTAATGCATATGCACTATCTGCGGACTGCGAATAACAACAATAACATGCATCTGCCATAATAATAAAAAGGTATAAGAAGCAGAAACCAGGAAGTTCAACAAGCAAAAGGTCTAAAATGGAACAGTATTTACCTGGTCTTTAAGTGGACTTACATATAAAGCATGGTATGTGGAGAGGGAAAATAACCACATGAGATACCCACCTGTGAATCACGCATTTTTTACTTAAGTTTTTGAATTTCATGATTCACCTCAGCCTTCCTATGGAAAGACTTAAGCTGGTGCTCATTTTGTAACTGCCAAGCACTAATCCATCAGTGAAAACTGACCACAGTGATAATAAGTTAAACAGTTACTTTAAAAGGGGCTTTACATGCATGCATACACAAATATATCCATAATTATTTAGTTACTTATCTAAAATTATTTACTTATTTCAAAGAACCTTGTGCAAAGGATGATCAAACAACTTTTTCTCTAGTTCCTCTATTTGGTCCATCATATTCACAAAATCAGGATCTTCTATCTCCATATCCTTATGAAAAAAAGAGATTAAATATTAGGATGATCAGTGTTTTCTATGCGCATAAACCTATGGTCATTCCATTGACCCAATATTGAAGTCTCAAAGGGTCAAGAATAAAACACTGAAGAATACCCCATGCAAGGTAAAGGGCAAAGGCAAAAAGCATTTGACGTCACATGAAGCACAAATGTATAAGATCAGATTCGCCAGTTCAAATTATATAATGAGTAACAAACCTACCTTCACGGGGTTAAGCTTTGGGAAGCTGAGGGAAACTTTTTTCAAGGGCCCCTAATGCAAGCAGGATTTTTGCCTTGCTTCAAGCAGCCGAAGGTCAGGAGGAATAGTTGCTCTCAATTTGCTAATTGCAGATATCAATGGCAATTGGACAGGAACCTGAGAGTTGAAATTGGGTCAGACCAGGACATTGATATAACAATGCAAGAAATGTTATGGTTACCAAATTGTACTCAAACTGAAATAATGTACAGTGCATCCTTTTTGTTATAATAGCTCAGCGCATGCATTTCACCCTTTTCTCTAGGAAGGCATGGTTTGGGGCGAGGACCACTTTCATGGAACCAATAGAGCAATGAAGTAATGTATCCACAATATAGGTGCTACCACGTGAAGCAGAAAGTGCAGCAGGCAAAGAACCCGATGATGTAGGGGGTCTCCTAACAACATTGACAACAACACGCCAACTCCAATCCTTTCCACCCTCCTGAACTTTGACCTGCAGTATTTGTCAAAGGCGTTAGTGCAAAAAAGGAAGCCAATTTGGAGTGTCAAATTTTCCCAAAGATCAACAGGGCAGGAGAAGGTATATAATTTTATGATGCCAAATAAAATTAATGTTTGTATGTCAATTCCAAGGTAGGAATATTATAACTGAAATCAATTTATAATCACACAATGTTATTAGACTAAAACGACATGAAATCAAAACAAAAAAGAAAACAAGTTTTATCATTCCTAATGTTGATGAAATTTCACCTACCCTATTTTCAAACACTTTTGCAGGAAGATACCTATTACGCTGAATGCTAGAAGTGTAAGACTCGTACACGTCCTGCAATAGCTACCTCTATCGCACTGAGAAGCAAAATCCTTGGAGCAATATGGCTGAGAGAGGCATACGAAGAATCTGGATCTCTTCGATTCCAGCTACAATCATTGTCTTGGTGTGGAGGGTTTAGAAATATGGTGGATAGAGCGGTGAATTGGAGGGTTTCTTGGTGGCACTGGAATAGGAGCGGACGTCCGGATGAAGAAGAGAAGACAGAGAAGGACGATTTGTTTTTACGGAGCGAAATTACTCACGACGAGAAAGTAAGAACGGATGACCTGCTCAAATGGAACGGTGGGTAACAGCCTAATTGACGGTGGGGCTGAATGGAAGTAAGATGCAGTGATAAAGCGACGGACAACAACGGGGCAAAACGGAGACGACGGAGTACAACATAAAGAGTACAAACCATGAATCATAGGGCACAACTCAAACCAGCACCATGATTACACCAACATTTTTTTCCTACCTAAAATGTCCTAACCTTCATTGACCATTATAAGATTTAGATATTTGTTTAATTGTGTCCCGTAGTTCGTTATTTTATTTGTTTTATGTTTTCTTTTATTTTCATTTCTTTCTTAAGTTACTTTTACTCGTTCTCCTCTATTTTTTTAAAAATGTATTATACTTCATATAAAATATTATTTGATATTTGAGTTTCTCTCTTTTTCCTATCAAACTTCTAATTTTAGTTTTTTTAATTTCTGCATTATAAAACATTTAAGAAGATTTTAGGTATTAATGTTTTCTTCTTCTATTTTTAATTTTTAGATGAATACTTGTTATTTTATTACATATTATGAGTTTGTGTTATACTATAATGAGTATAGTGTAAAATAAATGTGCATGAGTAAATATCATAAAAACAACACGTTATTTATTTGTAATTCAAGAAAAAATTCTATAAATTATCTTTAATTTAAAGTTATTATATTTCTCATTTTGTTAATTACAGATACGAGAGAACGGACCATGATACTCAATTGCATGTTTCTAATACTCAATAGAGGAGATTTGATGCTCAGTGAAAATGTCTTGATGCTCACTAAACTAAAAAAACTTATGATTTTCATACTAATGTTCATTTTATAATTTACGAATGTGCAATCGGTACTCAATTGCACACATCTAATATTCAATAGAGAATGCTTAACTCTCAATGAAAAAATGTCTTGATGCTCAACTAACAAAACTTATTATTTTCATATTAATGCTTATTTTGTAAGCTACATATGCTCAATCGGTACTGATGTTATGCTCATTTTTAAAATTTCATATCAATGCATATTTTGAAAATATCATATACATTAGACTCACATATTGAACTACATAGAAATTGATTGTAGATATAATTTAATAAGTTTCTATAAAAGAAAAAAATGAAAATGAATTAGAAGATATGAAGCAAATGTTACGATACTCAATATTAGGCTCCTAATACTCAACAAAATAGGCCTAGTGCTAATTAAAAATTCACTAATGCTCATTTAACTGAAACCATTATTTTTATCTCAATATAGGAGGTTTGATGTTCAATGAAAATATCGTGACGTCCAACTAACAAATCTTACGATTTTCATATTTATGGGCATTTTGGAAGTTGTGTATGCTTATTTGATACTGATATTATGCTCATTTTTAAAATTACATATCAATGCATATTTCAAAAGTACCATATTACATTAAATTTGCATATTGGAGTTTATAGAAATTAAGTATAGATATAATTTAATAAGTTTTTATAAAACAAAAAGAAAGAAAAAGAAAGTGAATTACAAGGTATGAAGGAGAGATCATGGTGCTCATAATTTGACTCTTAATGCTCAGTAGAATACATTTGATGTTCATTAAAAGTATATCAATGCTCATATAACGAAAACCACGATTTTCACTGAAATTACGAAAATGCCACCTTTTTTTTAGTTGTGATATTAGCTTTCTTGTAATAACACGGTGCTCATTATTAGACGTTTAATACTCATTAAAATTGGACTATTGTTCATTAACAGTATACTAATGCTCATTTAACAGAAACCGCGATTTTCACATTAATTACAAAAATGCCACCGAATTATTTTGTTATTTTTTCCTTGAGCCTGTTACTGGGCCGGTTGTACGGTGCTCACCGTACATCCAGTTGTATAATATACGTACTCGGAAAGATGAACCCTTCTTCTTCTGCAGCTTCTTTATCAAATGGCGTGAGGTGATAGCTTTCTTCCCATTTTTCAAATTGGGTGGTTGAAAGAGCAAGTTTATTGGATTTATACCATTGGCCCCATCACCCTTAAAATATATGGTCCTAAATGTTGGGATATCAATCTGCTTATCAACTCTGACACTAGCTAGAATTTCCCTCTCATTTGGAATATTAAATCTTATATTAACATCACGGTCATGTCCCAGTTGAGGCTGCATTTGACAGACTACTTGCTCACTACCCATCCGAGGTTGCATCCATTATTGAGGAAATAAATATCAAGGTACATGAAATACAATGACAACAACAACCAATACTCTTGATGAAGATATAAAACTCACATTTACAATATTTGCATCATTGTTCACATCAACATAGCATCCAAAACCCGTGACTTGTTCTTTACCTTTTGAGCTGCCAGTTTTTCTTCATGGGAGTTGAGACTTAAAAGCACTTCTCCTATCAATACTTTCCATTTCAGTTGCAGGTGGGTTCATTTCTACACTGCTGGTAATTGGAGAAAAAGCCACAGTTGATGGCCTCTTCACACTTGCAAGTGTAGCTTCATCCCTTGCTTCATTACTTGCCTGAACAAACATAATACCATATTACATACACAAATAAATGTTGACCAAAGAAATAATATATATATAGCAGTCCTCATATGAACTATAAAACAAATATTACAAGTATAAATAATAAATCAGTCCCTAAAATAGATCAGTCCAAACATAGACTCTTATATGAGTCCAAAAATATAATTACTATAAAACATATATCAGTCCAAACCAAAACCTATCAGTCCAAACCAAATATATCAGTCCAAACAAAAATATATCAGTCCACAAGCTATGTAAAACTTACAACACTATCTTTATTAGAACATTTAGATCTCTTATGTGTAAGGTGTTAGAGACAGTTCAATTTATTTTTGGAAACACGTTTCTTAATTTATTTTAGGAAACACATCCTAGTTGCCTTGGGGTTAGGATTTACTTCTCTATAAATACAAGCTCTCTCCCTTGTAATCATCGTGTGTAGATCCGAAAATAGCAATAATATTCCTGGCTTGGTAGCGCCCCCAGACGTAGTCATTCGTGGCGAACTGGGTTACCAAATTTTGTGTGTTCTTCGTTATTGTTTTTCGTGTGCGTAAATTAAATTCCTAACAATTGGCATCAGAGCCCTAGGTTCGAAGGGAGATCTCACAATGGCAGACAATTTGAAGACACCGGTGATGCAGTTTGACGGAACGGATTACGAATTCTGGAAGTTGCAGATCGAAGATTACCTGTACAATAAAGATCTGTATCAACCTCTGGATGATAAGCTGGAAGACATGAAGGAGTGCGATTGGAAGTTGCTGGACAGAAAAACGATGAGCGTGGTTCGATTATCGTTGTCCAGAAACATCGCCCTACACACCGTCAAAGCAAACACGACGAAGGAGATGTTGTAGATTTTGTCGGATATGTACGAGGAACCTTCCGCTATGAACAAAGTTGATCTGATGAGGCGTCTTTTTAACCTAAAGTTGTCAGAAGGTACGAGAGTGGTGGATCATCTCAAAGAGTTCAATGTGATCACCACACAGTTGAGCGCGATTGAGATAAAATTCGACGACGAAATTCATGCCCTTATTCTCCTGTCTTCTCTCCCAGAAAGCTGGAACGGAACAGTGACTGCAGTCAGCGCTTCGGCTGGAAAAGAGAAACTGAAATTCGATGAAGTCAGAATTCTGGTGGTCAGCGAAGAAATTCACAGGAAGGAATCAGGTCTGGCTTCTGGATCAGCGTTGAGTACAGAGAACCGGGGCAGAACGAAGTCGAAGTCCAAGTCAAATCGGGATAGATCAAGATCCAAATCCAAGTCAAACAGCAAGTGTGACACCGCACCCGGATGTACTTGAATTTGAGATTCGACATGTAATTTAATTTTCCTAGCGAATATAATTCGTGTAATTGATCGGCATATTTAATTAATGCACGATTAATTAAATTACATATCGGGTCCATTATATGAGAATGGGCTACCAAATATTTAGTTGGGTTATCATAATAATTATAGGGGCCCAATAAAATGCCAACCGAAGTTGATAAAAATATTTGGACAACCCGAGCGCTATTTTAACCCGGCCGGCCAGAAATAGCAGGAATAATTGGGCGGGACTTCCTACACCCACTTGGGATATCCTACACACTAATTTGACACAAAAAATAGGGGAGGGGGACCACACAATGTGGCTTGTGCGGACTGATTGAAGGGGGATGGGTAGAGACAACCCATACACCCCATTCTTGGACTCATTGCCTCATTATTGGCTTTGAGAAGAAAGGAAAACAACCCCCCATCCCCTTGCATTGTTCGAACAACCCAGGCCAAGAGAAAGCTCAAGGGAAGGCCTTCAACATCATTTTCATCTGGAAGGAAGCAAAGAGCAAAAGAAACCCCAAGAAAAGCTAGCTAGAAGAAAGGTAAGAACTCATCTACAAATTCTTTTAACTAGTTTGTTGGATATGATTTTAAGAAATCATATGGTGGATTAAACCATGAGTTTTACACGTTTAAAAGTGTATTATATTGTTATAAAGTGGGGGTATTTAACTTAGAAGAGTCGTGGAATCGATAGGAGTTGAAACCGCCGGAAACCGCCAAGAGTAGGAGGCTGTTCGTAGCAGCAGACGACGAAAGCCGCCCAGCTTTCGTGAAAGCCGCCCGGCTTTCACCTTCTGCCCAGACTTTTCGCTTTCGATCGGCCTAGAACGGGGATTGATCGAGGGGCTTAGCAAAGGCAACTATTGTAGCACATCACAAGGTGAGGATGGCTGACTATATTGCTTATAATCTTTGGGTTAATTTCATAAGATTACCTAAAGTGATTAAATGTGATTTTCATGGATTATTAATGATTAATAATGCCTAAATGGAAATATCATTGTTTGTAAATAAAAAAAATGCATAACATACAAATTTATGAGAAAATTGTGTATGATGATGCATTATAGTTATGATGGTATGATGATGGTATAAACCATGAAATATTTGTGATAAAATATACTTTTACTTCATGATAGAAATCATGAATGGATAAAAGTGATATTTTTGATATTTAGATTAAATCATATATGGAGTTGGAAAACCCATAGGAATTGGGCCTTATAATTATATAGTAAAGAGTTTGGATGTTCAAGGATTAATGGATTTGTATTAAATGTACTAATCGGGAATGTTGTATAAAAAGTGATAGAATAAATCCTAAGGGCTTGGATTGTGAAAGATGCACCTTAAGTAGTCTATTGAGATGTCTTAAGGTAGAAATGGGTAACCACTAAGTTACATTAGGAGTAGGCCTCCTTGGCTACTCAAGATTGAGAAACTCTAGGCATAGAAATTGCTAGTGAGTTAGTATCGTGACTAGAGGAAGCCTCTAGCACGATGAAGAATGACTGGAGGAAGCCTCCAGCATTCGTGTAGGGTGAATTAGTTTCGTGACTAGAGGAAGCCTCTAGCACGATGAAGAATGACTGGAGGAAGCCTCCAGCATTCGTGTAGGACGACTAGAGTAAGCCTCTAGCGTAGAATAGGATGACTAGAGGAAGCCTCTAGCATAATCTAACGTGACTGGAGGAAGCCTCCAGCACAAAGTATGTAAGGTGATTAGAGGAAGCCTCTAACACCGAATGTAGTGACTAGAGTAAGCCTCTAGCACGGTGAAACATGACTAGAGGAAGCCTCTAGCATGGTAAATAAATATAGATGGGCGTGACTTGAAGTCACGGGGAAAGGGTTGAACGTTTTCAAAGAAAACATGGGTCTTCGGGCCGACTACTTGACTTTATATATAAAGTAAGTATATTTTCAAAGAGGGTAACCACGGGTTATGACCTATAATATATTATCACCCTATTTGAGGGTCTTGGAAATTGAAACTTTGATTATACTTAGTATAGTTGTCATTGTACTTGTCAAATGCTTCCAAGTACTGACCTCCCCTTCACGGGGGAGGCCACCTCACAGTTTCAGGTAGGGCTTGAAGGTTGCTACCGCCGCCGTTGCTTTGGGGAGGTTCAAGGAAGGAGACGTGGTTCGTGCTTCTTCCGTTCCTGTTTTGAAAACATTTTTAAATAATGCTCATGGATACTATTTGAATATTTATTTGGGCTTGTATGCCCGTGTTTGCCACGTGTGGCTTGGATATTTGAATTAATGTTTCCGCTGCTTGATTAAATATTTTGCATTATGATTGTTTATGGATGTACTATTGTGAATGATATTCATGACGCCTAGTATAGTATGGATGAGTTGGACTGCGGTTGACTATTCGTACTGTACGGCGGGTTGTTGACGTGTCCGGTGGGTCCGGGACGTGACAGCAAGGGCAAGAAGGACAGAAGTCAGATCAAGTGCTGGAATTGTGAGGAGTACGGACACTTCAAGAGTCAGTGCAAGGAGCAGATCAAGGATTAGAAGGAGAAGACATCTGCCAATGCAGCGGCAGAATCATCAGGTGATGATCTCCTGATCATGAGCGTGAGCAGTCCGTTAGAGTCATGGATTCTGGATTCTAGAGCCTCGTTCCATTCATGTGGTAATTCTGAAATGATTGAAGAGTATACTCCTGGCAATTTTGGAGAGGTGTATCTTGCTGATGATGAGCCTCTTAAAATTGTCGAGAAGGGGACAATCCACGTGATGACTCCGAACGGATGCATGCTGAAATTGAATGGAGTCCGACACATTCCTGGTTTGAGGAGGAATCTTCATTCAATTGGGCAGTTGGATGAGGAAGGTTATGCAGTTACATTCAGCATCAGAAATTGGAACATCACCAAGGGAGCCTTGCTGGTTGCTAAAGGGAAGAAGGAGGGTACGTTGTACATGACAACGAACTCAAAGGACTGCATCGATGTTGCTGCCGCTGCAACAAACAATGTGAATTTATGGCACTGTCGGCTCGGTCACATGAGCGAAAAGGGGATGAAGGAGTTGTGCTCGAAGGGCAAACTGCCCGGCCTGAAGACTGTTGAGGTTGGATTATGCGAGGACTGCATATTCGGGAAGCAAAAACGTGTCAGTTTCTCAAAGGGAAGACAAGCTATCAAACCGGAGAGGCTGGAACTAGTTCACACCGACCTTTGGGGACCTGCATAAGTTACATCCTTAGGAGGGTCTGCTTACTACATGGCCTTCATTGATGATGCCACAAGAAAGGTATGGGTTTATTTTATCAAAAATAAATCTGATGCCTTTGATGCTATCAAGAAGTTGAAAGCTCGTGTTGAGACAGAGACAAGTCTGAAGTTGAAGTGTCTTCGGTCAGATAATGGAGGTGAGTATGAATTGCATGAATTCAAGAATTCTTGTGCTGAGAATGGGGTTCGTATGAAGAAGACAACTAAAGGGACTCCACAGCATAATGGCGTTGCTGAACGCATGAACAGAACACTGAATGAGCGGGCAAGATGCGTGAGGTTGAAGAGTGGCTTGCCGAAGATGTTTTGGGCGAATGCAGTGAACACCACAGCTTTTCTCATCAACAGAAGTCCAACGATCTCATAGGAGATTGACATTCCTGAAGAAAGGTGGACGGGTAAGGAGGTTAATCAGTCCTATCTCCGCATATTTGGTTGTGTTGCTTATGTTCATATCAGTTCTGTTGACCGAAGCAAGCTAGACGTTAAATCTGTCAAGTGTACATTCGTTGGCTATGGTGGTGATGACTATGGATATAGATTCTGGGATGATCAGAATAGGAAGATTATTCGTAGTCGAGATGTGGTGTTCAACGAGCAGGTTATGTACAAGGACAAATTGAGTGCATCCGATTTTGAGTAAGAAAGTCCGAAGATCATAGAGTTGGATATCTCTAATTCGGGTGGGAGCAAGCAGGATCAAAATGAAGAGTTGAGCAGTGATGAGGATCTATCGACCCCGCCAAGGCAGCAGTCTGCAAGAAACCAGAGAGCACCAAATAGGTATTCATCCTCTAATTTCTATTTGTTGCTTACTGATGGTGGTGAACCGGAGTCCTATGCAGAGGCAGTTCGGGTTGATGACAAGGGAAAATGGAAACTTGCAATGGATGATGAGATGACATCTCTCACATCCAATGATACTTGGAGGTTAGTTGAGCTACCGATTGAGAGGAAAGAAAGCTTTGCACTGCAAGTGGGTCTACCGCATCAAGAAGGAGGCAGATGGTAGCAAACGCTACAAAGCTAGGCTGGTTGTGAAGGGATTCGAGCAGCGGTATGGTATTGATTACACCGACATATTCTCTCCAGTTGTGAAACTTACTACTATTCGGTTAGTGTTGCGGTTAGTTGTTGCAGAGAATTTGTTGTTACATCAGATGGATGTGAAGACTGCATTCCTTCACGGTGATCTGAATGATGAGATTTACATGGTGCAACCGGAGGGCTATGTGGTGGAAGGCAGTGAGAATCTCGTATGTAAGCTAGTGAAGAGCTTTTACGGGTTGAAGCAAGCACTGAAGCAGTGGTACAAGAAATTTGATGGTTTCATGCGTGAAATCAGTTTCTTGAGATGTCACACCGACAATTGCTGCTACTACAAGAAGACCGAGAACTGTTATCTTATCTTGCTATTATGTGTAGATGACATGTTGATTGCAGGAGCTGGTTCAAAAGAGATTGAGAAGTTAAAGCAACAATTGTCAGAACGTTTTTCCATGAAGAATCTTGGAGAGGCAAAGCAGATTTTGGGCATGCGAATTGAGAGGGATAAGGCAGCGGGCAAATTTTATCTTTCACAGGCAGAATACATTCAGAAGGTCTTGGAAAGATTCAGAATGCAACATGCAAAGGCAGCAAGTGTACCGTTGGGTAGTCACTTCAAGCTTAGCAAGGACGACTCACTGAAGAACAAGGAGGAGCGTGCCCAAATGCAGAATGTCCCATGCGCATCGACAATTGAGAGCATAATGTACACGATGGTGTGCACAAGGCCAGACATTGCACATGTAGTGGGAGTAGTAAGCAGATTCATGGGAGACCCCGGGAAAGAACACTGGGAAGCTATGAAATGGATCATGAGGTATTTGAAAGGTACTGCTTCTAATGCTTTGTGTTTTGATGGGAAGAATGTAGAGCTGCTGGGACATGTTGATGCAGACCTGACATCGAATGACTCAGATGGATCGAGGAGCACCACCGGGTATGTTTTTACATTTGGTGGAACAACAGTTTACTAACTTTCGCAGCTGCAGAAGATTGTTGCATTATCTACTACTGAAGCTGAATATGTGGCCATTACGGAGGCAAGTAAGGATATGGTGTGGCTTCAGAATTTACTTGGGGAACTTGGGAAGGAGTACAAGAATAGCATTCTTTACAGTGACAGTCAAAGTGCTATCTTCTTGGCCAACAACTCAACTTTTCACAAGAGAATCAAACACATTCGGTTGAAGTATAACTACATCCGTCATCTTCTGGAGATAGAGACATTGCAGCTTGTGAAGATTTGTGGGAATGAGAATCCAGCATACATGTTTACTAAGGTGGTAACCTTGGAGAAATTGAAGCTTTGCATAGCTTCAATTGGCCTGGGTACTTGAAGATGAAGGTCGACGCTACCATGCTTACAAGGGAGGTCTGAAGAAGACAGTCTCTAGGTGGGAATTGTAAGGTGTTAGAGACAATTTCTTAATTTATTTTTGGAAACACGTTTCTTAATTTATTTTAGGAAACACATCCTAGTTGCCTTGGGGTTAGGATTTACTTCTCTATAAATACAAGCTCTTTCCCTTGTAATCATCGTGTGTAGCTAGATCCGAAAATAGCAATAATATTCCTGGCTTGGTAGCGCCCCAAGACGTAGTCATTCGTGGCGAACTGGGTTACCAAATTTCGTGTGTTCTTCGTTATTGTTTTTCGTGTGCGTAAATTAAATTTCTAACATTATGTTCCTCCAAATGACAGATGCCACAGGTTTGAACTTGTACTTTTCTTGAAGCCCTATGAAATGAAGTACTATCACATGCCACAACTTTGGAACCACTTGCAGGTGCTTTGCCCTCATTTGAGCCTCTTACTCTGTTCTTCTTTGGTCTGTCAGGTAAGTTGGAAACTGAGGGAGGTAGAATAGGTTCATAGTCATCCACTTTCGTGAAAGGCTTTCAGGGAACAGATTGCATAGAGTACTCTGATAAGCTGCCATGAAGGTTGTTAAAATCGCGATTTGAATCGTAAAATCGTACGATTTTACGATTCAATATGACTAATCCGATTTGAATTGCCCAAAAAATCGGAAGCTTCCTAAATCGTACGAAATCGTTTCCGAATCGCAAAAAAATCTTTAAAATCGCGATTCTATGAGATTTTACAACCTTTGGGTTTCAAAGGTTTAGCCAAACTAAACTCGGCCCAATGTACTCAGGCTTGAAACCAACGAAGGAGTTTTTCCTTGCTAAGAGTCGGAAAGGCACCACCCTTATATAATGCAAGGGAGATAGAAGTTTTGCTTGTGTTTCCGGTGTGGGAAAATGTTGTTTGTGAAGTGTCTTACGCACCAACCAGTCCAGCAGTATGTAGCAAATGGAGAAGGGAATTTACATTGTGTTTCCGGGGTGGGCAAGTGAAATTTGATAGAGAACAAAGACTAGTTTTTAAAGAAGTAAAACTTTATGTCAGATCTGAGAATTTAACTTTACCAATGCCTACCAGCAGTTACTTTGAGATTTAGTAGAAATATTAACATATTTATAGATTGAATTTAGAAAACACGTAGTGGTACTATTTCAACTAATGTTTACATGCCTTTTCCATTTATATATTTATCGTTAGATTTGATTATAACATTGTATTTATATATTCTTTTATTCTTTGATTACATGACATTATTTTGTGTACTTTAATTAAGACATCATTATAAGACTTTTATATATATATATATATATATATATATATATATATATAGACACACACACACATATATATGTGTATATACATATAATGGTTTGATTTATAGACTTAAATTTGAAATAATTTGACTTATTAATGTTTTGATTTTATTTTTTCTTTTATAAAATATTTAGTATTTTTTTGTTAAATGTTTATAAAATCTTACGATTTACGATTCGATTTTACGATGCGATTTTTAAATCCTTGTTCCGATTCGATCAAAAAATACGATTTTAACAACCTTGGCTGCCATGTGAGTGTCTTTATGGTACCACCTAGATATGTATGACAGGCATCTACTTTCTTATAGTATAAAGCACATAAGGCATGTAAGCAAGGATTGCCAGTCAATTCCCATGCTTTGAAAGTGCACCTCATTTGGTCTAACATAATAATGTGTTTATCATCCCCTTCTCCGATCTCACATCAAACATCTCCATTGAAAATTATATCGCACCATGTAGTAGCCTCCTTATTACCTTGATAGTACTCCATGCATGAGGGTGACCACTCATTTATCCCACTTCTCATGACTGCCCTTAAAATCACAAGGCCTTTTCATAGCCTTCAAACGAATATCTTCAAGCATGCTGACAATGGGTTTTGCCATAGCTTCTCTATCCATGCATTAAATGACTCAGTTATGTTATTATCTACATCCAACATTTTTTGTAGCTACTAAAGTATGTCCGACACCCAATCTGAATTGGATATTTCAAAACGTCAGATGCGGTTTCAACACTTAATTTTCCTAGTCTTTTCAAGTTGATTTGCAGCTCCTCTTCATATGTGCTCCATGCACAAATCCAGAACTTTTTGCAGAACAGGTCACCTCTCCACTTCTTTGACCAATTAGCATAAACATGGCGAGCACAAAACCTATGTTTTGCCTCAGGTAGCACATCTTGACCTGCAATTATTAACCCCTTTTGCATATCAGATATTAAAGTTAAATCAGCACCAGTCTTTGAGTCAAGTTCGTGAACAAGCCAAGTTAGAAACCACCTCCAATTGGACTTGTTCTCTTTGTCAGTTACAGCCCATGCTGTAGGAACCATTTGTCCATCCCTATCCACCCCTACTGCACTGAGCAATATCCCCTTACACACACCCTTTACAAAGCAACCATCAACGCCTATGATCCTTCTGCAACCAGCTAGCTAATTCTGCCTCAAAGCACCAAAACAGATGAACATCCTTTTAAACACCATCTTTCTTCCTTTCAATGCAGCACTACATAACTCAATTTCTGCTTTAGAACTAGGATTGCTTTTCTTTAAACTTGCAGCATAGGCTTCTAGATATCCAAACTCAGATTTATAGCTCCCATCCATCTCTTGGATAATGAGCCTCTTTGCTCTTTTACATTTGTACAATCTTACATTTATCTTCAACTTTTTTTCAGCCTCCTCTTTCAAATAAGCAACCCTGAAGCTTGGATTTCTTTGCAGGCGGGGTTTGAAATAATTAGCTAACCATTTCTGGCTAGTACTAGGAATAAAATAGCGCCAAAAGCACAAGTGCTCTGGATTACAAACCTTGACTGCCAGCCCACAATTATTCTCATCTTTAGATATCCATAACCTAAAAGGACAACCCTCCTCATTCAGACATCTTACTGCCAAACGGTTCTTCTCATTTGGTTTTATTTTCAGCTTGTACCCATATTTCACTCCATAATAAGAAATTGTTGTTCGGGCCTCTTTAACATCTTCAAATTTCATTCCATTCATGAAAGTACCTGATCCATCATTCACAACATAATTCTCATCCTCATTCTCTTCTTGCACTTCATTTGAATGTTCATCTGTTTCATAACCATTTGGTACACCTCCGGTGTTCACTTCATTTTGGTCTGTCAGATCTTCATTAACAGTTTCAGAACGAACCCCATCCCCAGTTTCACCAGTCTGATCAGGGACACTACAACCTTGTATTAGGGGAATTAAAAGAGGTTCATCTAGTTGATGATCAACATACAATAGGGTAAATGGGACCTGTGGGTTTACTCGCAGGGAAAAGGGTCTTTTAGGTCGTTTGAATGGGGGAGTTAGTGGGTGGTTAGAAATTAAGGTATAAGGTTTATGTTGTGTGTTTAATTTGTCCACCAAAAAACCTAAATGTCATATCCGAGCTTCATTAAAAACCTTAGTGTCAATTTTGGCCCTTCTCCCGAAATTTAATCGATTCTATATGTGGAATTCGTTGGCAATTTGTAGAGATTATGCTTGTACTTCGAAGTCCAATTCAACTATCCCTGAGGAACGGTGCGAAAAAAAGGAGACATGGAGGATGACGGTGATCCTGCGCGCAGAAGATGCGTGATGCTGGAGAAGAAGGAAAATATAGAAAGTATAGCTCGTTAGAGGCGGGAGTTAAAGGCCGTTAGAGGCAGAAGTTTTTTTTGTTTTACTTCATAAAGTTGAAGGGCAAATTTGGAAAGTAAGAAATAAGTTTCCTAATCTAGAACTAAATAGGTAATATGAATGAAAAAACATTAGGCAATATTATTTTTTGTAAAAGAGATATGATTTGGTCCTACTAGAAGCATATTTCTCTGAGCACAATTGTTCATATCTATCCATACCGAGTTTATAAGAAAAAATACTCTGTATTGTACTACCGTCCCTCTATACTTTTGAATGCTCCTATAATTTAAAGTTTTGAAGTAGATTAAAAAGAAAAATGTATGTAGAGGTAGAGGTAGAGGATAACATAGATATGGTATAAAAAGTAGATTAAAAATTGTACGGAGTAGTAAAAGATAATGTAATACATACGAAAGTATCAGGTAAAAAGTGCCAAACATAAAATGAAACAAATCTTAGAATGCTTATCAAACAAATGAAACAAGTGATAGGATATGACGGTGTACGAATTTCATTTTTTTAAAACCAAAAGATTACAAATATTCACATGCATATGTTCTAGCAAACGGTTTTAGCTTAGAATTAACAAATTTATACATGTACTGGTTACGGAGGAAAAAAGTAATAAGAAAGGATATAAAAATGGAAGTATACAAATACCTTTTGATGCATTTGCAATTCTGAAAAGTAAAACTCGCTAGCATGTAGTAGGGGGTCTGGGGTTCAGGCGTCTTAGAGAATTCAATATTGCCATGATTGCTAAACAAGCATGGAAAATTTTTTCAGAACCAGATTCTTTGGTAGGAAAGATATATAAAGCCCGGTATTTTAGAAGTGGGAGTTTTTTACCTGCTAGATTGGGGAATAATCCTTCTTTTATATGGCAGAGCATTTTTCAGGCTCAGGACATAATTAAAAGAGGTTATTATTGGAGAATTGGAAAAGGGAGTGAGATTAATATCTGGACAGAACCGTGGCTTCCGGATAATGAAAATCCAAGGGTAATCACAGAACCGATCTTGGGCTTGGAGCAGGCGAAAGTGGATGGACTCTTATGCAATGATGGGAGAAATTGGGATGATGATTTGCTCCATGATATTTTTGAAGAGCGTGATGCCCGGTTGATAAGAGGCATTCCTATCAGCTTCAGGTCAGTGCCGGACAAACTATGTTGGCGATGGGAGGCGTCTGGGAGGTATTCGGTCCGGAGTTGCTATAGAGCTTTGACAGGGGAGGTTGTGGGAGATGGATGGACTGGCTGGACAACGATGTGGAAATGGAAGCTGCCTCCAAAAATCAAATATTTCTTCTGGCAGGTGTGCAGCGGGCTGCTCCCAACAAAAATCAATTTGAAGTCCCGGAAAGTTAACTGCTCGAGCGTGTGCGGTCTGTGTGGGAGAGAAGAGGAGTCTCTGCAACATCTTTTTATTTCTTGTCAGGTTTCGAAGGAAGCTTGGGCTGCTGTCGATTGGAGCTGGTCAGCCCCTACTGAGGGGCCGTTCTTGGAGCAGGTGCAGCGGGAGTTCAATGTAAAAAAGGAGGACGGACTGTGTAAAATGATTTGGGGGTGTTGGGGATTGTGGTGTGAGAGGAATAAAAGGGTGTGGGAAGGAATTCAGATTGAAAGTAAATCAATACTGGTGAAGGCTAGGGTCTTTGTTGAGGGGTGGGTATTGGCGCACAAATCTGACTTGGGGCGAAGCTCATCTTTGGGAAGTGTTGCTGCAGGCTGGAGGAAACCTTCTCATGGTAGGTTGAAGTTAAATATTGATGCGGCAATCAGGGGCAGTAGATGCGGCTTGGGGGGATTAATTAGAGACGATGCAGGGGAGTTTGTAGCCGGGTTTGTCAAGATTTGGCAGGGACGGTTATCTCCATTGGAAGCTGAACTAGTGGGTATTCGGGAAGCTTTGAGTTGGATTAAAGGAAAAGGCTGGGATTCGGTGGATGTGGAGTCGGACTCTTTGGGAGCTGTCAAGGAAATTCTTCATGGTTCGAGTGTGTTAAAATAAACTCGCTAGCATGTTAATCGATGATAGTTAATCGATTTCTTCTCAAAAAAAAAAAACTCGCTAGCATGTTAAAATAATTTATCATTATGTTTCTCTAAATTAATAGCATGCTATATATCCACAATGCATCAATGCATCATTAATTAAAAGTAAAAATGTATTGGCAATTTTGTTAATAAACTACTATCTCCAGGTAAATAAATAAAGTAATTCAAATATATTTTGAGACAAATTTTTTATTTAACTATGTTGTTATAGATTTATTTAGTTTAATAATTAATGATTAAATTTCCTTTTAAACTGTGGTGGATGGACTAACTTTTTTTGTCAACTCTAGCCTCGCCTATGTGCAAACACACACACACATTTATATATTTGTGTGTGCGAGTGTATATGTATATATATATATATGTTTTAAGATATAGACATACACGTTTGTGTCAATAGATCTAGGATTTTGGGGTAGGTTGCGCTTAATAGTGACTATATTAGGCTTGAACCAATGGTTGTGTGTGCTTGAACCGAGAAAACGAGAAATTATATACTACTCTGTCCTTTCTTGAGGAACTTCCAACTTTCGTTTTTCATCCGTCCCAAAAGAACTTGCATTTTCCTGTTTTGATAACGAATTTGTGGTTCACAACATTTCTTACATATCTCTGTCTTTCGCACAACTCTCCACTACATTATATTCACTTTCTTAATTTGTGTGCTATTTGTACTATGGAAGAACAATTAGGGACAAAGAAAATACTCCTTTAAGACTTCAAGAATAGATCAATTTGTTCAAAGACGTCAGTTCACTATCACTCTAGTCTAGTCCACCCTTGTGATATCATATGATAAAAACAAAAACACACACGATATTATTACAGACATTATTTTTGTAAATACATATACTCCGTATTTAACCAAAAAATGTAAATGGGTATATAATAATGATACTCTCTCTTTTACTGAGTCCGAGTAAGTACAATAATTAGAGCATCCATCCAGGAAGAACTCCAGATGAATTCAGTACTGTTGATGGACCGGCTTCGCTATCCGCTTCCACCGCCGTGGGATTATTGTACCTTTTAATTTGCACATATACGGAGTAGACCATTTGTATATATACCATGCAAAAGTAAAACAATAAAATTGTAAAAGTTGTGCGGAGGAGAGTAAAGAAAATGAGGATGGTTTAAGATTGGTGAGTCAAATTAGTAGGGGCGGGCAAAAATACCGAACCGGCATGGTATCGAACCGAACCGATATGGTACCGGACCGAAAAATGGGGTTTGAAACGGATCTCAATTTTTTTGTCCCGAACCGAACCGTACCGATTCTAAACAATGCCATGACCGGTTCTCATAAAATGAGAACCGGTACCGGACCGAACCGGACCGAAGTATGATTCAATGATTTAAATTTACATTTATACCCTTACTTTGACTACTGTCTTCACACTTTCACCATCTTTGCTAATTCATAGGAAGCCTGGAATCGGACCGATGTATGGTTTAATTATTTATATTTGTACTAGTATAATTTATCTGAAATTTATTAATTATGTAAAATACTACATTTATCCCAAATTGATTTGCAAAATTAACTTTTCTTGGTCAAACAGTTTCATTTTATTCACTTAGCTAGAATGTCACTTTTTAATTATATTTAATTTGGAGCTTGCAACCTTGAAGAGATTTCAATGTAGTTTCTGAATATGTTTATTTTAATTATTAAAAAATAAATCAATTATCAATAAAGAGAATTTAACTTTAACATGGTTGACAAAAAAATTATTGACTTTGCATGTCAATTTGGGATAAAATGAGTATGAAAATTGATAATTGTGTCGATTTTTGGAGGATGAATAAACTTTAATTTCCTCTTAAGCACTTGAAAAAAGTGGCATTGTTTGGTATTGGTATGGCATGGTACCGTCCCGTTTCAAAATGAAACCGTACCGAACGGGTTTAAGTCTAAGACTGAACCGAACCGAACCGAACCGTTTGAATAGTAACGGTACGGGTACGGGTTCGGCCAAATATTGGACCGGACCGGACCGCGCCCACCCCTGCAAATTAGTGTTGGTGGGTAGACGTCATGCATTAGTGATTAAAACATTGCATCAAATCATAGAATTTAGGGGTGTTTGGAACAGATTCTATTTCAATTTCTTTTTAAAAGTAGAAACAAAATTAGAATCAGTTTTCAGAAGTTGGTTCCTCCATCTTCTAAAGTCTGCTTCAAGAAGCAATTTTGAGCACTCAGAAGTACTATTACACTTTAATTCAAACATTCCAATATTGTTTTATTCTTCGAAAGAGGAGAACTAGTTTTAAGAAATAGCTTATATAGACGGCTCAATCGGTCACAGAAATGAAATTTTAGAATAATGAATAAAATTTAATGCGTTTCTTCTCCCATGACCCAATAATCTTAACTAACGAGATATATCATTTTACAATTTGTCTTGGTAAAGTTTTCACTTTTCAACGATTCAATTTGGGACGATATTTGATCTATTTCAACTTTATGTTGATCATTTTTTGTTCAACCCTGAATTGAACTATTTTATATTTTCTTTTTGCAGAAAATTCTACAAGTTAATCGCACAGAGAAACATACCCAATTTGTGATGTGTTGTGGAGTTGGAGAGGCTGAAAGAACTCATCCGGCTGAGAAGGATCGGGATTTGTGTATTGCGTGTTTTCCACGTCGGTTTCCCATGGTGTTACAAATGCACCATTGGTTTCTCCAAGCTGCAACAATATATTGATCCAACCCGAGTTTAAAATTGGACATCCTATTCATCAAATTTGATTTACATGAAAAATTTGGAAAAAAAAACACATACTCCCTCAGTCTCTTAAAATTTTGCCAACTTTCCTTTTTTTGGATGTCCGACTAACTTTGCCACTTTCCCTTTTAAGTAAAGAATTTATGATTCTTGTTAATTCTCTCTCCTCTGCACAAACCTCAAGGGACGGAAGTAATAATTATTACTACCTCCGTCCCAAATTGATTTGCAAATTTGACTTTTTTGGTCAAACAATATCACTTTATTTGCTTAATTAGGATGTTAATTTTTAATTATTTTCTAATTTGAAGTCTGCAACTTTGAAGAGTTTTTAATGTAGTTTCTGAATATGTAAATTTAAATTATTGAAAATTGAGTTAATTAATGGTAAAGAGGATTGACTTTTATTATTGGTTGACAAAAAAATGTTGACTTTGCAAAACAATTTGGGACGGAGGTAGTACATAGTATTTAAATGAAAATGATAATACTTATTGAGATGACTAAATAAGCAAATCTCTTGAAAAGAAGGTCGCATGTTTAGACCCCAGTTCAATCATGGTCCATGGATGTTAACATATTCTTGAACAGATACTATAATACGTTTAGAAGGACATTTAAAAAAATAAGCAAAATTGTCAATCCAACCCTAAAGGTTTAATCACCCAACTCATGTGTCGTCACACTCCGACCGAACAGAATGATGGATAAGCTATATAGCATGAAAATTCTCGAGAAAGAGTACTTTTTCATTTCGAAAGATTTACGAGAATCCTATGAAAACTCTCTAATAAACGTTTTTTGAGTAAAAGTTGATATTTCCCATTTCCCATTCACTCATTATTTTCACGTTTTCGTGCAACATAGCCGCTACGTAAATCACGATATGTTCTCAAATCAATATCTTGGTAAGATGATTCAGAGTCTGGTGTGCACAAAATGCCACCACATATATTATATAATACGCTCAAACTATCGCTGTCGAAAATTGAACCTAAAATCTCATTTCAACTCGATCACTCACCCTGATACGTTGAATTATGGTGTGGGTAGAAAATCAGTCAAAACTCGTCCTTAATAATTTTGCCAAGTTTGACCGGCATGGGAATTAATAAAGTAAAAATTGTGTAGTTAAGGTTTGTGCAGAAGAGAAAATTAACTGAAACCACAAATTCTTTACTTAAAAAGGAAAGTGACAAAATTAATGTCACATCAAAAAAAGAAATTGGGAAAAGTTATAGGCAACGGAGGATGTATATGAGAGGTGGAATTGGGTCTCATTAACAGTGCACAGTATGCCCATCATATCAGCGTGCAGTGTGCTTTTTATACTTCGATTCAATTCGTGCGTACCTTTATCCTTAAGGCTTTATTGACTTCGAGAAGACTTTGTTCCTGTCAAACCACACGCCCAAAGAAACATTTAGGTTCATTACAAATTTACAACCTAACCCACTGTTTTCACCGTGGTTATTCTATGTACGAAGTAAATTACTCCTTCCGTCCCTAAATAAACATCCAACTTTCATTTTTCGTCCGTTCCAATTAAAACTTTCACTTTCCTTTTTTGGCCAGAATTTGTGGTTCACAGCAATTCTTACACATTTCTCTCTCTTCTGCACAATTCTCCACCACACAATACCCACTATCTTAAACTCTGTACCAAACCTATTTGGAAGATATATGGAGTGTTTGCATTTGATTAAAAAAAGTGCTTTTCAAATTAAAGCTTAAAAAAAGTTAAAAAGAGTGTTTTCAAATGACATCTTCTGCTTAAATTAATCACTTAAAAGCTAAAAGCTGGAAGCAGGTGGAAGGGTGCTTTAAACTGCTTTTCACTTTTTCTATTACACAAAAAGTACTTCTTTTACCAAACACTACCAACTTTTACTTTTTCAGAATCACTTTTTCCTCAAACACTACCAACTTTTACTATTAATCATTTTTCCCAAAATCACTTTAAAAAATCACTTCTTTAAAGTTGAAGCAATTGCAAACACTCCCATAATAGGGACGGGGGAGTACAAGATCTGTAATAATCATTGGGTTAAAATGCAAATTGTGTCTGTACATTCCATCATGACACGAATATAAAAAAAAAAAAAAGTTAGTCAGTGGTAAAATAATTGATGGGGTTTTTATGGTTGTCACTTTCCATGTCTCGGTCATTAAAAAACTTGGTACGCAGTAGCAATGTAGATTTATGATATGCCGCTAAATATTTATGTTCCATTACATTTTTTTCATTTGGCTAGATTTTCTAGGATCGAAAGTGGAATTTGTTCTTTGAAGTACTATACTTCAAACTCATATCATATTAAATTACATTATTGAGGTGAATAGAACATGTTGTATGCTTTCAAAATGCAAATTCTTAACGGCTCCTACCAATTAAATTTATTAGTTCAAAAGATGAGGTGATTTAGTTTGCAATTTATATTTTGTGTGTAAAGACTTTACACCACCTTTCATAAAGGTGGGTGTAATTGGTTCAAACTTTTGTGAAGTAATAAGGTACAAATTGAACACCAATACTTTGCACACGTATAGAGAGCAAAGTTAAATTTCTCTCAAAATTAAGTCAATCATTCCTGACAATATTGAGAATGTGACATCATTTTTAGGAGGGAACATCTTGTAATTAAGTTATATATGTCAGATTCTTATACTTACCCTTTGACGAAGGTTAGATAGTTCATCGAACATGTGTTTTGTCTGCAACCAAAACAATTAGTCACAAACGATCTATTAGAAGGTAATTCAATAAACTTTGGGTACTTATACATAAGTAATCACTACTTCAGAAGTTAGGAACCCAGATGAGCTAATTACTTCTAGCCCGAACAACAACAAAAGCAGGGCCGTCTTTTAGAAGGTGCAATAGGTGCTTGGCACCGGGGCCTACTCTTGTAGAGGGCCTCCAAAAATTTAGAGGGTAGTATTAGTTATAGGTTGATTTTTCTAGATTTCATGTATTATTCAAGATTTCAAAAGGCAGATAACCTTTAAATTCTCTAATTTATGGACTTTAAACATCATAAAACTTATATTTCATTGAATTGTCTGTATTATTTGTATTTCATTGTCAAAATTTGCATTTTTCTTGTCTTAGGGGCCTCAATTTGCCATTTTGAACCGGGGCCTCCAAATTCATTAGACGGCCTTGAACAAAAGTAGTTGTTGAACAAGAGTAGAGAAAGATTCATACGACTAGAATAAAGATAACGGAGCAATGAACAAAATATGATTTTTTTGGCAAATCTTTCCAACCTATTATAGTATCGGTTCAAAGTTAAGGTCAACATCCTTGAACTGGGATGAGATTCGAACATGTGACCTTCTCTTTGGAAGTGTCACAGTGATACTATCAGACCACAAGGTACTTGGCAAAATAAATATGACTATTTATTTATAGTGATCTCAACAACGACATCACCTCAGTATCACACTGGCTCTCACTTATGATGAAATATTTATTTGTAGTGATTATTTTAGTAAGTTTTTAATGACCATGACTATGTTCAATTCTCTATTGCAATTATTATTTAACATGTTGATCGTAAATTTAGCTAGCTACATTTTTGTCCATCTCTTTTATTGTGGTAATATTCTAGACTTGAGAAACCTGGTTGCAATATTTGTTGGGTCTCACTTTATATGTCTTAATTACTAATTTTGGATTACATTTCTCTGTAGTAATAAAGGTATATCTCCCTTCATGTATTTTATGCTTCATAGTTAGGATGTTTTTACTTAAACAAACTGGACTACCATTAAACAAACAAAACCAGACCAGACTTGATTTTCGTAGTTATAAAATACACAAAGATCATACGTTTACCAAATCAGTTCAGACCAGACCAAAACACACCAGACTTAAACAGACCAGACCAGAACAGACTAGTAAATTATTGTCCAAGTAAAAACATCCTTAATACGGGACTTTCTGTCGTTGCTTTTACGTTAAAAAGTGATTTTCTAAATTGATTTTAGGGAAAATGTTTCATACTAAAAGTTGTTAGTGTTTGGAGAAAACAAGATTTTGAAAAGCACTTATTATGTAACAGAAATATCGAAAAGCAGTTCAAAGCATGCCCCACTTGCTTCCGACTTTTAGCTTGAAATGCTTAATTTAGAAAAAGTTATCGTTTGAAAACACCTACTTCAACTTCTTTTCAAGTAGAAAAAAGAAGCATTTTTTTAATATGTTGCAAACACGTACTCAAGCCATATTATTTACAATTAGGGGTGGGCATAACGGTTTGGTTTAACCGAACCGAACCGTACCAAACTGAACTAAACCGAACCGAAATCGAACCGAATGCAATTTGGTTTGAGTTTGATACTATTTCTTTCAAATCGTATTAAACCGAACCGAACCGAACCGAAACCGATAAAACTCAAAACCGAACCGAACTAAAGAAACCGAACCGAACTAAAGAAACTCAAAAAAACTTGCATATATTATTAAAATTGGTGGTTTGATTTGATTTGGTTGGGGTTTACTTAAGTAAACTAATTGGTAAACATTTGCTCAAACCGAATGTTTGCCTCTTATATGTGTGCAGTATGAAGATTGTAAGTTTGATTGTATCAGTGAAATACGACAATGTGTTTGTCCATTATATGTATACATTAGGGAGGTTGTAAGTTTAGTGACTTGGTGATTTGGAGTGAAACATAACTGCCCAAACTCCTAAGCCCTCACCCACTTCTATTAACCATTTAAATCATTGCTATTTTACTCATTGCACACATGTGAATCACTACTTATATTTTATTTATGTTGACACATTGCTTGTACACCATTGCTATTTTACACACAACACCAAAAAACTCTATTTTGATTTTATTGCTTTGTTTTAGTTTATTTGGTTTGGATTTAAACTAAAATAAACCATTTCAAATTAGTAAATGTTGACTTAAAAATATGTAATTATACATTATTTTTTTAACTTTATAAACCGTACATCAAACCGAACATCAAACCGAACCGAACCGAAAATTTCTCGAACCGAACCGAAACCAAACTGAAATACATTTTTCGCCAAACCGAACAACTTGAAACCGAACTGAACAACTTGAAACCGAACCGAACCCGATAAAAACCGAACCGTAAATCGATTTGCCCAGCCCTACTTACAATACTACTCGTGAATAAGACTCAAGCCATATTACTAACAATAGTACTCGTGAATAAGACTTTGGGCTATTTTTATTATACGTACTAATATTCATTCAGAACATCTTTTATTACAATGTTTATTTTTGGATGAAAGTTCAAAGTGAAATTCCAAGTGTGCATTGTACCTGAACACGCATATAGTTTGTTTAGAATACGCAAACATTGTTTGGGTACACACAAATTTACACACAAAAGTGTGCACCAAACGACTTTTAAAGCACATACCCGGGTTGACCTTATTCTTTTTAACGAAGTGTCCAACTGGTTTTCAAGTCGCTCCAAATCCCCAATGCTAAGCTGCGCCAAGTCTTCTCCCAGCAAGTGCCTAAAAAAAGCAAAGCACTATAAATCCTCCATCCTATAAATATTCCATCCTTAATCATGTTTAGTTACAAAATGTTCTACAGCCCTAATATGAAGTTCTCTTCCTATCTGCCACAACTAAATTTTAGCTCTTAGCTTTGTGAAGAGATTAATTAGGGTGTCCTACCAATTCTGGAAATATAATGTTACTACATTTGATGATTTTATGATGTTATTCATACTACCAGCACAGGTAGTTCAGTTGGTTCAGTGGTGGGAAATTCAGAACAATGAGCAAGGTTCGAAACCCGTAGTGGCCGTGTGGAGGTTATAGCTCTGGGCTAGACCTCTGGTGCGCACGGGTATAAGATCTAACATCATTGAGCTAACTGAGTTACCGTGACTTACTCCTCCATCATTCTATCGGGTCGGGTGTGGGGGCTCCTGGGGTGGGAGATTCCACCTTTATATGGAACAATGATTTTATCCATACTGGAAGGACTGTTCCCTCCCAAGAAAACCATATCATAATTGTACCCACAAGTAATTATCCTACGGCTAACCTTTGAGATTCTTGCAGGACTTCAGCACCAGCTTTTAGCTTCAAATACTCTTGGAAATCGCTCTGAACAGTAAATAACAACAAATAAAAATTAAATAAGTTTCTTCTCGTTACTGGAATCCATCAACAATATAAAATAAAGAAAATCCCACTAAAGCTAGAGATTTGCTTGTACTAGGAGAATCTCCAACAAACACTTAGCATCATTTTTAGACCAAAACAGTGTAAATATCACATCTAGCCATATACTTACTCCAACTATTCACACCATCTTGATAATGAGTATGGATATTCCTTCTTATACACTACGTACTACATACCTTATTTTGGTAGGAAGAAATAAGCCTCAAGATTCGTCACGCGCAGAAGCAAATTTCTAGATTTAATAACGTTTTTATATTTTAAAATAGGATTATCATGTTTGTATTCCTAAAACAGAAGTTATAATGGCCATGTTTTGGCAGTCCGAACTTTAAACATGATAATATTTTCCAAACATGACATACCTCTTTGGAATTCTCAAACATTTGCACTCGTATTTCGGGAATTTTCCATTTAAAATAGTAGTAGACCTTGGCCGATGATAAGAAACACGCTTCAACTAGATTCAATTTTCGAGGCGCGAAGGCATATTTAAAAATTTGTGTTGGGTTGAGCTAAAGAGGGACTCTAACAAGAATAAATAAAGAATAATCATTACTAGAATGAAAGTGTTTTTAATTGGACTAGCTCAGTTCAATTCCACAACACACTTAAACTGTCAAGATCATATCAGATTTTGAGAGTTATAAAACTGCATGCATAATAGACGAGTGCTCTTCATGTCAGGCCGGCCTGACGGGATGCTCCGTCCGGCCGAGCCCGTTTGGGCACCTTCCCGGTGGAATTTTTTGATGAAATTTTTTGAGCATGTTCCTCATCAAATCTAGTTTGTCCATACCAAATTTTAGCTCAAAATTCGATCGGGAAGGCATTCAAATCATTTTTTGAAGTTGACTGCGTCAAAATATACATATAAAACTGCAGTCAACTTCAAAAAATGATTTGAATGCCTTTATGAGGACAAACTAGACTTAATGAGGAACATTTTCAAAAAATTTCATCAGAAAATTCCACCGAGAAGGTGCCCAAACGGGCTCGGCCGGACGGAGCAGCCCTCCATAATAGACTTCTAAAAGATCATACTAGTTTCACTCAAACCAGATCAAACATAAACTAATTAGAGTGTACATATTAGATTGAATTAGAAAATTTTAGTACAATTGTACGTAAACATTTAATCCTAAACATGAAAAAGGAGGAACTGTTTGTACTAATTACGGAGTATTGGCTAGCCCACCATATCCCTAATACATATTCACCTTTACCCATCCGTAATGGCTATCTAGTTTTAAAAATGGGGTTTACATATTTTCCAGAAAGATACATCGTTTCTCAAGATTGAATCATAACAAATTAAGTATATCAAGGTCTCTTGTTTTTCTTATTCGAATTGGCAGAATAAGTCGATTAATGCTGCCAATGCATGCCCGATAGGGGCGGACCCAGGAAGTTTGTCTTGGAAGGGCGGTAACTTAAACAAAATATTTTTTGGGAGAGCGAAAATTGCTTTTTATTATATATATACACTAAAAAATTTTGTTGTTGGGGGGCGACTGCCCCCCTGGGTCTGTACTACGGTCCACCCCTGATGCCCGACCTCTGTAGATTATGATCTTAGTGAGATGAATATACCCAAAACATTAAGTCAATTATAACTTTAACACACAATTTAGACAATACAATTGAGCACCGCTCATTAGGTGTTAGAGGCTGTTTTTGGCCGAAAGACCAAATTTTGAACCAATATGACTCCAGCTGGAAATATTCTTAGACAATGAACAATGCTAAAATGGCAATATTTTGAAAAAACAGCGTGGGAGTTAATGAAGAACAATTGCGGGTTGTTCGAGTATCGGCGTTTTTACCAATAACGCCGTTTTTTATACTTAAAACGCTGCATTTTGCAGCGTGTTGGGGACAGAAACGCTGGAAAAGTGGAAACCAAACGAAACCTTGGTCGATCTATGTGAGCATTGTAGCTTGTCTTAATCTTGATAAATTGTGGAAGTTAATCAAGAGTAATGTGGAATAAGCTAGCTCTACATTACTTGGAGGCCATCATATGTTTGACACACTAATTAAATCATACCTCAATATAATTTTTCATCACCCAATTAATGCATGTCATATACTTGGAATTACTTTTAAGGAGTGATTAACTACCTGTGACTCCTTGGATGTTTGGTTAGCTTCAAGTGCACCATAGCTGCATCTATGGTACCTCTCAAGAGTCTTTGGCATACTGCAATCAATTCCCACCATAGCAACAATCATACATTTATTAATGATCAGAAAATGCTGTTAATTAACTAGAAGATTGCATAAGAAATTGGTTTGGTTTTGTTGTAAGTTTACATAAATAATAACCACAATCACAATTGTGTAATGGCATTAGTGAGAACATCCTGAGGTGATGCATCCAAATTCAAGGATTTTATATAATTCAATTTAGTGACTATCAAACCTCAGGCTTGTTTGTAGCCTAGCTAAAATCAAGTCTCATCTTTTTAAGCATGCTGTCCCAAAAGCTGTCAACATAACACAATTCATGAGAAGAACGACAAAATGGGTGACCAATCAAGTCTACTCAAGTTGGAGATAGATGGGATAAAGATTCAATCTTTTCCCATAAAAACACAATTTTGATTTTTAATTATTAATCCTCACTCATCTGTATCCTTAATAGAATTAAATCTAGGAATAAAATTCACTGATTCTGCATTCAAGAGAAGAATAAATAACGTACATTTAGTATGATCAGTTTTATTTGTGCATGAAAGTATGTATGATTGATTGAGTCGATCTCACCTTCTAGAATGTGGATCTGTGCTCTTTTGACTGGCCAATTAAGTTAAATTAATCCAACTTCGTTATTTTCAAAGTTTATCTTCAATTATTCCTTCAAAACCTTTGGATCACATAATTAGTACTTTATTTTATTCTCAGCTTATTCACGACTAACTAAAAATACGGAGTAAAAAAGAAGCGGACAAACCAAATCACTATCCTTCAAGATCTATGAAACAAATTTCAACATAAAATAATAATTTATTTAAATTAATTACTACGTTCTCACTTATTTGAAAAAAAAAGAAAATCCCAATATTCTTTTCTTTTTCCAAACAAAGAAAAACTAAAAAAAATCAAGATCTGTTGTAATAATTAAGTACAAAATTAATTAATTAATGGGTGGGTACCAAAAGTAAGCATACCTTGAGCTACTGCAAAATTCATAGAGCTTTCCCCTATTGGAGAAGATGATGAGAGCAACTTCAGCATCACAAAGGATGGACAGCTCATAGGCCTTCTTCAGCAATCCATTCCTTCTCTTTGCAAAAGTCACCTGCCTGTTTATCTTGTTCTCAATCCTCTTCAGTTCCACTTTCCCTCTTCCCATTTTTTACCTAGCTATATGATCTATATATAGATACTTTATATATACAACTATTGTATATATGTACCTAGATATGTATGTATATAAAAGGGGAAAGAACACACATGTTTAGATATCTTCAAGAAATGAAGACAATAGTTTTACTGGATTAATACTGGTTACCCATTGAAGAAACACTTACCAAGATTGGATCTTTTTGCCATAAAAGCCTATCTATTGTAGTTTCTATATATTGAATCTTTGAGTATTATATTTGCTCCCTCTCTCTAGATGATCTTTTTCTTCTGCAAGGACAACAGTTCTTACTTCTTAGGCTCCAAGGTTCCAGGTTGTGTATATATGTTTATATATATACGTATATATGTATGTATATATACGAAGTACTAGGTATGTTTTAAATTATTTCGGGTAAAAAGATTTGTGTGGAATGGTAATATGGTAAATATAGGAGCATGTGATTCTTGAATTGTTGAGGCTAGTTTTTGTACTTATGTAAACATGTGGTAGTTTGTATAGATCTGTTTTCTTTGTCTTAAAACAGAGCCAGGTGCCCAGTTATCTTTCGTCAAGACTATTCAAAAGGATATCATGATAAAAAGAAAAACAAGCCAAGGAAAATAAAGTATACTCGATTTTTTGTACTTGTAGTTATAGTTTGCCCTAATAAAGAATATCCCTTTGTAAGCATACTCTTGTATGCTTACAAAGATAGTTCGCCGCAGGAAGACCAAGAATGTGAAGCGCACAAAAAGAGGGTAGGATAGGAATATCCCTATCGGCGTTCAAACGGCCAAGACTAAACGTCACATTTTGTGCCTTTTCTTATTTTGACTGTTTGGGATAAAAAACCAAGTCAAAAATTAAAGCCAATTAATCGAACAATTCTATTGGATGTTTATCTTGTCAAAAAGCCAAATATTGGTCAAACCAGCCAAAAAATGGTTGATAGGTCATTAACCAAACACCCCCTTAGAAAAAAAATCAATTTTGATCCTATTTAAGTAAATATCCCAGCAATCAATAACTATAATTGTACGTGCATTAAGTAAAAGGAATGGTAAAATTATGAATTGTGTGCGATATGGTTTGACAAAAAGGGAAACATAACTTTTATTTTGTAACTATTATTTTGACTTGGAGGGAGTATGTATAAATATAATTTTTTTCAAATAAATAATCGCATCTCCATGCAACAAGCGGACGAAAAATATTGGATTTTCACTAAAAAAAAATATGGTGAGGTTTTGGTAAATGAACCAAAATTTCTGGCAGTCACAAAATAAGCATTATTATGAACTTGAAGGACCGAAGGTACTACATGGATTGGTAAAAGTGAGTGTAAATTATGGACCGGTAAAAGTGTATTTTCTATGTATTTTGCGCAGAATGCGCTCTTTTTTATTTGATGCTTACGGTAAATATACATGTCACATGAGTGTGTACCTGAGACGGAAAAGATCATGTCAAGTCGGAGGGACAGGATCCTCCGTCCGGCCGCCGCCGTTTGGTGCGGTTTTCGGTGGAGTTTTTTGATGAAATTTTTATGGAATGTTCTTCATCAAGTCTACTTTATCCACAAAAACGTTCAGCTAAAAATTCGATCGGGGAAGCAGTCAAATATTTTTTTGAAACATAACTGCGTTTTATATGTTTAATTTGGTGCTGTTATCTTCAAAAAATTATTTGACTGCCTTCCCAATCGAATTTTTAGCTGAGATTTTTAGTGGATAAACTAGACTTGATGAGGAAGATTTCGTTAAAATTGAAAACAAAACTCCACCAGGAACCGCCCCAAACGGCGGCGGCCAGATGGAAGATATTGTCCCTCCGGCTAGACAAGATCACTCCTCTTACTATACCAGAGATTGATAAAGAGGGCATAATGAGTGATATTGGCATCAAACAATCAATTTTAATTTTCCCTTACCGTTTGCATGGAAAAAATTAGATTTAAAATATGTTTTATTAAAGAAATAAAAAATTATATAAAAATAACTAAAATGATAATTTGTAGAAAAGTCAATCAATTTAACCAAAAATGTATTTTAAATCTACTTTTTCAAACGGGCTCAAAATAGCTAGGGCCTAGGGGTGTCGATTGGTCCCTCTTTCTGCCTTTTTATCTCTATTTTGTTTATTAGATTATTAATATGGAACTAACCCTGTTAGGTTCTAATACTACGTATAAATAAATATTCCATCCTCGTCCAGAATTCATACTCCGTACTATACATACCTTTCTCTTTAAGCGAATTTCAAATGGATATTGAGGCATAAACCTTCTATCGGTGTAGGTGTTAGTTTTGTTTATTTCATCATTAATCGTTGTTCTATAATAAATAGATATCTCAATCGATTGGCTTTGATTTTTGGTACATGTGTTACTTTAAGGTAGTTACTTTAAGTGTACTCCAATCCCTCCGTCAGCCTAATTTTTTTTTGACCAGCTCCGTCAGCCTAATTAAGCTTATAAATAAAGGTAGGTTCTATATTACCCTTAAGGTACCATACATTTGTCCACATGGACCAATTAGAATGATGTAATTGAATTATTTGAATCAAAATTAAAAATGATATAAAGATTTAGACCAATCAAATCAATGACAGGTACGGTACTTCATTTTTTAAATAGGTACCGGAGTTGTCACCATAAATAATTAGCACACTTAAATAGTTAATTGATAATTAATCATAAATTTTTTTAAATAGTACACGTAAGACATCACAATTGGTATCAATGATCTCATTATGTTATGTGTTCATCAAAATTTCTTCTATATATATACTCAAATTACCTTTCTCATTATTGTCTAATAATTGTGATATTTTTCAATGAGATAATTAGTTTAGGTATGACGAAAACTCAATGAGGTTTCCTATCTGTGATCTAACTAGTATTTTTCCCAAAATAATATTAAATTCATATGGAGTAATATACTAATATTTATTTAGAATTCGTAATAAATAAAAAATAAATAATTTTTATAGACAAATATACCCTTAGCTTATACTTATAAAACCATACCCTCATACTCTTTTTCTTCAACCCTAGCTACAACCTTCCGACACCCCATGCACAGCTGCCCCGCCGTCCAACCGTCGCCCGCCGTCTAGCCAGCACCCACCGTCCAACACTTCCGCCTTCCACTGAACTCCAACTTGGGAGCACAATCGTTGACCCAGAAGCAACATGACTTGCATGCTAGAGCCATTGTCCACCCATCATGGGTGCCAAGGTGCTGCCCGACGTCAATTTGCTGTCTGCCGCCCAGCCACCACTCACCGTACAACCTCCGCCCACCGTCCAGTCGCGCCACCATCCACAGATATCCGGTCTGAGAGCAAAGTTGTCATCCCATAGCTTCCTTTACGTCTCTGGTGTGGCAAAGCTCTCGATTTCAACCTCCTCTATTCTCATCACCCCCAGACATGTGCATTGCCGTCCCGAGCCAAGTGCGACGCCTCCCAGTCGCTCCCCTCTGTCCCGGGGCGTTTTTGCAGTTGCCGCCACCTAGTCGTGCACCTTCGTCCCCATCCAACCATCGTCGCCATCCAGCCACATGGCCGCACTCCAACTTACCCTCACCGCTGCCCAGCCATCTGACTCCTTTCTCATTCTTCTTTTTCTATTTTTTAGATTAGAGTTTGTTGAATTTAGGGTTTCTGGGCATCAAACATGAACATTGAACATTGGAAGTGAACATGACAACATGTGTTGAGTACTTATGTCGACGAATATGACAGTATATATGTTTTACATGGCTGTGAATGAATGCATTAAGGAAGTTTGTTGTATAGTGATTATGACTAGTAGCGCATTAATACAGAGCAATAATGCTGCCATGAAATGCAATAAACTTAATTAGACGTCAAATTTTAAAATTATCAAATTTTGAGAAAAGTGCAGTGATTATTACCGGTTATGAGCCATGTCATGCAGTAACAGAAATATAAAGTACAGTAATTTTAATCAGATGAAATTAGTGCAAAATGCGCATATTTTAAACAAGTGTATTTTCTTCATTTAACATTTAAATATTAATGATTTTTTTGGATTCTCGGTCATAAAAATGTGGGAAAACTGTTATTTTGGTCCTCATACTTTCATGAAAAAGTCAATTACGTCCTCATACTTTTAAGAAGATCAATCAAATCCTCGAACTTTGTAAAAACGTTCAATTGAGTCCATTTGCAGGTTAATTGTCGTAGGTCACCCGCTGACGTGGCGCGCACATGCATGGCGGTCCACGTGCATGCCACGTCATCAGCAAATGGCTGACTACAAAAACATGTGTGCCACGTCAGCAAAATTATTGTTGATTGTGCTGCCACATGTGTCCCACGTCAACGGGTGACCTGCTGACATGACAAATAATTTGCAAATGGACTCAATTGAACGTATATGATTTTTATTATTTTTTGCTCCTCCTTACAAAACTCAACCACATATATGTTTTCTTTACTATTTCTGGTTACGGTCAAATTTGACAAAATTATAAAGAATAAATTTCAATTTTAGTCCTTTAAGTATCACACCAATTTCATTTTTTTCTTTTAACAACTTTTAATACTTTATATGACTATTGTTGTTTGTTTATATATGGTCCTTTTTGTGGTGGTTAAAATTTTGTCAGAGATTTAATAAAAATGGCCAAAAATAAACATTCAACTAGTGAAATATATGAACTAAATATAAAATTTACATAAAACTCTTAGGCCTAGAAATGAAATTAATTTAACTGTACGGGCCGGGGTAATCGAAAATGTAAATAAGGAAAGGAAGTGAATGACTTGTTAAGCAGCCGTTAAGATCATTTGGAGTGGAGAGCTATTAGGAGTCCAAAAAGTAAAAAAAGGAACTTTTGGACTCCTGAATGTGTGTAGTGGAGGATTAAGAGAGGTGTTAAAAGTGGATAAGGGGATTGAAGGTGTTATTAATAGAGGGTGAATTGACTCTCAAATGATGATGTCATTCATGTGTCATTAAACCTCAAATTTTTTAAAACTGTTATAACTTTTTTATTTGTACTTCAAATTTTTCAAAAATCCATATCAAAATTCATGAATTTTCGTGATCCTTCATATAATATCAATATGCAATATATAAAATGAAAACAAAATCTGAAGTTTTAACGGTTGATGTTTTTGAGTCCAAAAAAACATGAAACACAAATTTTTAAGTCATGAATTCACAAATAAGTGAATATTCCATAATCGAACTTTACTTAAAATAAGTTTATTTTCTTAACCGAAAAAATGTGTAAAATATTAATGAAATTTATTTATTTATTTTTACATCAAAATATGTATTTTTTATTTCATAATTATTTAGGGAAAATATTAAAAGTAAAACATTACTTATACAATTTAATTAATGTTTTACTAAATTGTTTTGCAAAAAAATATGTTGAGTGTATTTGGTTGACGGTGCACGGATGCAGGGAAATACAGTATTAACGGAGTCGAAACACTGTTTTCATATGGACGGAGTCAAAATTTAACAATTTGGACTCTTGACCGCTACAAATGGTCTGAGAGAGCATAGCCTCATGGAACGATTTTTCTTGGTGTGCTTAGACGGCAATGCCCCTTGTAGCTAAGTAAATTACAAATGATATTTATCATATGTTAAATCAGTCTAATCAATTTCCAAAAATATGGAAACCGTGAGAGAAACATCATGAAAGGCTCTCCTAGTGGCGCTTTTAAAGTAGTGGTCAATAATTACCGTCCACTATCAGATTTTTTGCTCTATTTACAATTTTTTTTGAAAGAATTTCTATTTACGTTACGCAATTCAATTCAATCTTCCCAAAAAAAGGTGGGATTATTGAAAGAACACCGTTAAAAGGTTGGATTATTAGTTTCCATTTTTCCAAAAAAAAAAAATCAATTTTAAGGGCTTTGCCTGTCGAGAACACATGAAAAGTGTTAGAAAACAGATCTACTTGTATCCGTCTTTTTCTCTCTAGGGCTTCTCAGCCACTAGAGCCGATTTTTCCGTTTTCGTCTCGGGCAAAGAACGGCCGCTTAGGGTTCGAGAGTTTGCCGTCATCGTGCGGCGTTTTTGTCTATGGTAGCATGAAAGATGGAGGGCGAGGCTGTGGAGATCTACAAGGAAGAACGTGAACACGAAGGGAAACCGGTGGAGAGCCTACCCGACATGTACGTGGGACGAGGAGAGTTGCACGGAATTCGAATAGGCCAGATTTCGATCGACAATGGAGGATCAATTAGAGTGGTACCAATGGTACGGTCTCCTCGTGAACCACCGCCATGAGTTGTACGAGATGCTAGAGTCCGTGAAAGCTTTCTTATTAGTTTTTATTATTTTGTCATTTGGTTTCTTGCTACCGTTTTTGTTGTTAGGTTTGTCAGTTTGTTTGGTATTTCAGCTTTTTTTTAATGTCATTGAGTAGGTTTGGATCTATGGGAACATGGATGAGTGTGTCAAGCCCGCTGCATGGTTAGCGATTCGTGTTGCTCTTTCAGGGTGACTGTCTCTAAGTCTGATCATAGGGTTTACAGTCGTAGTTGTTGGAGTGTAGTTGTTGTCAGATTTGTTTTTCTCTTGATTGATGTAATGATCCTGAAACTTATGATATGAAAAGGCTAGTTGACGATAAAAAAAAGGGGCTTTGCCTTGAAAAAGAATATTTTCAAAAAATATGTCCATTTTTAAAAAAGACAAAAATGTTATTAAGAGGATCACATATTTGAAAAAACATGATGTCATTGTATTTTTAATGATGTCACTATTGCCGTAAAACATGTCACTATTGCCGTGAAAATGTCACTTTAACCGTCAAAAAATTCTCCGACAACCTTTTCCAATGAAACTGTACACCACCACCAACGCCACAACCGGCACTCTTAGCCGCCCAATAGTGACAAACAGCCACTTCGGTAACATCTTGCCCTTGCACCTCTCCGGCGGCCACCACCGGCCATAGCCCCTGGCAACCCAAACCCATTGACCACCAACCCACTGTCCGTCGTCGCCGGGCGGCACCACCCTTGCCTTGCCATAGCCCCCACACCCAGCACCCTTCCTAGCGGCCAGCCATCACTTCAGCCCAACTTCCCAACCCTAACCCCCTGCCCAACCACCGCAACCCTCCCAAACTCCGATCTAACACCAATCTGCCCATCCCCAACCAGGGCCGTGCTTTCTTTGAGGCTGGTGAGGCATGGGCCTCAGGCCCTCAGGGGCCCAAAAATGGTAAAAATTTAGGGGCCCAAAATTTTTAATATCTTCCCATTATATATGTGTATTTAAATTATAAAAGACCTGTTTTGTTTTTAATTATGTCGTCAAAACGGAAGGGCAATTTGTCGCTAGGGCAATCAACCAACGGAGAACAAAAAGCTAACTTTATCCTTTTTATGCTTAGCTTTTAATCTTTTAATTTTTTATGTTTCAATGTTCAATTTTTCACGAACAGCTTTTGAAATTGCATGTAAATTAAAGCCCGAAAGTTTATGGGCCCAATTAGAATTTGTTTTGCACAATGAAAAACTCTTTTTTCTTATCTTAATCGGAGATAAATTAAAAATTGTTCCAAGGGTTGATTTGAGATGTCATTGATTGATTAAGATGCAGAATTAAACAATTCCAGCTTTTTTAATCTAAATCTATGTTCAGAAAATTAAGTTTAAGCTTAATTTGGGATGTTTAAACGATTAAAGATGTAGAATTAAACAATTTCAGTTTTTATATTTAAGATTTGTAAATCTTAAATAGGCTATGATCTCTAATTTACTAACAAAAGTGTACTCCGTATTATTTAGCACATTTAGTTAACTAATATTATTATATGTCAAGAAAAACTAATATTATCACATATGGATAGTATATGATTTCGATAAATTATATTTTTATTTGCCTGTGGATGTACGCGAGAAGGAATTTCAATATAGATTGAATGGATTAACCATTTTATTAATTTAGAAGGAATTTATTTGACAACATGATTATGCCGACTTAATTAACTAATACATTTGCGGCTAATATTGTCTGATGGGTCATAGGTTGTACTTATTTTGTTTTTTTTTTAATACTTTTGGTATTCTTATATTATATAATGTATGCATTTTATTAAAATAGTTATTTTGTGATGTTTGATCTTTAACTTCAAAACAGATTATACTACATAATATTATTGCAATTTATAGGGGCCTTTTTATGAAGTTTTGACTCAGGCTCGAGTTTAGGTAGGATCGGCACTGTCCCCAACCCGGGCCCATATTTCTCCCTCTTCAGCCACAAAACCCTAACCTTGGACAGTCTGTTAGCCTAGCTGCCACCATCTATGACCCCTAGCCGCCGCCATCGATGAACCCTAAATGTCGCCTTCATAAAGAGATCCTTCTGCTTCACGGTCACAGGTGTTTGATCGAACATGGATCTGTACAAGTTTTTCGACGCCAAATCGAAGAGATCGTCTAATGGAAACATCAACTCCTCCAACGACGACGGACTCCGATTCACCTTCACACAACCAGATAGAAAAAGAGTGACGACGGACTCCATTCACCTTCTCACGATTTGATAGAAAGAGAAGAAAAGGAAGAAGTGTGTAGGGTGAGGCAGGGGCGAGGATGAGGGTGGCGGCGACGATGCTCAAGGTATAGTAGCAGAGGAAGCGTCGATCCTACGACAGCGATGGATTAAAATCTGCCGTGTTACTGTGTTGGGGAGTTCCTTGTCCTTGAGTGCAGCAACGAAAGAGCATAGAGGAGATTGGGATTTAATGATTTAGTCATTTTTTATCCAGACTTAATTTAGTCATATTTTTGTCTAATGAAAGTTGAGAATTAATATTTGGATCATTATTTCCAATTTTAATCTTATTTCTAATCCTTGTTTATTACTTTAATTGAAGCGGCCAATTATTTCTGATGGAGTATATGGCCCAGGAACCCCTGGCCCATAGACCCCTGCTTCTCCTACACTGGCCCATCAAGCCCCCCATCAAGCCCAATGGTCACACGAAGCCCAGAGCACCGCGGCCCAAGCTCAAAGGAACCCACGGTGCGTCTAGGGATGCCTTCGGCACCATGGCCGAAGGCTCCAAACTCCAGGAAACGGATGATTTTAGGCATACAAAGCAACAGGGGGAAGACGGCAAAAATCAGGAGCCTTCAGCTCATACACGCCCTCGGCATAAGGGTAGCCTTCGACTACATAGAGGTGCAATCATCGGAGATTCCCTTTGGAGACAAGCAATCATCGCATTCAATGCGGCGTCACATCCAACCACCGCATTTAATGCGGTGCAAATGCGAATGTCGTGCCACCCCGATTGAGGTGACCCCTCGGCCGTTAGATTATTGACACGTGTACTCTCATCGCATTTATGGCTGCTATAAATAGCAGCCCTTATTCCTCTTGTAAAGGATCCCAGATCAGATTTCATTAATATATCTGACTCTCTCTCTCTTACTTGTTCACTCTGACTTCTCTCTAGGTTATTCCTCGAATAACCCCTCGAATAAGCTACCCCCGGGTACACTGTCCATCAATTTCGTTTACGAGTAGTTTTATGTAAATCTATAGAAGCATTAACTCCTACTTTTCATTGGTGATCAAACTGAGACCATGAAACATCGCGTAAGTCATTTAAAATATGAATCAATAACATATTATCAACATTAGAGTAAAATGATCACCAATAGGTAATCTATGGCCTTTGGGGCTAGGTCTGCTAAAATTTACGTGGCTCGGTTGCCCTCCCGATAAATATGCTCAACTTTGACCGTCAAATTTGATCTAACAGCTCGTGAGACTTTGTGACTTCAGAAGAGTGCTAGAGTGTGCGCTCACCTACCACAATCAAAAGCTGAATCACTGCTTGCAGAACTAACTATGGGAGTTGATGGCATCGTAAGTAGACGCCCGGCCCCCTGCCACCTTATGTTTACGTCTTTCATCCTCATTATTTAATAGCCAGTTATGCGCCACAAGCCAAAGGAAATTCCACATGCGATTGGGGTCATGCCAACGCCAAACCACTCTCCTCTTCGATCCCTCATCTCTATTAACATGTCCATCAATTTCATGCCCAAGCCCAACCAACGTGTAGTCCAGAAAGCGGTGTTTCTCTAATACCAAAGAACTTTGACATTATCATGTATTTCATTAGTGGATTACCTAGATCATATGGGAAGGACAATATTTTTAATGGTGGTAGACAGTCTCACTAAATTTGCACACTTCATAGCCATATCCTATCTTTATACCGCAAAAGGCGTGGCTAAAGTCTTTGCACATGAAGTGGTAAGGCTACATCGTTTTCGTAAAACCATAATATCTGGAAGAGAGAGAGAGAGTGTGTGTTCTTGAGTTGTATTTGTGCAGTATTATTGGGCAAGTACCAAATTGAAGTATTGATGTGCTTATTCCTAATGGACGAAGTGTGGTGGTTAACAAATATTTGGAGACTTATTTGAGGTGCACTGTAGGGAGTAAATCTAAGCAATGACTAGATGGATGGTTACCCTGGGCTGAATATTGATACATACCAATTACCACATGTATTTAAAGGACCATCCATATATGGTTAAAGGGGATGCTAGACTTACTACAGTGGAATACACACACACACACACACACACACATATATATATATATATAGAGAGAGAGAGAGAGAAAGAGAGAGAGAGAGAGAGAGAGAGAGAGAGAGAGAGAGAGAGAGAGAGAGTTATTCGGGTCCGGCTAGGCCGGACCACTCCCCCGTCCGGCCACCTCAATTTGAGGTGGTTCCCGGTGGTATTCTTTGCCCAACTTTTTTTTGTATGTTTCTCATCAAGTCTAGTTCATCCATACCAAATTTGAGAAAAAAATTCAATCGGGAAGGTAGTCAAATGATTTTTCAAGTTCACTGCGTTTTATATGTATATTCCGGACCAGTTAACTTTCAAAAATCATTTGACGACCTTCCCGATTGAATTGATTGTTCAAATGTGCTATAGATAAATTAGACTTGATGAGGAACAAACACAAAAAATTTGGGCAAAAAATACCACCGGGAACCACCTCAAATTGAGGGAACCGGACGAGCCTCCTGTCCGCCCTGGCCGGACAGGAAAAGGACTCTATATATATATAGAGTGCTCTTCTCATCAGGCCGGCCTGACGGGATGCTCCGTCCGGCCGAGCCCATTTGGGCACCTTCCCGGTGGAATTTTTTGATGAAATGTTTTGAGCATGTTCCCCATCAAGTCTAGTTTGTCCATACCAAATTTCAGCTCAAAATTCGATCGGGAAGGCATTCAAATCATTTTTTGAAGTTGGCTGCGTCAAAATATACATATAAAACTGCAGTCAACTTCAAAAACTGATTTGAATGCCTTCGCGATCGAATTTTGAGCTGAAATTTGGTATGGAGAAACTAGACTTGATGAGGAACATGCTCAAAAAATTTCATCAAAAAATTCCACCGGGAAGGTGCCCAAACGGGCTCGGCCGGACGGAGCAGCCCGTCAGGCCGGCCTGACATGAACATTCCTCTCTCTCTCTCTCTCTCTCTCTATATATATATATATATATATATATATATATATATATATATATGGAATGATAGAAGAATAAAAAGAACATTAGCCATTAAACTGAATCTATTGAAACAATAGGCTAATAAATACAAAAGAGGTGTACAGCTAGAATAAGGTGATTTTGTGTACATAAAGATACAACTTTATAAACTGGGGAGTTTAGCCAAGATGGTGAACTAGAAATTGATCGAGCCCCAAATATTATGGACCTTTTATGGTGGTAGAGAGGGTTAACCCAATAGCTTACATATTAAAGCTACCAGAGGGATGCTCAATACATCCTATGTTCCACATATCACTTTTAAAGAAGACGCTAACTCATGATACAATGTATAATTGAAGAATGTCAATTCCAAGTAACAAAAAAAAGTTCTAAATTGTAGAAATAGCATTACAGTAGGGATAGAGCACTGCAATAAAATTGCTTCGTAGAAGAATTACATAATTGCCTCTAAATATCATGTTAGGTCCCCTTATTTTGATGATCAATATATTTAGTTTTGATGATGCCAAACCCCTTTTATTATTCTTGTATTAGACTAGATTCTCGTGTACTTGTTCTACTATGTTTATTGTAATGTGCTACTATATTTAGTGGTTGGATGGCACTATATCGGACAATATTTTAAAATGGACCAAGCGTAGCCAATTTCTTCTTTACGCCACTATTTTATGGAATCTGTGGAAAATGAGGAATGCCCATCTGATTGAAGACAAAAGAACTACTAATTCTGAGGCCATCTTTAAAATCAACAAAGATTTAAACATTTTCCAAACTCTTATCAAACGCCCTCATTGTCCAACCCCCGAACTTTCACTCTCCATTAAGTATTGGACCCCCCCTAATCATGGACACTTTACTTTGAATGTTGCCACTACTGTTGACAATCTTTGCACACATACAGGCTTCCTTGTCTGGAACTGTCAAGGCAAGATGTTTGTGCACAAACGTCAAAGTTTTTTCAACACCTCTGATCACTCGGCTCTACTAGTGTGTAGGAGCTGCTCTTATAATGTGTCAACCATAGAGCTAGAAGTCCAAGAAATCGCAAATGTCATACGTTTTCATTGTGTCAAGATGTGGACTTCCATCTACAGTATAACCCGTATTAGAAAGATCATGCAAGAGTGCAACACAAATATAAGAGTTGTGAGCAAACTCCTGAATCGGCCGGCGAGCTACATTAGTGAAGGGAAAAACACCAACTCTCCTCATTTTGTTAGCATGCATCCTCAAATTTGATGCCGTAGGATACACAACTATTATTTATGATTGTAACTTATCTTGAGGCCAGGTTTTATGCCCTCCTCTATTACCGTGTGACTGAATAAAACCCCCCTTTCTTAAAAAAAAATAGTGATAAAGTACTCAAGAAAAACAAATAGTACTAAAAAGAGAAGAAACGTACCAAAAACAAAAAGCAAAGTGATATTAAGAAAAGGTACGAAAAGAGTCAATTGGAACCTTTCTAGGATTCGACAACCATCTGAAAACATGCAAAAACATAACGAGCAACCATCTGAAAATACCTTCTGCCGGCTCCCATTTTGGTTTTCCAGAAAGGGAAACCGAAATACACTAATCTTCTCTTAGCACAAAAACAATTAAACAAAAGACCAACTTGCAGTCAAAATGACAAAAAGATAGAAAGTAAATTTATAAGAAATTTTTACCACATTATAAATTCCTTATAAAGTTATTTTACTAAAAGCAAGTAATTTTAATTGTAAGGAAGCATTGAACAAACACTCAGCTTATATACTAAAACTCTACGAGCAAAAGAAATAAAGATATATCAACCTTTATCTTTACCTTGAAAAGAGGAAACAGGTTGAGTGAAGATATTGATCCGTGTCACAAGAAGACATAGACCAATCATGGTCTCCTTCAGTCAATTGGAACAAAGTAAGTAGATCAAGCAACAATCAAGATTGAGCTCCTCAGCCAACAGTGGAGATTCAACACCAAGTCTATAAATACAGAAGAGGTGCGGGAAGAACAAGTGGAGAAGCCAAGTGGAATAGAAGGGAATCAAGATACGCAAGAACACATCCAGCAAACAAGTGTTGATTCCCCTTCGATCACCACTTCGGTTTCCACCCCAGTCATCTAATCCTCTTAGACTAGCTCATATGTTAGGTCCCCTAGATTTTGATATTCAATGTAATAGTTTTGATGATGTCACCCTCCTTTTTGGTTAAATCTTTATTATTGTACTAGACTAATCTACTGCTTGTTCCGCTGTGTGTAAAATGTAATGTGCTCCATATTAAGTGAACTAGTATTGCACCCGTGCGATGCACGGCCAAAATATATAATCTACGTATTTTAAATCAAAGTGTAATACTCCCTCCGCATGTTAAAGATTGTCACATTAGCTTTAAGCCTTTAACACATTTTTAAGGAGGAAATTAGTAGGAGTAAAGAATGTTGAATAATAGTGTAAAAATGTATGAGATCCAGAAGTGTACAATTTTAAAAGAGAAGATAAAAATTAAAGAAGTAAGATTAATTAAGTACTACCTCCATCCCGTTGAAGGTTCTCACGGAAAAACGACACGGATAATTAGACAATAACATGGGTGGAGTCAGGGCACAGGGCCTGTACAAAGAATATTTTTGAAAAATTTACACGGAACTTTTTATACTAAAAATACAGACATTTTTTAAATATGGACTGGGCCGGGGCCAGGGTTGGCCCCTAGCTACGCCCTGGACAATAATTAAATAAGATAGTTTGATTATATTTTGAGAAATAATTTTAATAGGTATACAATAAAATGGAGTTAGTGTTGATAACTGTCATGAATAAATTATTTTTAATATTTAATGATTAATTTGTTATTTAAAATTGTTAATTGTTTTCCAAAATGAAAATGAGAACCTTTATATGGGACGTCCAAAAAGAAAGTGAGAACTTTTCTATGTGACAGAAAACATTTCCAAAGGGAGAACTTTCCAAATGGGGAAAACATAACAAAATTAAACCTCTAATTAACAAAAATTGGAAAGTTTCAAATATAAAATACTACTTTCTTCTCAAATTGTTTTTAAAAATCAACAATTTTTGGCCAACAATTTATAAACTTAAATCTATTGATAATTAATTGAATTTTAATAATTAAAGTTTACATATTTAGAAACTACATTAAAATCTCGGTAAAATGCATAATCTATATATATATATTAAAGTATAATTAATGATTGATATCTTAATTAAGTGAATAAAAAGAATTTGTTTATTTCCATTCTAAAAAAAGAATATGTTTGAACCAAAAAGTCAATTTGGGATGGATGGAGTAATAACATCTAAAACCTAAAGATTCCGAACTCATGCTTCTACCTGTGAAAACATTTGCCAATAAATTGTAATCATGAGACTTGTTAGTAATAACCTTGATATATATTGCTAAATATTTGAAATTTCAAAAAGTTATAAGACTTTTTGTTTAAAAGATCACATTGCATGTCCCTTTTCTGGTATCTAATAATTGTAATGTCCAAGATCGTTTGGGATGGGCTATGCTACTATATGATAGAGAGAGCACTGAGAATAATGAAAACGCCTAAAAGAAATTACAAAGAAAGGTAATGATCTTATCTAGATCTAAAAATCTTATCATATACTACGTATACAATATGTACTTGTTTAGGAACTAAATAAGTGAAAATACATAAAATTGTTCACATCGATCCCATTAAAAGTAAAATACAGTCAAAACCAAACATTAGAAGCCTTGAGGATAAGCATTGGGTTTGTGCAGAGTCATCAACAGGGGCGGAGCTAGGGTACTAGGCCAAACTGGGCCGGTACAAAGAATATTTTGGAATATTTTACACTAAAAATACAAGCATTTTTAAAATTTAGGCTGGGCCAGGGCCAGGGATGGCCCTCCCCTAGCTCCGCCCATGGTCATCAACCATGAAGCACCGTTCATCTTCCACCTTCGTCCATTTTCCTTTTAAGTCGGTCGTCGGCACCGCATGTATTTGCACTTTCTAATTTTAATTTCTTTCATCAAAATTTTCTAGCTTCAAATTCGTTTAGATGACATCTCTGATTAGATTGAATCCCAAATATATGACTACACAAACAAATCCGAGCACTTCTGAGACGAACGATGCACCAGGAAGGACAAATAAATGGCGATCTGCAAAGATAAATACAAAAAGGAATGAAAGCTCGAAACTCTGAAATACGTACAACTACTACGCCAAAATAAAAGTCGTTGAAGGTCTCATACCATATCTTTAACAAATAATACGATAGTATTAGCTTTTGTTTTTTATGTTGTGAATGTTTTTAAACACTGAAAGCAGGGGCGGACCCAAGAAATTCATGTTGGGGGATTCAAAATATTTTTGGGGGGGCGAAAATTATTTTTTGAGGGGTGAAAATTATATTTCTTATATATATACACTAAAAATAAATTTTGTTGGAGGGGCGGTAACCCCCTGGGTCTGTACTACGGTCCGCCCCTGACTGAAAGGAACCTCGCACTGAACTATGAATATAGATTGTATACTTGAAATTTTCAAATATATATTATTGTGTACGTACGTATGTACATGTAATACTGCGTATGTTGTGTTGGGAAAATGAAAGGTCATTACATTTACTCTTGAATTGTATATGGCTGTCCGCTCGAATACTTTGGGAAGTGCCTAAATATTAATGAATGTTTTCTCCAATATTGATGTCAAATGAATTTTTTCCTGGAAAGTTCCCAATAAAATCATACGAAAAGGTGGATAAATCATGCACTGAGAAACGAAAAGATGAACATTAATTGCAAGCTACAAAGTAGGAATTTTATCGAGAGTATTCAACGGAAAATTTATCTAGAACTTTTACTCCAAGGAATTGTTGCAGGATGGTTTTGGCGGGAACTTCTTCCCCAAGAAACCTTTTGTTATTATATTAAGATAGATAAAGTACTAATAAAAAGAAAAGAGTACTAAAAAGTTCAAAAAGGCACTGGTATCAAAGTGACAAAATAATAATGTACAATTTTTGTACCAAATAAATTTTACTGGAAATATAAAAAGCAATAAGGTAAATTTTGTTTATCTTACAAGGATATTTAAATCCAACCAGTATAAAATTTATTTGGTATAGAAATTAACATGTCACTAGAGTACAACTGCCAAAAATGTGACAAAATAAAATGTACACTTTTTGTACCAAATAAATTGCACTGGGAATATAAAATGCAATAAGGTAATTTTCCTTTACCTTAAAGAGAATATTCAAATCCTACCAGTACAAATTTATTTAATACAAAAAGGCTAAAGTCACAAACTTGCTAAAATTCTAATAAGAACACTGTATACACAATACACACATACAAATATACACTTGTGTGTATGATTACAGGCAAAGCCAAAACCTATTAATAGGTGAATAGTGCATAAAGGCCTAAGGTATGGGTTCACATACCATATCCTGAAGATAACCTGGCAAATGGATCCTAATCCAGCACTGAGAAGATAAACTGCTCAAACACAAGAAGACGAAAGTACAATACATCCGACGTCAAAGATTAAATCCTCTCAACCAACGGAGGAGATTAATCAACCGGAGATGCCTATAAATACAGGCATAAGCATGAGTTGAAAACCAAGTTTTTGAGATCCTTCTAAGCAGAGTAAATCATACCGAGCATCCAAGAGATATCTAGCAAAAGAGAAAGTGCTTGATTCAAACTTTACTCTCTGCTTAGACTCATGCTTCACTAAACTTCCAAGTTAGAATTCACATTGCTACATTCTGGAAGTTTAGTTCTTAGTTGGAGGCTAGAATTTTTGTTTTATCACAAATTGTTGTAAACACTTAGAAGGACAGTGTTATCTAGTCTTAAGTGTGGATGAATAGAATAGAGTACCTTTTGATCTCCACTGGATCAATTGATAAAATCTAAGGATTGAGTAACTTGGAGTTGTGTGTACTCCTAGTGAAACACCTTTCAGTCTGAGCTAGTTGTGTGATAAAGGCCAGATTGGCACTAAGTGTATTGGGCTTAATACATTAGTGGAAATCCATCTGAAAGAGGGTGGGACTGGACGTAGGAGGATTACACCACCTCTGAACCAGAATATATTGTGTGTTGATTCACTTTCATTCAACAAAGCATGCACCAAACACTTTTTAAATCAAGCAGTTGGCTGAGCAGTAAACTCGGCAGCAGTCTACTGCCCACTCTACTGCTCACCCCACTGCCAAGTAAACTGCTCGTCTAAACACTTTCTTACAGACACCTAAATGTTTTAAAGTCGTCTATACTCATCAGAAATACTCCATTACAAACAGAAGTCTCAAAGTTATATAAATTTCCTTCCCAGTAGTCTCAGCAGTACTCTACCCTTACCTCACCACTTAGTCCACTGCTTACCAAACTGCCAAGTCAACTTCCCTCATAAAGAAGTTCAAAACTCATTCAAACATTCTACTTGAGTTCTTCTGAAATCATAAAACTTATCTGATTGTGTCTCAGACTTCTTCCTTGTCCACTTACTAAATAGAAAGTTGTTATATTGTTTACATAGAGGTCAAGACTTCCGATGTGTATCTTTAATCTCTCAAAAGGTTATTGATCATCATATCTAGTAGGCAAAGTTTTAAAAGTCTCCCCCCCCACTCTAGACTTTTACCTCTACAAGGGACCATCATCATATTCATACAAATCTATAGAACTTAGATTAGTTGGTAGTTTAGTTTTCACCCATGTAAACTAGACTATAGTATTAGACATTCTGGGGGGCTTTGTGTTCAAATTTAGAAGGTGAGAAGGGTAAGGACATGAGTAGCTTCTGGAAAGTCAATGTCATTAGTGAAAAACCTTGGAGGACTGAGTAGCTTGGAATGGTGTTCAAATTCCTTGCGAAAAACCTCACAATCTATGTCTGTGCCAGGGATAGATTGGGCACTAAATGTAATGGGATATTCATTTAGTGGAAATCCATCTGAAATAGGTTGGGACTGGAAGTAGGAGGATTACACCACCTCTGAACCAGGATATATCTTGTGTTACCTTTTATATTCAGCTCCCAATACACACTACAGTTCTCACTCACCTTCACAACTTCCTAGAAAATCAACTTGCTCACAAAAATTATCTAGTGAACTTTCCAGTTCACTGTGAATCAAATTCCTTGTTTCTGTGTTAAGCCTTCCTTGTTCATCAAAGTGATCTATTTCTACAGGTCTAATTCCTTCATACTTATGTGTTAAGCCTGTTCTAAAAGCCCATCAATGTGTTAGAGTATAGTTCCTTGGTATATCTTAACCATTGAATCAGTATCCCTATTCGGCAGCCTGCTTCTGAACATTTCAGCTTCCAGCTCCCAGTAAACTGGCAGTTTGTTTCTTCAGGTTCTGGCATTCTGGAAAACACATTTGTGCTTTGTTTCATTCATCTTTTCACAACTAAAAGGGTCATAACCTTTGTTACTATAAAGTGTCACACTATTGAGGTTAAAACTTTCGTTGTATGTATCAATGTCTCCCAAAAGATATTGGAACTCATTTTGTTAGAGGAAAAAAGGGTTGAAAAATGAAAAGATTTAAAAGTCTATTCACCCCCCCCCCCTCCCCTCTAGACTTTTACCTCACTTGGGACCATCATATCAGAAAGTAGCCCATAATGCTATTTTGGGGCAATTCAGTGGTTGCCGATAAAAATCGGTCACTATATGATGTTTGCCTCTAAAAACTCACTTAGAGGAAACAAATGATACACTTCTAAAAGGTATATTTAGAAGAAATCATATCCTTTCACCTCAGACATTTTTAGAGGCTATATTACATTGTTCTATAAATAATATTGTGAGACAACTTTTACAATTGTTGGGAATGCTGTTTAGAGGCAGCCATATATTGATGTTTTAAAAAATATACATTTAAAGAAAACTATATCATTTTGCCTCAATTTATTGATATAGAAAATGTTTTTATTGTAGTTTAGATACGTAAATAAATAGCTAATAAAGCTAATAAACTACATAGTTAAGAAAATGATTGTTTTGTGAAATAATATAGAAAGTCAAAATCCAACTCAAATTTATTACTAAAAAGTAATTACAACAATAATTTTATCAAAGTCATTTGAACTCCACAACTTATGAAAAAAGGAAATAGATATAGTTAATTTAGCAACTCTAAAAACATTAAGATGGGACAAAGTAAATCTAAAAGCTAAAATTGTTGCTTAAGGAAGATTGTTTATCATAATCATCATCAACATCACCATCACTGTAACCATCAGCATCAACTGGAGCATCACCATCATCATCACCATCATTACCACCAACATCATCATCATCACCATGGACTTTATTATGCTCCTTATCAACCTATCACATAATAGTAGAGAAGTATATATTTTCGGTAACGAAAACACTGAAAATAATGAATATAAACTAATGAATTACCTCATTCAAAAATACGAAGTAACTTCGAAAAACCGCTTCCCATAACGTTGAAAAACTTTTCCATAACACCCTTCATGATTCTTACTTCTTTTTCGAAAAATTCCACCTATTTAATCAGCACTTTATTTATTTCATTAGCTTCGTAAGCTTATTTTTAAAAGTCATTAGCTTTCCTCTTTGCCTTTTCAATTTCATTGCGCAATTATTCTCCTTCACTAAATGAAGTAATGAACGGACTTGCACCAAATGAAACACACATTTATTTAGTCTAAATGAAACATAAAATATTCTTAAACTCTATTATCTTCCTTCCCTGCCGTGTTTTAAACCCAGCTAAGGCTCAAGGGATCGATAAATAGTGCATTAGTGATAAGCAAAACAACATATCCTGAAAAAAGATTACCATATCCATCTGAGTAAATCTCATGTCTACAAACTCTTGAAGCATGTATTGAGGACCATAGATGTTCTGTATTGCATCTGGGTGATCTAGGACCGTTACATTTAGATGTGTGCAACTATATCCCTTCATAAATACACATATATGTAAGGATATAACTTGGGTTACATTAGGCTGTGCCAAAAAAGTAAAGGACAACTCTCAAATAAAAAAGAGGCATATTAGTTGGGTTTATTGAAAATTGAAAAAGGTTTATCACACATGATGTCACATTTTCAAAAAGATATGTGTGTGTGTAATAAACACCAAACAGAGTGACAGAGGACGTGAACTTAAGAATCACAAAGGAACTTAAAAATTACAAAGGATGGGGACGGTTAACCGGCCCCAAACAGAGAATAGAAAGCCTAGTAGTGGGCCTTAGAGCATCTTCAATGCTACAATGTGCACGGTGCACAGGTGGAATGAGAGATAACCGCATAAATATTAGTAATTAAATTATTTCTCTTCTTATTTGAATGATTTTATACAATTTTGGTAAGTTTTTCTCCACAATGTCAAGGAGACCGTCTAGATGTTGACATTGCAGTTGACATTGCAGGGAAAAACATACCAAAATTGTATACAATCATTCAAATAAGAAGAGAAATAATTTATTTACTAATATTTATGTGGCTATCTCTCATGCCACATGTGCAACATGCACATTCTAGCATTGGAGATGCTCTTAGGAATTGGTGTTGTGGCTTAAGTTTACAACACATTTAAGGCAATTAAAACTTACTCATGTTACTCTCACTCCTCCCATACCAAAAAAGGTACTCCGTATTTACAAATTATACGCTTAAACGTGAAATGTCATAAACATAATAATGTAAACAAGAATGTAAAAAGCAAATAAAATAAAAGAACATTACATTCAAATTGAGGTGAACATAAGGGCATTTCCACGAAAAGACATTGTGCTAATAAGATTCCCTTTTAATCCCAAAAGTTTGTCTAACAAAAATTAAAGAAGACTCATTCAACTAAATCTTTAAAAACTGATGATATGAGCATGCTAATTTTGTCAACGAACTCATCACAATTTTAGACTCACAGTTCACGAAAATTTTACACCTTACACAGTTTAACATTAAGTTTTAATGACACACTCTATATTATGAATAAACCAACCCAACAGGAGAACTATTACAAATAACAGAACCCTTTGGTTAAATAAATGGTAAACAATTTGGTGTGGTAAATTACTTACATAGATAAGTGCGTAGAACTCCAAAACTTCTTTAAACATAGAGAGGACTGCACTATACCTTGAAACAAAAATTCAGGCACAATATTGCATAATCTGGTAGAGAAAAATGGTGGAGATGGCCAAAATTCCGCACGAAACATACAGAGAAAACGGAAAAACGACACACCTGGATGATTATCAGCGTAACACCGATACGATTAGATCAGCTCTGTGAGGTTAGGACACTGTTAGAAGCCGCTGACAGAGAAAATGGACAGTGTATTCAAGCCGATGAAGAGAGACGGAGATGGAGGGATGGTAGCGATAATTCACGGAAGCAAAACGAGGAGTTAAGTTCCTTTAATATGGTACACATGGTAATACAGAATTTACCGCTCTATTAAGCTACATGATTACCGCAACAATTTTTTTTCATTCCTAAAATACCCTTACCCTCATTGGCAATTATAAGATTTTAGATTAAATTGGGGTGAATTCAAATTAATGTTTGTTTAATACTCTCAATACTCTCACTTTTCTCTTCCATACTCTTCTTCTCGGGGCAAATTCAAACTAAAACTCGTTTAATCTCAACACCATTTGTGGATCTCTCTAGGTTAGAACATAAAAGTGTTAACTGAGATGAATTGCGGTAAAGGTGAAAGTGGAGGCACAAGTTGAGTGTACTAAATTGGCATTAGTTTGAATTCACCGTAAGTTGTTCTTGTAGACACTTTTGCTAGCACATATTATTTTTATGGAAACTCTCAGCAGAGATTAATTATTATTTTAGAATGCATAAAAGTTGGAATTATTTTCTTGAATTTTGTCTTAATATTTTTTAAATGAACTTTAGAAACAAGTTTTAGAGCTTGATAAGATACTTCCAACAAATATAATACTTGGAATGAAACAAAATAATGAAAGACATGATCAAATCGAATACATATAAATAACATGGGGATGGTGGCGGAAGGGTAAGGGAGCACGGTGAAAACCAACGTTCACATAATCGAGTGACGATCTAAGTTGGGACTTGCAATTTCTCTCCAGATGGTTTAACGCCCTGAAAGAATATGGAAATTTGGCGGCCTGAACGGATTGGAGATCGACCTTTTGACTAGGAATCAACACACCTTTTGGCTGAATAGAAACCAACCCATTTACGAAGATTTTTAAGTGTGGCTCAAGGCAGAATGAGGATCTTGTGACTGGATTGCACCAAAATATATATTAAAAATACAGTTATATTTAAAAGTTTGTTTAACTGTGATAAATTTAATTGAGAATGAGAATGAAACTAAAATACTAAAATAAGTGCGGAAGTTATACGTGAAGAATAGTGGAGGAATTCTCCTTCTCATTTTATCATTACATCTACGTACATATATAATATATACAATGAGTATGAAGAGTGCTTGCTAGGAAAGAGTTGCATGGGCCATACAATAATACAAGTAATATGCAAATAATAATTCTAGTCAACTAGTTCAATACATATATGGAATAGTAAACACACGTAGGCTTCAATACTCCCCCTCAAGGTGGAGTGTGTAGGTCACGAACACCCAACTTGCTACGAAGGAACTGAAAACGGTCTGCCCCTAATGCTTTTGTAAATATATCGGCCACTTGATTTTCTGTTGAAATGAATTTTGGCTGGATCTCATTACTAGCAACACGTTCTCGTACAAAATAACAATCCATTTCGACATGCTTGGTACGTTCATGAAATATTGGGTTAAGCGCAATATGTCGTGCAGCCTGATTATCACAGTAAAGTAATGTCGGATGTTGTTGATGATCTGTAAGATCACGTAGCAACCATCGTAACCATAGAATTTCACTAACTGTTACAGCCATGGCGCGGTATTCTGCCTCAGCAGAAGAGCGAGAGACAACAGATTGTTTCTTTGTCCGCCATGATATAGGTGAAGCTCCAAGGGTGATAAAATAGCCAGTGCTAGATCGGCGAGTAAAAGAGCATCCGGCCCAATCAACATCACAATAACCTGTCAAGGTGATATCACTATCGGATGATAGAAAAATGCCTTGACCAGGTGTTTGCTTCAAATAACGAAGCACACGAATAGCTGCATCAAGATGTGTTTGGCGTGGAGAGCTGAGAAATTGGCTAAGTTGACTAACTGAGTAGACTATATCTGGACGAGTCACAGTGAGATATAATAGTCGCCCAATTAATCTGCGGTAGAGGGAGGCATCTATGAGTGGGCTACCATCATCGGGACGAAGTTTTAGATTTTGTTCCATGGGAAATAGGCATCTATGAGTGGGCTACCAAACATTTGATTTGTTTTGGTCTGTTTAAATATGGTCTGGTCTGTTTAAGTCGGTCTGTTCTGTTCTGGGATTGAAAATAGTCCAAGTAAAAACATCCTAAGTGCCTCACGTACTAGAAAAATTATTTTTCATTTGATAGAAAAATAATTAAATGCCGCTTGTGTTCTTATTTAAAGGTGTTTATTTATGAAGCCGTCACTCATATTGCGCTGCATATCAATGCATCCCCTCCGGTGATGCACAATTGCCCTTGATCCGCCCTACTTCTCAAATTGGAAGTTGTTCTCTTCATCTGATCTGAATGTTTCTGATCTGAATTTTTTAAGTTCTGATTTGATCTGAATTTTTCTGATCTGATTTGATTAGAATTTTTATGATCTGATCTGAATCTTTCTGATCTAATCTGAATATTTCTGGTCTGATTTTATTTGAATATTTCTATAATTATAATTACAATTATTATAGTTATAATTGTAATTGTAATTGTAATTTGAATACAATTATAATATAATTACAATCATATTAATAGTAATAATAATAATAATAATAATAATAATAGTAATGATAATAGTAATAGTAATAGTAATAGTAATAGTAATAATAATAATAATAAAAATAATAAAAATAATAATAATAATAATAATAATAATAATAATAATAATAATAATAATAATAATAATAATAATAATAATAATAATAATAATAATAATAATAATAATAATAATAATAATAATAATAATAATAATAATAATAATAATAATAATAATAATAATAATAATAATAATAATAATAATAATAATAATAATAATAATAATAATAATAATAATAATAATAATAATAATAATAATAATAATAATAATAATAATAATAATAATAATAATAATAATAATAATAATAATAATAATAATAATAATAATAATAATAATAATAATAATAATAATAATAATAATAATAATAATAATAATAATAATAATAATAATAATAATAATAATAATAATAATAATAATAATAATAATAATAATAATAATAATAATAATATCGAGAAGTTGTGAATGTTTTTGTATTAGGCATAATCTTTGGTGTAGGGATGTGTTCAAATCGATTAACTATATATACTCTTTTTAAAAAATTGATACCAAATTATTCATGTGGGCGGAGCTTCTTGACGAATTTGTCAAATACCTTTAAAAGCATCAATATATGCTAGAGCAGTTTTTACCAATTTATCAAACGATTCAAACATACTTTTTTACGAGTTATTCTGCAGCCTAGAACTAAGAATGATTTTATTTGAATTGTTTTCTGTAGTAGACCAAAATTAAACAGATCAAATCAGACCACACTTAAACATATTAGACCAGATAAAAAAATATTAGACCAGATCAGATTTTCATAGTTATAAAATACGAAGTACATAGAATTGTAACCAGACATTTATCATACCTGACTAGTTCAGAGCAGACCAGACCAAACTTAAACAGATCAGATCAGACTACCAAATTTCAATCAAAATAAAAATATCCTAGCATACTAAAAGAGTCGTATCGTACTTCTCAATTCTTTTCTTAATTATTATTTTTAGGATTCTTATATAGCCTAGTGAGTAAACAAAAACATTTTCCTTTAGTAGGATGTTATCTAATGCTTGTTAAGTAGAATAAATATACATAGTACGGAGTAATATTTAAAAAAATGTTCTCAAGGTTTTTTTTAAACAAAACTTCATAATCTTTTATAGTAATTGTTCAATGTTAAAGTCAATGGCTATGTTTGGATAATGGCGGATCCATCATTTTTGGCGTTTCAAATGGTGTTGGCGGTTTGACTTTGATCAAACTGTTGAGAATGGTCGTTTGACAAAGAGCTGGTTGGAGCAGCGATTTGATTCTGAAACGCCAAAATCCAACACGCTGCTCATAGCAGCGTTTGAGTTCTGCCGTTTCGATAAACATATGTAAAGTCCGTTTTAACATCAGGCCTGTTGCAGCAACACAAATACGGAATAATAAGTGTGAATTTCATTTTTATTTATGTGGGTCCCCTCCAGCACTTGTGTTAATGTGTTAGACTCCGTATTACGTATGGCACATGTCATGCTACACTACGTATGTTATACTATCGTATTGTATATACTAAACAACAAATCACATATACGTAACATAGTGACAATAATACTAAAAATCGATGGATGCATTTTTTTTAAGGAAAAATTGAAAATAATAATCCCAACTATTACCGGTCCGCTGAAAATAATCTCAACTATTTTTGTATAATCCCAACTATATAGACTATCCGCCAATAATGGTCCATGACCATATATTACCTTTATAAAAATTGAATTTTAAATAGAAATTAAGCGTAAAAATTAAAAGTTGAGATTATTTATAGGGATTACTTGTTATATCTCATCTCATCCACTTTAGAAACTACAAGAATTTATTCATAGGGACCATTATTGGCGGAAGGTCCCTAAAGTTGGAATTATTCTGTAATAATCAATAGTTGGGATTATTATAAGCGGACCGCCAATAGTTGGGATTATTACTATCAATTTTTCCTTTTTTTTAATTGAAGAGAAGCCCTTATATGTAATTTTGTCTAGCTATATCCAAACCGCTAATTAGTCAAACACTTTTTAAATTATCCACTGCTCTAATCAGCCGGTCAAAACGCCAAATCAATCCGCCAGTCAAAATCGCTAACATAATCCGTTAACTGCTAACCGCTAACCATTGTTACCAAACAATGCCAACATCCTTGAACTAGGATGTGATTTTCTCCTTGAAAGGATGACATCAGACAACAAGATACTACGAGAAACGGCATAAAGTAGAAATCAAATAAAATAAAATGAGTATAAAACTTTTTCATGAGGAGTAGATCTGAACATCCTATACCTAAAAGCACTACATTGGAGAGAGAAAATTCTCCCGCCTAGTGCCAAGGTCTGCTCCGTAATTTTACACCGAAAAAAATAATCGCCTTTCTCTTGTTTCCGTCCATCGCACCCCTTCCGCTTCAGCAAGAGAAATTTTCTCTTCTATTTTCTTCTTCATCCGCCGACCACCTTCTCCATATATGCAGATCGAAGTCGTCTTGCTCAGCTGAAGATCGATTCAAAGGTAAGCACTCTTTAACTCTCCTTCACTTGCTTAATTGCTTCTTCTCAAACCTACACTTTACCGTTCTTGATTCAGAACATGTCATTTGGATGAACCCTAATTTTGACTGAAATTCTCATTTTTTCCTTTTTAATTGAAATTTTGTGTGAAGATAATTTCAACATTATCCAAATTTAGGTAAATGGTCTGCTTCACCCGCCATCATATCCATCGTATTCTGAAACCCTCCTTACCGAACTGGCTATCATCGTTGGAATTGAAGAGGTCCAGAATGTTCGTATGCGTCTCTTAGGCTTCCGTAGCTCCCACAATGAACAAGCTAGGAATTTCAGGAAGATCCCAAAAAAGATGAGGATAATAAGGGTATGAATATGTTTTTTGATTCACTTATTCCTATACTTTTCAATATTTACAAGCCCCAAATAGATGAGGATAGTAAGAATATGCAATATTCTGTGACTGCTATTGAGATTTTTGAAATAAACGATTTCAAAGTGCATAACTTTGAAATCGATGTAGAGCAGGGGAGGCTGCTCCGCTCTCCTTCGGACAGGTTAAGTTGACAATGCAGAGAACATTCATTTTTATATTTTTTTTTGTTTTCAAAAAATGCTTTCCACTATAATTGATACTCCATATATTTATACTCCATATAAATTATATACTTCATACAGTTTTCTCTTAACAACTCATAAATTCAATCAATTCATCTATTAGGATAGTTTGTTGGAATAAGTTCATACTCTATGGAGTATATCTTTAAATCATATAACACTTAACAATTTTCTAATTAGTTTTAACTGATCTATAATCTATGTTTAGTTCTTACAAATTAAATTCTTATGTTTTGAATCTCTAATCTAATTAGTTCTTATCTTTCTGCAAAATCTTTCATTCCATTTTATTATATTATACATTTATGATTGGACCATGTCTGAAAGTTCTAAAAATAAACCCTTTGACATTTATTGAGTAGTAAGGTAATAATCTAAAAATGTCTAAAAATGGAGGTATTCATCACTAGAGGTGGTTGAGAAATATCTAAGAGTTTATGAAAATAATAAGTTCAAACAAAAAACAATAGAAGAAGAATGAAATTATTCCCTCTAAGCTTGACTTCGTGCTTAAAATAGTCCTTCGTTGATAGTTTCTTTAAATAACCCTTTTACTGGATCACTTTCCCCATCAGAAAACAGTAGCCGTTCTTGGAACTAAACTCAAACCAATTTAGTCAGGTTCCTTTAAGCCCTTTGAGAGCAGTAGCTCACTAGCCCTTATTCATTTTGGTGATATTGTTGCTTTCTTTGGTGATACTGCTAATATGTACTACATATTTTTTAATAGTAGATTTGAGATATTCGTTTTGCTTTGAGTTTCAACCTATCGCCCCTAAAATGTGTTAACGAGTCCAGAAACTAAAGCGGTCTAATTGAGATGATTTTGTTCAACCTTAATTGTCTTCCTACGATAGAGGATTTTTAATTCCAGAGATCAGGCTTATGTGTTATTTTATTGCATTCGTAGTCTAAGAAGAATTTTGACCTTGGATTCATTAAATCTTAAACCGTCTATGATTCAAAGGTTTCTTAATGTTCTTAAACATTACAGATGGTGTACGATTCAAATGTAGACTATTGTTAAACCTTCTATGTAATAAGATTAATGCTCTTAATTTATGTTTTGGTTCCCAAGATGGATGGGCTTGATTCGTGGGTCATGAGTGACCAGTAGCTTGATTACTTTTTATTAAAGCTAAATCTCACTCTTTATTACTCCCTCCGGTTCTTTTTAAACTTCAGTGTTTGACTTCACAGTTATTAAGGAAATAAAGTTGACTTTACTGTAGAGTACACTGTTGAGACACTGTTTGGCACTGTTGAGACACTGTTTGGCACTGTTGAGACACTGTTTAGCACTGTTTAACACTGTTTTGATGTAGATTTCTTTGCCAAATAAGGAAGTGTGAAGTTTATTTTGGACCATCCCAGAAAGGAAAGTGTGAAGTTTATTTAGAACCGGATGGAGTATTAAATATTGGAAGAGGAATGAGAGACCAGAAGATCCTAGAACAATGATAGTTGACATCTTTCTGATTTGAATGATATTTACAACTGATAGTCAGCCTTTCCATGTTAGAGTCCGATTAAGAACAAAAATAAATTAAGCCTTGAAGGATTCACTCAATTCTCTTATCTCAACGAAATGTATAATCATCATCTTCTTACGGACTTGCCATCACTGTGTATTCCTAGGTTGATATAGAAGTTCCAAATTATGTATGCTATAATCTAATATGCTTCGATTACTATAGGTAAATTTATGGCAAAATTAGTGAAACATAAATTTTCCAAATCAAACATTTGGATTTTTTCCAAATCATTGATTTTTGGTGTTAGTTATAAGGATGATATTGGAGGCATTTTGAAAATTTGATGGATAAATTCCAAGAGCATGTATTCTTAGAGTTCTAATGATTTGATATTTATGGATGGTTCCTTTTTTGTTAATAGGCTAAACTCCAAGAGCAAGGAGACGAGAGAAAGATTTTATTGATTATGACTAGGATATCAACAAAAGTTTTGACAACCTTGCCAAATTCTTGGGTAAGAAACTCCAAAAGTATTGTTTTTAGTTATATACGAAGTAGTACTTTATAATGTAAACCTTAGTGTCTCCCTAGGGTTGGGAATCTTTTAGTAATAGGTGGTGCTATTGGCATGAATTGGATTGATTTAGTGTCAACCTAAAATGTTGTAATGAGTCCAGGACATTCCCAGACCAGGAAGTCTTATAGATGTAATTATGTTGTATGAATGCACCTTTGCGAATGGGAAGAAGTTGCGATACGGATTATTTGATTTAGAATAATAGTTTACCACAAACTCAATTTGAATCAGCCGAATGATACCCTCCTTTGGCTGCTGGTGTTAGGGCAGGGTCAGTTGTGGCATTTTTTGGATGGGCTCTTGAGGAAGAAGAAGAGCACTATCCACAAGAGCATGTATTCTTAGAGTTCTAATGATTTGATATTTATGGATGGTTCCTTTTTTGTTAATAGGCTAAACTCCAAGAGCAAGGAGACGAGAGAAAGATTTTATTGATTATGACTAGGATATCAACAAAAGTTTTGACAACCTTGCCAAATTCTTGGGTAAGAAACTCCAAAAGTATTGTTTTTAGTTATATACGAAGTAGTACTTTATAATGTAAACCTTAGTGTCTCCCTAGGGTTGGGAATCTTTTAGTAATAGGTGGTGCTATTGGCATGAATTGGATTGATTTAGTGTCAACCTAAAATGTTGTAATGAGTCCAGGACATTCCCAGACCAGGAAGTCTTATAGATGTAATTATGTTGTATGAATGCACCTTTGCGAATGGGAAGAAGTTGCGATATGGATTATTTGATTTAGAATAATAGTTTACCACAAACTCAATTTGAATCAGCCGAATGATACCCTCCTTTGGCTGCTGGTGTTAGGGCAGGGTCAGTTGTGGCATTTTTTGGATGGGCTCTTGAGGAAGAAGAAGAGCACTATTATCGTGAACCGCTTACATGGTTAGTTATTACTATGGATCATTTTTTTGTGCGTGTTTAATCCTTATCCTTTTTAAGTTTAGTTATCAATCCTATTGATATGTACTCATTCAGTTTTTTTCAATAAAAAATCTTTCTTTGTAGGCCATCCACAATTATAAAAAAAACAACATTCCGTATTTGAACTTCTTAGAGTAGCAGCTTGACAGCAATAAACTCTTGCTCAAGTCAACTCATATTGCTAAGATTCTCTATTCAATTTGTTCTTCATTTGTTTAATTTTGGTAAAAGAGATTTAGTTATAATCAAGGAATATATTATATTGCTGAATCCAACCAAAATATTTTCAACTATACTCTTCTAAGAAGCCAGGAACCTAGGCCGGAAAGAGAATCATATTTATTGCTATATGAGATACCTTTTTTGCTAAAGATCCAACTTTAGGATCATTGCAAAATAATTTTTTTACTAATTCTGAATTTGGAACTATCATATTGTTAACAAATATATATAGTAGTGTATGAACTTGCGGGTTTTAGGTTTCCAAGAGTCACCTTCACTGTCTGTGAAAAATTCTAATTCAAATTCAAATTCATTTACCATACCAAAGCAGAATATACCAGTGCCTGATGTTCTTAAATTCAAATTCATTTAAATCCATTTACTTTTTTTGGTATATAGGTCCAAGGAGTATATGATCCTCCTGGAGTTGATCAGAGAGCAAGATTTGGTGATGAGAAAGTAGATTGAAAAAATGGAAATATTAGTGTTTGCATCCACAGTTCTGCAGGAGATTTGTCACAGTATGCTTTTCATTTCGAGTACTTTTTTCTTTTTTTCAACATGTTTCTTGAAGGCTATGTTTGGGAGGCGGAAGTTAGTAGTGTAACTTGAGAGGAAAAAATCCAAGCTAAGTATTGTTTCTGAGCATTTGGTTTTACCTTGGAAAATCTGGATAATATAATATGAATAGAGCTGCACATGTATTGATATTTTTCAGTCGTTGTGTAACACAATTAGACAATAGTTTAAAAAAGAGAGAATTCCCTAAATAGGAGTAAAAACGTTTTGAAATTCCAAAATAGGAGTATCATGTTTTTTATTCCCTAAATAAGAGTAAATTTCTGCCAAGTTTGGGCATTACAAGGCTTTAAACATGGCATTTTTTTCCAAACTTGGCAGATTACTCATGTCCAAGGAATAATAAAAAACATGATACTCCTATTTTGGAATTTCAAAACGTTTTTACTCCTATTTAGGGCAATTTCTGTTTAAAGAATAAGCTTGAACAAAAATCTAAAACTGGTTTATTGAGTTTGAGATGGTTCAATGACCTTTGGCAGATTTGTAATATATTATTTCTTGCTTTATATTCTTACTGTGGAATGAGCTTATCAATTGGAAACTTGGAACTATGACCACTGGTTGGGATAAAAAGGGTCCAAGACTATATTATGTGGATAGTGAAGGTTCACGGATAAAGTGAAACAGGTTCTCTGTGGCATTTGGTTCTCCATATGCTTATGGAATCTGGATAACTGGTATCGGTATGATTTGTCTGTTGAAGAAGCAGCAGAGTTGGGAAAGCGGGCTATTTATCACGCAACATTCTGAGATGGGGCAAGTGGAGGTGTTGCCCGTTGAGCCTGCAGTAGTGGGGGACATCAAATGGCTGATGTGCATGTTGCTGAGATCCCCCCCCTCCCCCCCAAAGTGAATGTTTCTTGATTTGAACTGCTTATTTCATTTTATTTTCCCTGTTGTTGTTTCTAATGCACAACCTTGCATGCTTTGAGTTCATCAGATTTGAAGTTTTCATCCTTCTTGACTAGGTATCAAGTATCAACGCTGTACTATTCCTTATCTCATTATAGCAAAAGCTCTAGCTCCAAAAAAAACATAAACGTCATATGATTGATTGTTCCAAATCCCAATTTCAAAATTTCATATCCACAATATACTTAAATCCGAAGATTTAAAAGGATGAGGTACGGACTATAAAAAATAAGTATATCAACGAATGTGTTGTTGATGAGACAAAATCACAAAAGTGAAGAATATAAACACTATTATTTAGAAATTATAATTTAAAATGATCAATTGATTGGTGTGGAATGTGGATAGGAATGCATTTGGGTCCGGGCAGCTTGACCCAAAATTGTCCCCGGACCGGTACTGTTGGTATCGGTTTGGGCCCATTTTTTAGGGACCGGTACCGGCCTGGTACCCGGACTGGAGGAAATAAGTGAGGGGCTTTGGGCTTTATTTTTTAATTTTTTTTAATTAAATGGGTGGGTACCGACTAGGATTTAGGGCTAGGTCATGTTTAGGCCCCGACCAAAACCAGTACCAGAGCATACGGGCTTCACTTTTCCAAAACCGGTATTGCCCGGGCCTGACCAGGCTCCATCCCTAAGTGTGAATTTTAATTCCTATAAAAAGAGTACAAAGAATGATTTCGTAAATTAATATATTTATTTTATTTGAGTATGCCAAATGGTGTTAATGCATGTGTAATTTTAAACAAAAAAAATCTTTTAATACAAGTACAACTAGCTTTCAAGCCCATGCGATGCACGAGCATTACATAATTTAGTTAATTGTAAATTTGATAATTTCGAAATCATATGCGTAGTATAATTTAATGTGATGTAAAAGCAAAATAAATTCAGTCTCATATAAAGCCGTTTGATAATACCAAAATGAGTTGAATTGTCTGACTCTACTGTAATAAATTAAATCTAACTGATTGGGCTAAATTGACGGAATCTTCCAAATTATGAAAAAGGGATGACTGAACCGTGTCATACAATTTAATACAAATTATGAATTAAATCTACTAAACTAAATTTTATGAATGACGTACTTCATCATCTAAAATTTAGTTCTTACAAATAAATTTTCAATCTACTTTATTTTTTATTACAAATAAAAAAGGATGCTAATCCGTGTCATACAAATTAATACGGAGTAATTAAGTAGAGGTTCTCAAAAAGTTACGTAGTATAAATAAGGTGGATTCTATATAATCGTACAATATTTTGTTTCCATATCAATATACAATAAAAAATAGAATGTAATAAACAATAAGAAACATAAAAAGTAATTAATAATTAATTAATTATTATATATGATGACATGACAGGATTATGTGGCACACCGTATGCTCTTAAAAAGTTCCTCTTTATATATATATATATATATATATATATATATATATATATATATATATATATATATATATATATATATATATATATATATATATATATATATATATATTGATTTAAATCCAAATTCAAGTGATAGAAGTATATAAAAGATGTCTACATTTAATAAATATAAACTAATTAGAACAATTAGATTAGCATGGCCTCTGCGCAACAGCGCAAGGATGACACACACAAATCGAGAAAAAAAAACTAATTAGAACAATTATACGCGTGCTAAACAAAGAGATGTTTTAAGAAATACGGAGTACTAGATAACTAGGGTGTGATGTGCATTGATGATGGATATCCGAAAAATTGAAAACAATGCCATCTACATGATCTTCAATAAGAGGAAGCGACACAATTCACCGGACGTCGATTCACTCTCCTAGACAAGAAGATCTTCACATGGAAGTAGTTTCAACCCCGGTAGTAAAAATCAGGTTTTCATTAATTTATTATATGTTTTCTTATTAAACCTCTAATATTTGTGATAATATTATTATATATAAATGTATTTATATATTATTGCATAATATTAAATAATATTTAAATATTAACTCCCGTGCAACGCACGGGTGGAATACTAGTGCATTTTAAATGGACAGATATTGTTGTACTCTAAAGTACGGAAATGACAGTGACAACTGTGGAGTAGCCACGTGCCCATTTAAAAGGCAGAATTATTGAACCTTTCCGTCCATCATCGGTTCCTCGTCTGATACTTCCTTTTGTCCGTTGGGTCTTCGTTCAATCCTTCCCTTCCCAACCTTCAATCCCCTCTTCAGCTCTTGATGTAATGTACAATTATTCAATAAATTTTTACGTACTACATCCCAGAAATTCTAAGGAGCATGTTACGGGCTCTATAAAGAGCACGTGAATGAGGGGTGAGTCCACTACAGAAGCCCACGTAAGACTAGATTTAAAAGCCCACACGGTTATACTCCGTACTAATTAACATTACGGTATATATTAGATTTTATTATTATTTTATATAATAGGTTATAATGATATGAGCATGCACATTCCAATAGAACCGTTGTCGTTCTCTTACTAGTGTTTTTGTATGGAGTATTTAATTCAGTAAATTTATTTAATAGGATTAAAACATAAAAATAGTACCGTACCAACTGGTTTAAAATTTCTTAAATCTGATTTTTTATTCACAATTGGACCAAAATCCCCACCGCCGAAAATCTGTCCATAAATTATCCGGCAATATGAAAGAAATTCTTTCTCCAATGCCGTCGTTGCCGTCATAGGAGGCTTGCACACCGCCATAATCTGCCGCTACCGAATGAAGTTGCCGTCACCACCAATGAACTGATTTGGTTATGAAAGGGGAACTAGGGGGAAATTTTTTAGGTCAATTAATTAGGAATAAAAATGGATTAATCACTTCTATTTAGATAAGATCCAACATGTGATCCTATATGTATCCGCAAAAATCATGGTGGCGGAAATTCAAGATGATATTCTTGTGAAGAATTCAAGTATTAAATCATGCAAATCACTAAAGTAAATCTAATTTATGAGAAATGAACTAGGGTAATACACAAGGTATAATTAATTAATATAAATGTTTTGTTGGCTCATTTGAGAATGATCAAAGTAATTCAAGTAATATTCTTGTGAAGAATTAAGAAATGCTTAAGTATACATACTACTAAGTTAATCTATTTTGTGAGAAATAAACTAGGGTAATATACAAAGAAACCAATACAAAAATGATTAACTAGTATCAACAACTTGGTTAATAATCAGGGCCGAACCTTTATATGAGGCAAAGAGGCAATAGCCTCGGGCCCCATAAAATTGGAAAAGAACTAGGGCCCATAATTATACTAGACACCCGTATATGTATGTGTATACTTACATGTATAAATACGGATTATGTTCATATGCCAAATAGTAATCCTTTTGCTAGTATTAAGGATCCGAAGAAAAAACTTTTTGTGGGAAGTGCTTGCAGAAAGGCTAAACAACCTAGAAGATGACAAAAAAAGGTTTTTCAAATGTGTGGTGATAGAAGCTTCACTTGCCCTTTGCTATTTGAAGTTCTTCCCCGATTGTGGCTAGTTTCTAGCCTTTCATGCAGCAAAGCTGGAAGATAGGGACTACAAAGGCTATCTTCCGAATTTTTTTGTTGCGTTGTGCGGGCTCCCTCCATGGCCGGCTACCGGCAAGGTTGTGTAACATACAAGGTTATAATTGGAATGTTTTGTTAATTACGAATATGAGGGGCTGTGTATAGTAAATATGAGGCTGTAAATAGAATCAGCCTTTTCTTATTTAAGCCAAATACGTAAATCTAGATGATATATATGGATCCTAAGTCCTAGAGCCCGTGTAGCCGTCACCGCCTAAGTGACCCATCTCACTTTTGTATGTATTATGTTTTTTGTTTAATTTGCAAAGTGATTAATAAAAGTTGAATATATATAGTAAAATATCAAGAATAATTTACATTGATCGGAGAATATGAACGAGGACCTTTACCTCATATTGGAGGTAATATACATGTAATGCATAGTAAGGCTTTGTTTGCAAACACAACTGGGAAATGCTTTTAACTTTTTAAAGTGATTTGGGAAAAAATTGATTAATAGTAAAAGCTGGTAGTGTTTGAGGAAAAAGTGATTTTTAAAAGTAAAAGTTGGTGGTGTTTAGTAAAATAAGTGCTTTTGGTGTAATAGAAAAAGTAAAAAGCAGATTCTAGCTTTTAGCTTTTAAGTGATTAATTTAAGTAGACGTTGTCATTTGAAAACATCTTTTTTAACTTTTTAAGCCAAAAACTGGGAAGTGCTTTTTTTCCAGTGTTTGCAAACATAACCTAATAAACTGTGAGATAGATATGCCTCTTTAATTAGGCAGTTTGACGTTTTCTTTATTATACTACATAATAAAATGTTTATGTTTTACTCCGTAATATTTATTTTTAATGGCATATAAGGGCCCTTCTATAAAGTTTGACTCAGACCAAAAAAATGTTAGGATCGACCCTGTTAATAATTTTGTGAATATAATAATCCAATTGAATGATGAACCATGAATGACTCATCTTGTAGAATGAACAAAGGAAATTCAAGATAATATTCTTGTCAAGGAATAAAAGTGCTTACGCATGCAGGTTATTATGTTGATATAGTTCATGACAAAATAAACTAGAAGAAAATGATGTGAAAATGTTTATGAAAACATATGTGATGTTTTAATTTGAAGGATAAAAGTGGCATAAAATGGTTTTTTATAACTTAATACATGTTGTGATTAAGTTTGACGTGAATTGAACTTGAAAAGGCGGGTCAACAAAACGTTGAGGGTGTATATATATGTGTACTACTCAAGGCGGGGTTAGCCCGGAAATGAAAACTATTATAGTAAGGACGGATGGTCCTCGAGGTAGGTGAACTGGTAAAATTTTTTAAATGATTCAACATGCTTGGTCGTAAACGAGTTCTTAATCAATCATATGGTCTCTCTTTGAAAGAAGGCAATGTTTTGTCTTCATTTATGCAAATTTCTCTTAAAAGGATGATATTACGTTGCTTAGACCCTAGAATCGACTGCACAATTATTTGAGATTAAGTAAGTTGAGCTTTGATCATGATCTAATGACAAGACAGTGGTTTCATCACAAATTGTTGCTTGGAGTTGAATACAGGATCTCTCCCTTGTGGCACCCCCTTGGTACTAAGTGAGCTATGCTTTCCGATGAAATTAAAGAATTAACCTGATTAAATATAATCAATCTATGGGATAGAAGAAGTATATTTTGGAAGTATTTTATTCATCTATTTCTTTCTAAAAATAAAGAATTAGCGCTCTTTTGGTAATACCAAAATCGACTGAATCAACTAATTCTGTTGAAATTTATGAAATTCTGGTTGAAGCGGCTGATTCTACTGATTTATGAAAAAAAATTATATTTAAAATATACTACGTATTTTATTAAGACAATAAAGAAAAAATTACATGTAAAATAGCTAAAATGATCCTCTACAATATCTTCAGCCTATACCGCCAGAAACGTAACTCCAACCTTACATTTTCTTCTTATTATTACACAATTCAGAGGGAGAAATTAAAAGTTACGTGTTTTGTAACAAAATTGGTTTATATAAGCCTGATGAACTGAAAAACATGGTTACCAAACAAGCTCTTAATTTAATCTGATTAATTTTAATTTTACAAAAAGAAAATCTTTTTTTGACATTCTCAATGCGTAGTATATTTTACTACCTCCGTCCCATTTTATGTGTCTCCTTTGGTTTTGGCAAAAATTTTAATAAAGTGGTTGAAAAGGTAAAAATTATGGTTGAGATTTGAGTATAGTAAAGTGAAATGTTGTAAACCACATATTTCTTTCCAAAAAGCGAAAGGTGACACTTATTTTGGAAAAAAATGAGATGTAAAAAAGATTTTTTTTTATGACACTTATTTTGGGACAACCCAAAAAGGAAATTAAGACATGTAAAATGAGATAGAGAGAGTACAAGATATTAAATACGGAGTACCAAATATATTATCGTGTGAGACATAAAAAAGGCTGGGTCTCAAAACCCAAGTAATTTTAAACGCATCCTGGTGCCACATTGATCACGTGCTCTGTAAGGAGCATGTTAGGTGCTTTTTAAAATTTTGGTACTACATCCGCCCCCATTTAAAGTTTTCATTACAAAATAACACGATATTTAGATAATGTTATCCTCATTCCATTAAGATTGTTCCATTTTTGTTTTTCGAAAAATCTCACTAAGATTGTTTCATACCAAATTTGGTAAGTTTGTATGGCTCTAAGAGCATCTCCAATCAGTGGCGGATCCAGAAAAAGAAAGTATTGGGGGCAAGATAATAAAAGAAATACATCCAGACAAAAATTGGAGAGAATAGCAAAAAATTCTTATAAAGTATAAGATAATTTCATCTTTTAAAGATGATTGCTACAATTTCATTTGTGACCCTTTCAAGTATATATCTTTCAATAAAAAATTCACTTAAAAACTGATCACCACAGAAAAACATCATGTGACAGTTGTCGTGACAACTTGCAAAGTCAAAGCTAGTTCTTAAAGCCTTTATGTCAATGGATGTGAAAAATGTTTTCTTGTTTGAACCATGAGTCAGAGAAAGTTTTCAAGCTACGAAACCCTGGATGAGCTATCACATATTGTTAATGTAAACCCTAGTTTCATGTTCAAGACTTGTGCGTTCCACATAACAAAAAAACATCGTGATAAAGCTCAACTATATTAATAATATTGTTAACCAAATAGTGTTAATTACATTAGCATGAGGTTAATTTTACATTAAGATAAGTGTTATTGACATTACGATATATTTTTTAAAATTTTAGAATGTCACTAAATTAAATTTGACCTGCTACTACACTACGTACTAAGACTTTTATAAATTTGGATAAGTTAATTTGTTTGTTTATTACATCTAGGTTAAAAACATCTCTAAAGTCTAGATAATTAAATTCTTCAAACTCCCTCAGTGTTAGAATAAAGGAGTTTATGAGTATTGTATTTAGGTGATTGTGTGTGGAAGAGAGAATTTTAGAGAGAGATGATTTTGGAAGAACTTGAAACTTTTATTGATTTTGAAGCTTTGGCTTGTATTACAAATGAGTGAGGAGTGCTCTATTTATAGGTCTCATAGGATCCTTCTAGGCACTCCTATTTCCTTAGGATTCTACAATATTCCATAGAATTCTAGCTTAGGAACATTCTAGAATTATTTAATAAGTACATTAACTAAAGACTATTCTAGATCTTTCTTTACTAACCCTAACTTATGGGCTAACTAATTTATTGTTTCTCATACAACTATTAGCCCAATAAGTTAACTTGTAATGGACCCGATTATTGGGCTAAGCCAAGTTTAATTTCTAACATCCCCTCTTAAACTTGACTTAGCAACACCAAGTAGATTCCACATCTTTGCAAAGACATCATGCTTGAGTGGCTTTGTGAGAATATCAGCGACTTGGTCTTGAGTCTTCACATACTCTACTTGAACTTCCTTCTTCGCTATCTTTCCCCAATTATTGGGCTAAGCCAAGTTTAATTTCTAACACTCAGTTCCTATATAAAAGCCCACATTCATTTTACACACAATTTAAGAAAGTGAGATTGTTTGGCACTGTTTTCACTGTTTTGTTTGCTAAAGACAGAAAGATAGCTTTTATTTAGTGACTACATGAAAAGAAAGGAGAGATTTTTATTTAGGGACGGTGAGAGAATAAAATAGACTTAAGAGGGATCCGGAGCCTCTACCTTACTTTAAAGTAAGGTAGAGTGTCTTGCTTCCTCCCGGTCGTCCAATCGACAATTCAACGGTCGGAAATCTTGAGTTCCACTTTTTCGCCGATCTCGAGGTCGTGTTGGCCGCTCTCTTCCCGTCCAATGCGCAAGGCACCCTCCTAGTCGGGTAGAGGATCCCAAACGAACTTAAGAGACTTAAATAATACATCGACCCACTTCAATTCTTTAGTGTAAAAAGACTTAAGTCTAGATAATTAAATACTTAGTACTGTTAGTAGCTGAATTACATTAGTCTTCGATGCCTTCTTGAATTCTTGTTGTTATGCTTTTGTGGATAAAGGTTATTTTTTGTCTTCCGCACTTCTGGAAATGCAATTAGTTCTGTCAAGAGTTTAAAAAATAATAATCGTTGCCTCAAACTTACACTCGGTTTGAATTTCTATGCTTTTAGAACTGGAATGAACAACTAGATTCTAGATCTATTGGGGGCAATCCATTTTTTTTATGGGGGCAAATGTGTGAAAATGGTTTTATTCCTAGTGGTTTATGCGAGACTACGAGACTTTTGTTGGGGGCAGCTGCCCCCCTATTTGTATATGTAGATTCGCCCCTGTCTCCAATGCTACAATGTCACTACTAGAAAAGTGCACATAGACCAATATTTTTTTTGCGATGGCCGCATAACTGTCGTTAAAAACACTATTAGCCACACATTTGTTTATTTACGACATACAAAACTGTGGTAAAAGGTCATAGACGACAGTTTTTAACCGTGGCCAATGTTTTTACCACGGCTGTTGTGGCGACGCACGTAAAACTGACGCAAAACTGTTGTAAATGTTCCTCCTTATGTTTTTACGACAGTTTTGCGACAGTTTTAGGTGCGTCGGCACAACAGCTGTGGTAAAAACATTGGTCACGGTTAAAAACTGTCGTCTCTAAGTTTTTACCACATTTTTGTGTGTGGTAAATAAAAATGTGTGGTTAATGGTGTTTTTAACGACAGTTATGCTGTCATCGCAAAAAAAAAATGTGGTCCATGTGCAGTCTATGTGCACTTTTTTTGTAGTGTGTGCACGGTGCACATGTGGCATGAGAGAGATAGACACAAAAAATTGAATTTATGATATTTCTCTCTCATTCTTTCCATGGTTTTATGTGTTTTTGGTAAGTTTTCCTCTGCAATGTCAAACATAATGTCTACATCTAGACATTGTGCTTGACATTGTGAAGAAAAACTTACCAAAATGATACAAGATCTTTCAAATAAGGAGAGAGATATTCTATTTATTATTTTTTAATTGGTTATCTCTTATGCCACGTATGCACCGTTCACGTTTTAGCATTGGAGATACTCTAAACCATTTTTACCTTATTCTTACTTTATCAATTCAATATCAACTACACAACTCATTTTTCTTAGTAACCGTGTCACCCCCTGGTGTCTCAATGTTAATGGGACGGAAGTAGTAATATAATAAGGTCATTGATGATAACTATGATGTTATAGATGTACTATGTATTATTTTCATTATTGGATGATTAAATTGGCATTATTTTTAAGAGTACTAAATTATTCACTAAAATAGAAGTATGAACCTTTAACCGAGGCATCCCAAGTATTAAATATGAACATTTAAGATTGAATCATTCAAGAATACTAATTATTTACTTAAATAGAAGTCTGAATTGAACTTAAAGTGAGATGTCCAAAACATGTAAGCTTGTGAGAGCTTTAAGATGAGGCAAATGGAGTTATAAGAGAATATTCCCAAATATATTGCGTAGGACTTCATTATAAGGGAATATTCTCAAAATAAGAACAAAAACATTTGAAAATTCCACAATAGGAGTACTACATTTGTTTTCTTAAATAGAAGACGTTACTTAGATCAATTCTGAAAATTTACTACTCCCTCCTCCCTATATAAAATCCCCTATTCGTTTTACACAAAATGTAAGAAAGTGAGATTATTTGACACTGTTTGGCACCGTTTGGGTATTATTTGGCAATATTTGACACTATTTTGTTTGCCCAAAAAAAAGAGGATTTTTATTTAGGGACAACCCAAAAAGCAAACTTTGACTTTTATTTAGGGACGGGGTAGTATTATATTCGACAATATGAAACTTTAAACATGAAAATATACTCTCATTTTGAATTTGCACTAGCTGATAGCCTAGCTTAGCCTTTGTATTTATTTATGCTCATGACTACATATATGTATGTTCTACTTTAGCCTTTAGCTAGGGTATACTTGATAGCGAATACTCCATTCCTATTATGAAATTTGATGAAGTTCATATTGTAGTCAACAATGGCTGGGGGGACATATAGAGAAGGGGGCGGAAAGATGCAGCTAGGCGACCAGATCCAAAGCTCTTCTGCGCTTTCGGTGGAAGAGGAGGACCATCTAATTCGTTCTACAAAAAAGATAAAACAAACAAGCACAGCTGGGATAGGAAAGAGATCATTTGCAGAGACATTAGCAGCAAACTTGGGTGGTCATGAGCATCTAAATTCATATTGGTGCTGGAGGCTGAGGAGGATGTTTCAGATGATGAAGATTTTCAGCAGGATGAAGATGATGCTCCTAAGATCATCATCCCGAAAGAGAGAAAACGTGAACTTCGACAACCATGGAGGAAAGCACTAATCATTAAAACCATGGGTAAAATTTCATTCCCAGCTCTTCAATATCGGCTTCTAAGACTATGGAACCCACATGGTCGGGTTGAATTTATTGATCTCGGATTTGGATGTTATACCATTAAAATTGATTTACGAAGGGATTTCTTTCATTATCTAATGGAAGGACCTTGGAAGATATTTGATCAGTATATAATTGTTCAAAGATGGACTCCAAAATTTCAACCTTCTTTGGACAAACCAGAAAAAATGGCAATTTGGGTTAGATTACCAGGTCTTCCAACAGAATATTTTGCTGAAGATATCATTAAAGCAATACTCCTGAAAGTTGGCATTCCTTTAAAGCTGGATAAAACTACAATATGTGTTGCCCGGGGAAAGTTTGCTAGAGCTGCAGTGGAGATCGAGTTGGTTAAACCTCTTGTACCTTATGTGTGGATTGGTAGGAAAAAACAATCTATTGAATATGAAGGCCTGCTTACCATATGTTTCGACTGTGGAGAATATGGTCACTGTAAGGAAATATGCCCACACCGCCCGCAACCTACACTGGGGGTGGTCGAAGGGACAGATATGGAGAAAGATTCCAGCATGGTAAGTAAAGCTTCAGAAGAAAATAAGCTTGATAAATTTGGACCACATATGTTAGCTAAACGTTATCCAGGGAAAGCACGGAGCGGAGGAAAGGGACAAATAGCAGATGGCAGGGCTGTTCAAAACGGTAAGTTTTCTCAGAAAGAAGGTAGTAATAGATTCGCAGTTTTATCTATTAATGAGACGGAAGAAGTGGAAGTTTCCGGGGCTCGAGGCAAAGAAGGTACGAAGGAAAAAATCACCACCACAGATATGATGTTTGGGCAGCAACATACAACCACAGGAAAGAATAAGCCTAATATTCCTACACATGTGACGGGTCCAAGGGAAGTATTGGTTCAAAGAAAGCAGAAAAGTGTTAATGCAAAGGGAGTTAGCCCTGCTTCTACAACAAACAAGAAAATCCTCAGTAATCAACAATATCATAATCAGATGTGTCCTTCGAACATGCAGACGGAAAATGGCATTTTCCAGTTCAGCTCGACTAGCAACCAAAGTGATGTACCACAACTAGTAACTATGGAGGAAAAAACCAACAAAGAGCCCATGGTCCTGGACATAAATAGCATACCTGACAAGGATCAAGAAGAGAAAAAACATATTATGGAGGCCGTCTCGCATACGGCCATAGCTAAGCCGGGAGCTTCCACTTCCACACTATCTATCCATTCTTTATGAAGTTTTTATCTTGGAATTGTCGTGGAATTGGGAATAAGAGAGCAGTATGCCACGTTAAGGAATTAATATATATGCACCGGCCTGAAATTTTGGCCCTTCTTGAAACTAAATCGGAGAATCCTAACAAGATGGTTAATATGGCTAGAAAACTGGGTATGACTAACTGGAGTCATATTCAGCCTATGGGTTTCGCCGGGGGAATTCTGCTACTGTGGGATCCTAACAGAATTACCCTTTCTATACTTGAGAGTTCATCTCAAGCACTTCACTGCAATATTTTAAGTTAATGATTGGTGTGTCATCTGTTCAGTGGTTTATATTAGACCGAATGTCGCAGCTAAACATAGGTGTTGGACTGAACTACAGGAATTTCGCAGCAGGTATATGGGCCCATGGATTATTTTAGGGGATTTCAATGATACTCTATGGGCATCAGATCAGTGCGGTGGTAGCATTATATGGAGTGCTATGGACAGATTCCGGGATCAAAACAGTAGTTGTGAACTCTTTGATGTGAGCACCGAGGGCTCGCCTTTTACCTGGATCAAACGTCAAGGAACAAGGGTGATTCTCCGGAAGAAACTGGACAGGGGGCTTTGGAATATGGAAGCTAATAATATTTTTCCTACATGGAAAGTCTTCAACCTACCTAGATTGCACTCTGATCATCACCCTATTTTATTCTCCAACAATATTGACATTTCTTCGGGAAGGAATCGTCTCGTTCGTTTTGAGGCAGCTTGGTTAATGAACGGGGCATTAGACCATACCTTCAAGACAACATGGAATTCTAATTCTGACTCGATTGAAGAAGCTATACATCAGGTCATGGTGGCAAGTACAAAGTGGAGCAAAACGGCCTTTAGAGATGTGTTCCGCCAAAAACGTCATCTGAGAGCTAGGATTCAAGGGATCCAAAACTCTCCAAACTACACTAATTCACACTCAGAACAACTTCTAGAATTGGCTTTAGAAGAGGAATATAACACCATTTTGGATAAAGAAGAGATGCTTTGGTTCCAAAAAGCTCGGGTGGATTGGATTAAGGGAGGTGACCGTAACACGAGTTACTTCCATAAATCAGCCATGATACGTAGGAATAAGAACTGTGTTGGACACCTCAAAATCAATGACACATGGACAAATAACAAGGTGGAGATTGCTATGCACATAAGAGGGTACTTCGCCGACTTGTTTGGAAATTCTAGCAGCTACGGAATTCATCAACTGGCTGCTTTGGAGTGCCCCAAAATATCAGGTGATCAAAAGGTTGTCTTGATGAAGGAGGCTGATTTGGAAGAAGTTAAAAGCACGGTTTTCGGTTTGAAAAGTTTCAGCAGTCCGGGGCTAGATGGTTTACAAGCAATCGTCTACAAGAAATACTGGGACACAGTCGGCCACACCATTACACATTTTGTTAATGATGCGCTTCGCACGGGGTACATTCCATCCCGGATTCTTAAATCCAACATGGTACTTATCCCAAAAGTTGATGCCCCACTAGTAGCTGGTGACTTTAGACCCATCACACTACTTAATGTCATATATAAGGTGATTTCTAAACTTTTAGTTAATCGTATGAGGCAATGGATTGGGCACATGGTTGGCCCTTTTCAGAGCAGTTTTGTCCCGGGCAGAGGCACAACTGATAATATACTCATCACCCAAGAGATAGTGCACTCTCTGGAATCTAAGAAGGGCAAGAAAGGCGATATGATTATGAAGTTGGATCTACAAAAGTCTTATGATTGCTTGAGTTAGGATTTTTTGGAGAACACCTTAACTGACTTTGGCTTTCCCCAGGAGTTTAATAGGCTTGTCATGAACTCGATAAGAGAAATGAAAATCGGGATCATCTGGAAAGGGAATGTTTTGGTGGAAATTCAACCACGAAGAGGTCTTAGGCAAGGAGACCCACTGTCCTCTTACCTTTTCATTCTGGCAATGGAGAGGCTCTCTCATCTCATTTCCAAGGATGTCGAGGCTAAGAGATGGAAGCCAGTGAAGGTGGGTAGGCCAAGAGTAAGCATATCTCATCTCTTTTTTGCGGATGATTTGATGCTTTTTGGTGCTGCTTCCACTAACCAAATGGAAAACATGATGCACATTTTACAGACTTTCTCCACGGCATCGGGACTGGAAATCAATAAGAATAAATCTTGGGTGTATTTCTCTCCGAAACTATGATGGGGGTTTAAAAAGTACACTTCAAAGTTTGTCTCGTATTCCGTCTACTATAGATCTTGGGAAGTACTTGGGTGCCCCTATAATGCACAGGCGTAAATCCAAGGATAAATTTGCCTTTATCCTTGACCGGGTGAAACTGAGGTTGCCATCGTGGAAAGAAAAGTTACTAAATCTGGCCGACAGGAAAACGTTGCTCCAATCAGTGAGTACCGCTATCCCACAAATACGTTATGCAAACTTATTTGCTTCCTTTAAGTATATGCGATAGAATTGATCAACTCGATAGAGATTTTCTATGGGGTCATAATGACGGAACTCGTAAAATTCATCTCGTCAATTGGGATGCTGTTTGCAAACCTAAGGATTTGGGTGGATTGGGCATCCGGAAAGCTCAAGATAATTATTTAGCTCTTGTAGCTAAACTTGGTTGGGAGATCATGATGGGTTTCCAGAAACTTTGGGTTCAAATAATGAAGGCTAAATATATAAAAAAAAACTCTTCCTTCTGGGAAATTGAAAAAAAGGGAGGCTCCTCTCACACTTGGCGGGATATTCTACGAAGTAAGAACATCATCCGTAATGGGCTCGGGTGGCAGGTGGGAAATGGGGAAAGGATCTCCTTCTGGTTTGATCTTTGGGTGAGGGATAAACCTCTTCATGAGGAACTTGGATCTCCATTAGCGGCTTCCGCACATCAAGTCAAAGTGGCCGATCTATTAATGAACAACAGGGATTGGAACATCACTAAACTAGAGACTTTACTTCCGGAGGAATTGTTAGAGGATGTGAGGGTAGTCCCTATCCCTATTGCAAATGAGTACCAAGATGAAATTTATTGGAGGTTCTCACCAACGGGTGAGTTCTCTGTAAAATCAGCTTATGAATCTTTAGTTTTGTCACAGGTTATTGAAGATTGGAGCTGGGTTTGGAAGATACGCACGTGTGAGAAGGTGCGGTGTTTTCTTTGGCTTGTGATGAAAAATAAACTGCTCACCAACGTGGAAAGAGGAAAACGACACATTTCTGAAGATACCGTTTGCCCACTCTGTAATGAGGATGAGGAGACAGTGCTCCATATTATCCGGGACTGCCCTTTTGCAGTGGCAGTTTGGAGGAAAAGTAATTTGAGTTTGCCTAGAACAGGGGATACTACTTCAAGTTGCAACACACCCTTCGTGAGGGAAATATTTGTGCAGACTCATTAGCGAATGCTGCTCACGAGGCAGCCAAAGGGCTATCTATACTTCAGGAACGAAGCACCTACGTGGAGTAAGAAGTTCCTCCATGAGGATGCTAATGGTCTTGAGCATATTAGAATTTAATTTTTCGTCTGTTTTCCATTCCGATGTATAAAAAAAAGGGTATACTTGATAGCTCACTCAACCAGTAGTCAACCTTATGTTGTTATGTTGAGCATGAGTTCGTTCTACACATAGGTTCAACATGGAGATCCGAATTGAAAGCAGCTCGTTTAGAATTTTTGTTACTATCTTAAAATGGTTAAGTTTCTCGTTTAGTTGTATAGTGTAGTATACTAACTATTTTTGCTAGACTTCTACTGTTTAATTTATAACATATTATCATGAGTAAAAGTAACTTACATTTTAAGACTTACGGAGTATAATAAAGAGGAGTTTGCTTGGATACACAAAATGTGTACACATGTCTGTCCTTCAGATAAAATTTGTCTGTCACAGACAACTCAAAATAAGTTGTCTGTGACAGACAAATTTTCTCTGAAGGACAGACATGTGTACACATTTTGTGTACACATTTTGTGTACCAAAAGCATTTTCCTAATAAAGATCATCATACACTACAAAAAAACACGGGTGTAGTCACGGATTTAGTCACGGACTGCAGTGTAAAAATTCCGTGACTAAAAAGGTTAGTCACGGTCATCCGCCGTGACTAAATCCGTGTCTTAATTGGCGTGACTAAATGAAGTCACCGCCACATAACCGTGACTAAATTTAGTCACGGATTAGTCACGGTCAAGGGCCGTGACTATTTTCATGCCGGAAACCCCACTCCGACGTGTTAGTCACGGCCTGTGACCGTGACTAATATTTTTAAAAAAAAAAAATATTAGTCACGGCTGTGGGCCGTGACTATTTTTAAAAATTTTCAAAATTTTCAAAAGACCGCCCGCGGGTGTAATCTAAATTTTTGAAATTAGTCACGGTTTTCGACCGTGACTGCAAGACTCTATTCATGCAAGTTTCAGGGAGACTGTATTCGGCTTTTATGTTCATGAACTCAGTAACAGCGGATAGCTGAGAGTATCCCTCACAATCAGCATACAGAGGTTGGTCGACAGCTTTTAGAACATCCTGAAATCTCTCAGCCAAACCTTCATCCACATAAGGTTGATAAAATGTCGGATTTTCATCCGCATCTGGTTGATACGAGGTTGAGGCTTCAGGGGGGTCGTTAGGTGGTTGTGGGGGGTTGAACTGAGACGGTACACCGTATGCGTCATATACCATTTGTTGGTCCCACCTCATTTCAACACGGTCTCCCCACGCACTCATCTCTGGAGGGACGTAACGAGACGAACCTACCGTTTGTGGTATAACAGATAGATCCAAAGGTTCGCCGTGAGAAGTCCAATTATAATAATTGGGAACAAAATCGACCGCGTACAAATCATACCCAACTTCGTGTGGGTCTTTAAATTTGAGATTTTTACACTTTGAACATGGACATCTTATTTTATCACCACTCATATAAGCCGGATGTTCAAGTGCAAATTCAATAAATTCCCCGACTCCCTCGAGAAAATTTGATTGCATTCCGTACAATACCGCATCTTTATCATACATCCAACTTCTATTTTGTTTATACATTATGCCTGAATATTATAATAAAAAATTATATGAAATGCAATACACACAATTTTAAGTAATTTATTTCACTAAATATAATCAACTAATTTTTACTTTTTTTTAAATGAAATGCACAGAATTCACAACAATAATGCACAAAATATACGTCCCCTAATGCAGAATAATGCAGATAATTTCACTAAATTAAACATACGTTTAATTAAATCTAACTAATTCATTTAGCTACCTAATTTAACTTAATTAACACATCAATAGCTACGTTCAAACCTACGTTTAGCAAACGAATTTTAATTAAATTATTTTTGTAAACCTACGTTTAAACCTACACTAAATTATTACATTAATGACATTTAATCTTATTAGTAATACACAATTAACAATTCACTAAATTAAATAATATGACCAAATTCAACCCAATAATTTGAACATGTATATAAAGTCATTTGAATTAATAAGCAATACACAATTCACAATAACAATTCACAATTCACTTAATTAACACATTACTAACATACGTTATTTGAACTAATTAATTTCACTTAACATAAACATCATTACGTTTTAAACTACATTTAGCTAACTAATTTTAATTAAATTATTTTATAAACCTAAAAGTTTAACTAATTCTATGACATTACTACGCTTATAGTTAAAACATGTTGTTAATTAATTAACAACCTCACTAATTTAATAGTTTTAATAATTTAAATTGAACCAACTAATTCTAAATAAAAATTATAATTCAAATAACATACCTTATCTGCATAAACAGGGAAAATGATAGAAGATAGACTACATCCTTCGATCTTTCAAACGGATACGTACTGTATATACTGGGAATGAATTGGTGTGGTTCTGTTCAATGAGCTGCTCCTGCATATATAAAAAATTTAGTCACGGACTTAGTCACGGATTTGTCCGTCACTAAGCAAAACCGTGTCCAATACGCGTCCAAAACGTGTTAATGACGTGTAAATGACGTGTTAATCAAAGTAGTCACGGAACTAGTCACGGACATGACCGTGACTAAAGTTATCCGTACATAATCCCGTTGCAAATTAAGTTAAGGGAGGTGAAAAAATTAAATTTTAATCATAGTCACGGGTATAGTCACGGATGTGGCCGTGACTAAGTCGTCGGAATCAAATATACTTCGCCGGAAACGGAAACGGGCCTATCGGAGGACTTAAGTCACGGGCCAAGACCGTGACTAATTTTAGTCACGGCCATAGTCACGGTCCAGACCGTGACTATTTTTTTTTTTTGAATTTCCGTGACTAGTCCGTGACTAGTCCGTGACTAAACTAGTCACGGACCAAATCCGTGACTAAAATCCGTGACTATAACGCTGTTTTTTTGTAGTGATAGTGCCAAGGCCTATATAGCATGGTCCTTAATTGAGTGTACGTAGAGTTTGTTACTTCTATCACTATTGACATTATTTAAAAGTTAGATCTCTAACTATCCACATTATTACTTTGTTTTCCATAGTTTAGTTTTATATATTACGGAGTACATAGTAATATAATACTATATGCCCTACTTTGGTTTGACATAATTATTAATGAAGTGGCTGAAAACTAAAATTGTGGTTGAGATTTGAATATAATAATGATGTGAAATGTTCTAAACCACATATCTTTTTCCAAAAAAGGAAATGTAACACTTATTTTGGGACAATTCAAAAAGAAAATTAGGACATGTAAAATGGGATCGAAGAAATATCATTTTTGCACATGGATCTGCATATCTCAAATTGGCTAAGGATCTCTCACGCTCTTAGTTACTTGAATTGAATCAACCATCACATTTATACTTCCATTTGCATTGTCATGCATGTGACACTATATCTTTTTGTTTATGCAAGACACGAGAGAAATGCATGCTCTTAAATGACCACATGCATTCTTATGAACTAGTAAACTCACCCGTGCGATGCACGGTTTGAGAATTTTTCTTTCAAATTTATGTGTGCTTAGTGATTCAAATCACACTATCAATTGATGACATTATCCATCTTCATGTAATATTGATATACATCAAATCATTAAACGAAATACACTTATAATATTATTGTCAAAATGAGAGTACTAAGCATGACTTAAAAGATCAAAAACATCCAACAAATACGTTGAAATCATAACATTGTAAATATGCATTTAATGTAAATCTAAACATTGTTGAACACTTCTCTGAATACAACATTCTGAGTCTTGTCAGTGGTTCCTCCATCTTCATCAACAATTAGAATTTTCAAACGACAACGATTGGTAACTCTTGATACTGCAACATACAACTGTCCGTGGGTAAATACCGGTTTTTTTAACAACAACACAACACGGGACAAAGATTGACCTTGACTTTTATTTATAGTCATAACATATTATCTGCTAACATTTGAAGTTGTTAATAGGAATGCTTAGGAATCAACACATTTTAGCTCGCACTAACTTATGTCAAAATCATTTCTTTTAGTAAAATGGTTTGCTAGTAATTCACCTTGCAATGCGCAAATGATTTTGACAATTTTTTCATTTTAAAGGTTTATAAAAATTAATTGAAGCTAAATTATTTATAATTACTAAGTAATAAGGCGACTATAAATTTACACAAATTGCATTTTTTAGACGAATTGTCTCTCTAAATAGGTAAAAATAAAGGAGTAAAATATGTGAAAGTGTGTTATGTCATTCTTGAACCATATTTGAATCTAAATTTATGGGAAAATGTTCAAATCGGTGCTTCTACTATTTCTAATATCCAAGTATGGTCTGGTCTGGTTTGTTTAAGTTTGGTTTGGTCTGAGACTGAAATAAGTCTAAGTATAAACATCTAAAGTAATATGATAACTATGTATTTATGCGAATTACATTCTTTCCACGAATTGCCTGGGTAAATTGGCAAATCAGAGGGTGTGCAAATATGTGAAAGTGTGTTATGACATTACTAAACAATACTCAAATATAAGCATCATTTATATTATTGATTTCTAGTAGAACACCCGTGCGATACACGGTTGGTGAAATCTCATCTATAAAATTGTAGTGAAATTAGAAATAAAATCGAATTTGTAATTTCAATTGAATAGTTTAGAATTATATTATGATACAATTTGACATAAAATGAAATATACTCCCTCCGTTTCATAGAAAGGTACTCATTTTCATTTTAAAAACAATTGACAATCCTAAATGACATATTAATCACTAAATATTAAAAATAATACATTTATAATATCACAGTTATCAACACTAATCTCATTATAACATAAACCCATTAAAATTATTTCTTGATATAAACTCAAACTGTCTTATTCAATTATTGTTTTAATAACCGTGTCTTTTTGCCATATGAAACTTTTAACGGGACAATGGTAGTACTTAATACAATTTTCCAATGATTGCGGAGTAGTACACAGTTTTTTTATAGCCCCACAAAAATAGTAACACGAAGTATAAAAATAATTTGAAAACCTCTTCGTTATTGGCTTTCTAGCCAAATCGCCAATCTTTTAACAAATAAATCATTCCAAAAAACATCGTGTTGAGGATGAAATGTTGAATCCAAACTACCCTATTATATTTCATTCAAAAACATTATGAAACACTTCAATTTTTTATACACAAATTCTTGATATCACTGTCTGTGCCTCTTCTTTGTCGTTGTTTGCAATGTATATTTTGTATGGTCAGAGATTGGTTACTTTAAACACAACTGCATAAAGTTAATCACGACTAAAACATGTTTTTTCAATAACAAACAAAGACGCGACAATGATTGTTTTAATTTTTATTTATAGTCATGTTTGGGTATTATCGCTTCCGAAATTGGAATGATAAGCTAACATATGAAATTGTTTAAGAATGTTTGGGAATTGACAGTTTCTGTCTCACACAAATGATTTTGTCAAAGAATTTTCCCTTTTCAAAAATAATTTAATTGAAGGTAAAAATAAGTAATAGGGTTATACGAATTGCATTGTTTTTAACGAATTGCCGGGGTAAACAGGCAATTCAGGGGGTGCAAATATGTGGAAATGGGTAACCATATTTGGCAACTTGTGAGCAAGGGCCATTGCCTAACCAAGTTCCAGGGGCCTTGCATTTTAACATGCCTTTCATTATTAGTCCATTGCCGTTAGAAAGTTTGAGGCCCAATAAAATGCATCCCTCACCACTCGGCTCCTCATTAGTCCATTCAATAGGAGAATCAAACCCTTCATTCATGTGGCTGACTAAGACATTATCTACAACCCACTACAAAGAAAATCGAAATTCCCTAACTTGAAGCCGACGAAAGCAAGTGACTCAGTGGAATTCCTCTACTCATTGTCCGCCAATGGTCCGCCAAAACCCAGAACCTCCAAGGATGAAGACACCGATGGTCCGCAGTAGGTCGCCCACTAATGTCGTATAGATCAATTTACATGACAACGGTAAGATCACAACCCCCCCACTATACGGTAGCGAAATCATCCGCCGTAGTGAGCCTACAGATCAGGTAGATCTGTCGATATTGTTGATTACGTTTTTTATTCAGTCGCTTCAATTTTTTAAAATTTTCTGTCAATGAATTTTATATTCAATTATATTGTATCTACATAAAACATACATCTTCAAAGAAGTTTTTATTTGAAAAGATTTAATAACACACAAAAAGTCTATTGGTGAGAGTCATGTATTTGCGTTTATCAATATTATTTGTACTGTACCGTCGATGCACTGGACTGTTGTCTTTAAATTTTCGTTGATGCACTGTACCGTTGTCCTTAAGTTTTCGTTCTTTACTCAACATTCCTACTCTATATGCCCGCATGGATTGCACTCCACTTTTATGGTCCATGAAATTTTACTTCATGTAATTGTTTTATTTCTTTATCTTTTTCACTAATTCTCCTGTACTTTCTTGATGTTGTTGTTTTTGAGCAGGAATCCTGTAGCAAAAAACATTTTGCTTTTAGATATTTAATACATTTTCGTAAATTACTTTTATTTTGGCATTTTTTATAAATATTTTTTATTTCAGAAATATTTTGGAATACTTTCTATTTTTTCTTAATTTTATTAATAAGATATATTTTAAATGTTCTATTTTTTTAATGTATTTTTTTTGTGGTTCGATAAATTCAACCAATGCAGTCACTTCAATTAGATTTTGTCAATTCTAACATATTGAACTGATTCAAAAATATATTACGTAGTACTTTTTAATATATTTTTATTCTTAACAAATACGGAGTAAGTACTACATAGTATATAAAAACATTGCCCTTTTTCCTTTTGGGTATTGAAATCCGAATTTTATTGGTTTCAATTGCTTAAAGTTATATATAGTGAATGACGGCGATATGTGAAAATGTGTTATGATCTATACGAATTGCATTACTACCTCCATCCCTTAAAACTTTGCCAAGTTTGACCGGCACGGGGATTAATAAAGTAAAAACTGTGTGGTTGAGGTTTGTGCAGAGGAGAGAGAATTAACAGAAACCACAAATTCTTTACTTAAAAGGGAAAGTGGCAAAGTTAGTGGGACATCCAAAAAGGGAAAGTTGGCAAAGTTTTAAGGGACGGAGGGAGTATTTAGACGAATTGCTGATGTAACCTGACAAATCAGGGGGTGGAGATATGTGAAAATGTCTTATGTCTTTATCTATACGAATTGCATTATTTAGACGAATTGCTGATGTAACCTGGCAAATCAGGGGGGGTGCAGATATATGAAAATGTGTTATGTCTTTATCCATACAAATTGCATTATTTAGACGAATTGCTGATGTAACCTGGCAAATCAGGGGGGTGCAGATATGTGAAAATGTGTTATGTCTTTATCTATACGAATTGCATTTTTTACACGAATTTCCCGGGTAAATTGGCAATTCAGGGGGTGTGCAAATGTGTGAAAGTGTGTTACGGCATTATTAAACAATACTGAAATATGAATTTGTGAGAAAATGTTAGTTGAGTCTGTATATGAAAAGTAATCCTATCATTTTAAGCACAATAAATTTCGAAACACATTCAATAATTAAATCTATATATGTGACAAATTTTTGAATTTTGTCACTATATTAATAGATTGCTGATGTAACCTGACAAATAAGGGGGTGTGCAGCTATGTGAAAATGTGTTATGTCTTTCCTAAACTATACTTAAATATAAATTTATGAGAAAATCTTCAAATAAGTATTTATACACAGCCAGTCTAGCCACTTTGACATGCTATTATAGTTCTTCAGAAACAATAAGTTAAGCAAATTGAATTTTATTTAGAAAAACCCTTCAATTTTAAAAATAAATATATAGAAATATAAATATAGTAAAAATTTCAAAACAAATAAATACTAAAAAACTTACGAAATAAATACATACATGAGAATGTACATAATATGAAAGTACAATGTAAGAATCCCTAATTCTTTACCTTTTCCTGTTTTTTTTTTTTTACTTTTAAGTTTTAATAGTTATCATCGACTCTTGGAAAATAGATTATAATAACATATCAAAATAGATTAAAAACCGAATTTACCAAAATTTTAAAATAATGTATTTATGTGATACTTTCTTATCATTTAATTTAGTTTGGTGACAATATTCAGAGAATAAATTACTTCCTAAAATAATATAATTTGCAACTCAACAAATAATATAATAAGATAAGGGTATTCATGTATTTTCACAGATAAAACTTTTCTTAATTGGGAAGTGTAGAAGACTTTTCAATAAGTCCAAAAAAGGAAATATATTGATACCCAAAGGAATTTTGGGGGGACAATCCAGAACAGTCCAAAACTACAATTCACGGGCTCGGTAGAGCCAAATGCCCAATAATACGCGTAAACCCAATAAAATTAGGTTTATAACCAAATGAAGAAAACGACACCCCTTCAACCCCCGCCCCTTTCTTCGCCGACACACACCGACCTTCAAAATTCCCTCTCACAGAACTCAATCGACGCATGCTCATCCACGATTCATCCAAGCGACGGGAAAACGAAGTGGTCCTCACACTAAATCGACCTTTTCCCGCCCGTATCCCACCGTGAAGCAACAACCGAACGAACGTCGGCCAAATCCAGCGTCAAACTGCCACATGAGTTACACGGCAACGGTAAGATTTGATTCCCTACACTCACGCAACCACATCGTCGATTACATGTTTTCTAGAGAATAAACAACCTAAACCCGTTTTTTTGTTATTACAGCATACAAACTATACAGATCTGATGGCTATGGCTCCATACACTTTTTACTATACCTCCTCGAATTGCATGTTAGCGGTAACATCTAAATCCGTCCACTTCACAAACCACATCTTCACTTGCACGTTTTTCACGAATAAGCAACCAAAAACCGGTTTGTGGTTCGAATTGGTTTTCATTTCCGGATTATTTTGATAATGTTTTTCATGAAAGAGTCATTGCTTTAACAATATTACAGATACATGTCACCGACACATGTTTTTTGATAGTGGTTTTCATCTCCAGATTATTTTGATAATGTTTTTTATGCATATGTGGTGAAGCTGAAGTATGGTCTTCTCCAGGCACAACATTTGAGGTATTGAAACAATCAGTTATTTTATTATATTTCTTAAGCTTCTATAAGCTGCTAACCTTTATATTTCCCTTTTGACAATAACCCCGGAGATTGGATAACACAAAGGGCCTATCCAGTTGGGCCATCAAAGGGCGGAAGTGAAAATGCAGGACGGGCGTGTCGGCCTCAGTGCTAATGATATTTTCTTATTCCTCTTAAATATTAAAAACATAATTTTTTATTTTGTAAGATGAATTATTTTCAAAAAATAAGGATTAGAGACTGAGTTTGTAAGTTCTCTATTCAAACAAATTTAAGATCACACAATTGAATATAACATACAAAACCTATGAGCACAAAAATTAAATCATTGATCATTTTCCTTATCTTGTTATTTCCCTATAAATTATAATTGGCTTTCAAAAACACCACACCTCTGAAATAATATATACCGAATACAGCATTTAAACATTGCGTTAACACAGTTTTAATTGCAAAGTATTTAATTATGGTATTAACTAACGTTAATTTGGTATGCAGGTCTAGGGTTTATTTTCTGTGGCTTACAATGGTCTATTTGTTCTATTCTTCCTTGTAATGTAAAATTTATTTAATGTATCTCAATTTGTATGTAAGTTTGAAATGTAATAATCAATAATTAGGTTTAGATTAGGATAGAAATAGGACTGCAGTAGCACCCAGGTGGCCAGGTATGTCTCTTGAACCCGCCTTTTTTTCCATATTACAATTACTACACTTTTGTTGATTTCCTATATAATAGAACGGCTACATAAAAACTAATCAATGTCATAATGAGTTCCCCCATTGAAATAGGTTGCCGAAAAGCCCATCATACATAGACCTGTAAATGCTTAGCATTGTGAAATGAAAGACAACTGTTAAACTACTTTGATATTACAAAGTAGATTCTTTATTTTGCAGAGTTAAATCTTTGTTTTTGAACAAACTGAGGTCGATACTTAGATATAGAAATCAATACGTCATTTAGTTAGATCCTATAGTGTAGTTGTTGGGTAGTCGTTTTTGGTTTAAGTGAATTTCATATTTGAATCTATGAAGTAAATTAGGTCTATAAGGAAGCCCTGAATGCTGAAGCTATTGGGAAAAATTAGATATTTAATTGACCATTACAATTTCCCTAGACAAATTCCTAAAACAGTGAGCCACTGAGCCATAATCTCATAGAGAACCCATAATATCAGACTATTAGTGCTCAATAATAATAAGCATTTGAATTAAACATGAATAATAAATATTAGATCTTTCATTATATAGTAGATTTTCTGGGGTTACATGGAGTGCACACTTGAGGATGCAGTGTGCTAACTGATGATAAAATTCAAAATTAAAAACATGTAGAAGATGCATGAATAGTTGTTATACATAGCTAGCTGGTATCTTCTAACAATTAGTACACCCTTTAACCTGTCACACATAGATACCGCATACCCATAACATTCTTTATTGCAAAAATTCGTCATCCCCCAATGTGGCCAAGAAATTTGATAGCAAACTGTTCTAGAATGTGAGCATGAATCTTCAAGCCCTGTTTTATTCAAAACGTTCTGTTAAAAACCAATGGTTAATGATAAAAAAATGAGAAAATTTCACAACCTCAAGATGATTTCCAAAGATGGTTGAAGGCCATCATTTGCAGGTTTCCTATAATCTCTTGTGGTCTTGCCTTTATGGTCCAAGTGATATTGCGTTGTTCTATAACTCTATTCCACGAATCATAGATCAAATACAAATTACATTGAAAGAAATATATGCTTTTGCTATTTCAGATTGCTGTGCGAATGGATGCGAGAATTGTCATGCTAAGAGTGTTGCTTTTATAGAAGAATGTAACTATTCTAGTGGTTGGGAATGAGATCCGGGAAATCACATTCACTGTGCTCACCACCCATATCCACCAATAGAAATATAGCAAAGTAAACAGTGACACAAAAGCAGTTCCAGATTTTATATCAACAGTACCCACCTTCTTTTTGAACCATTAGTAATACGTGAAACTTATTGGGCTCTGCGCACCTCCTCTTTGCACCAATAGGAATTGCCTTGTCACAAAACTTTATGTGATGTCCAGGCTGATATCTTTATACTATCTTGCTTTTGTATTTATTTTTACTAAATAAAATAATAAACTATTGATGTTGACACAAATGGGAGGGAACACTGTTCACATAAAAACTGTCTCTTTAGATATTAATAGATAGCCATAGTGTTAAAAGTCTCACACCGGAAAAGTTTGAATCAACATAGTGCTATATTAACACATGAGCTACTCCTCCTATCACGTTGACCTTTTATGATGGAACCCCGGATCCTAACATGGTATCAGAGTCAAAACCGATCCCTGGTGTGGGTCCCCTTATGAACCAATTCTTACACATAGTTATATACAAGTACTACACTACTACGTATCTTATTTGACCTCGGAATGCATCTTTCTCATTCGCCAGTTTTGTAGTAGGTTTATACTCCGTAAATATATAGTACTTCCTCCGTTCTTTTTTAGTTGCAACGGTCAACATTTCACACTTGCCAACGCATGTCTTTGTCCATAATTACACCTTAATTTTTATTAGTAAAAAATAACTAAAAATCAGATTTTGAAAATTTGTAATGAGATGAATTGAGCAATATTTTTTTTTAAATTTAATTTTCATAAAATGATACCGTAAAATGTAGTCAAAGTAGAACATGTGAATAGTGTAAAATTCTACATGTTGCGCTTAAAAAAACGGAGGATAGTATATAATTATACGTAATATATTACTCCGGTATTACTATGTCCTCATGGTGACAGGGAAAGGTGCCCAATATATAGTCCAATACATGCACTACCTACAACTCATGTTTAATTGTCAATGGTCATTCTCTTGATTCAACCATCACATTTATACTTCCATTTGCATTGTCATGCATGATGCATGTGACACAATATATCTATTTGTTTATGCAAGACACGAGAGAAATGCATGCTCTTAAATGACCACATGCATTCTTATGAATAGTCATAATTTGTCTCACTGGAAAAGTTTGAATTAACAAAATACTATATTCACACATGTGTTACTCCTCTTATCATGTTGACCTTTATGATGGAACTCTGAATCTTAACATAGTATCAGAGTCAAAACTCACCCATGGTGTGGGCCCCCTTATGAACCAATTCTTAACACATAGTTATATACTACCTCCGTTCTTAAATAAATGCAACATGTTGAATTTTATACTATTAACATGTTCTACTTTGACTACGTTTTATTTATTAATGTATTAATATATGTTTTTGAAAAAAAAAAAAAAAATTGACTCATTGTTAATTTTCAAAATCTATTTTTTTAAATTTTCTTACTAATAGAAAACTATATACTTCGTATATTAATGGTCAAAGTTGTGTCTCGACAAATGCGAAGTGTTGACCGTTGCATTTATTTAAGAATGGAGTAAATACTACGTATCTTATTTGACCTCGGAATGCATCTTTCTCATTCGCCAGTTTTGTAGTAGGTTTATAATCCGTAAATATATATTACTCTGGTATTATTATGCCCTCATGGTGACAGGGAAAGGTGCCCAATAAGGCAATAATCCAATATATAGTCCAATACATGCACTACGCACAACTCATGTTTAATTGTCAATTGTCATTCTCTTGATTCGTCTATGGGGTCATGGTAGAATATAATTAAATATATTTTGTACAGTTTCTAGAAGAACAATGATACAAGTAGGTAGAAGGTTAATGGAGAGTATAAAGTATCAAAATTGAATAGAAATTCCCTCATTAATAAATCATCTCTTTTCTTAGCTATTAGATGTTGGATTCATAAAGTTTTACTCCGTAATAAATTAGCCTTCACTTACACCAAATATTTCTCCCTCGCCAAATCACTTGAGCTAATATATTTAATTTGAGATGCTTTTATGATCCCATTAATTGCTCCCTTATGTTTTCTTTGCATATATTTTTTATCCTAAGTCATATATGTTTGAAGTCTACCATGTCCATACATATGTTTTTTCCTATATCATGAGTGTATATGTTTTTTAATGTAAATCACTAAATCTGCATCTCCTTTTTGCTATATAATGTGAATATATACATCGGAAATTGTCCTAAATAGGACTAATGAGTTCCTTAAAAGCACAAATAGGACTACTACTTTTTAAATTCCCTAAATAGGACTAAACATTGATTTTCTACCCTAAATACCCCTAAGAGTATTAATTCCTAATGAAATGCTTTAATTCATAATAAAATCATAAAAAAACGTAAAAAATATTTAAAAAACGTAAAAAAATTATAAAAATTTATAAAAAATTTATAAAATAAAAAATTTAATTTTTTATTTTTTTAATTTTTTTTAAAAAATAATAAAAAATAGTAAAAACCCATAAAAAAATGAAAAAAATTATGGATACCTTTCCCACCGCCTCCTGCCGCCTCCCACCACCACCACCTCCGATTGGTGAAATTTCTTCCACTTTTGGTAAAAAAATGCCATCTTTTTCTGAAAATGCCAAAAAGATGGCATAATTACTCTTCAATATGCCAACATTTTCATTGAATATGCCATCATTATGGCATAATTTAAAATGTTGGCATATTTTTCTCCGGTGATGGGAGCTAGTGGTGCTGGGGGTGGCAGGGGTGGTAATGTTTTTTTTTTTTAATTTTACGATTTTTTTTATTTTTTTTAATTTTTAAAAAAAAAATTATTTTTTTAAAAAAATATTTTTATTAATTTTCTATTATTTTTTTATGATTTTTAGTATTTTTTTCGATTTTTATTATTATTTTTATGATTTTATTATTAATTAAAACATTTCACAAGTTACAAGGGTATATTTGTCCAAACACACATAAATAGTCCTATTTAGGGAATTTAAAAAATGTAGTCCTATTTGTGCAATTTTGCCACTTTTTAGTCCTATTTAGGGAATTCACTCTATATACATTCCTTATTAATTACTATTAGGGTTGAATAAATACTTCTAATTCGTCATGAAATATGATGGGTGTAAAACCCTAGCTTCCCTTCATTTGTAAGATAAAAGGTTTCTTGTGTTGGTAAGTTTCTTAATTAGCTAGCTAGCAATGTCTAGAGTTGGATGTACTTTAATTTTTTCCTGCTGATGGTGGGTACGTAAAGTCGGTCTTTGAATTGTCCGATTCTATAGGTACGTCCTACGTAGTCAATCAGAAATTGGAATCTACGTTTTAATGAGTTTAGCCCATCCGAGTTTTCTACTTTGAATCGTCATATTCTATGTCACTCATTGTGCTCTTGAGCTTCACAAGTATTAAGGAGAATTCCCAAAGTAATTTCTGTCAATTAAATTTGACATTATCATGTTTTAAACGTGACCATTTTTTTTTTCAAATTTGACAGAATTTACTCCTATTTAGAGAATAGAAACAAGAGAGTCATATTTTGAAATTGTAAACTGTTTTTACTCTTATTAACGGACAATTTCCCGCCGTTTTATCCGTAGGAAATTTCCAATTGATTTCCGACTAGTTTCCAACGGGCTCCGTCGGAAATCTGACGAAAAGTCGTTGGAAATTTTTGAGCTCCGGTATGGATAACATTGGTTGGACTTCCGTAGGAAAGGGATTGGAATTCGGTTGGCAATCCGTCGGATTTCCTGCAAATCCCGTCCATAGGTAAACGTAGTTCATAGGCGGACATTTTAGGTGGCGAAAACAAATCTCGTCCGTTGGGATAAATGCAAGTCCGAAACATATACTCCTTAAACCAAGTAGAGAACCGGTATACATTGGCGGAATAGCAACGCTTCGAAATCTCCAGGTCAATTATCATCTTCGTCTTTCTTCTACCTCTCTTCTCAAGACGAAAATTAGACAATTTTATGCAGTTGATTCTTCCAGAGCTCCATACTTACTAAATTAGTTCTTTAATTTAACTCATCTATTATTTATATATACCCGAAGGAACCAACTAACGATTGATGCTTGCTTTAATTTAATACTCCCTCTGTAACATTCATATCTTCCCACTTTCCTTTTTTGGATGTAACATTCATATCTTCCCATTTCTAAATCTTCCCATCATACCCCTAATAATTTTAAAAATAATACACTATTACACCTACTTTTTTTGGATTTATCCTTCATTCCATCACATTATTTCACTATCTTCCCATCATACCCTCAATAATTAATATCCCTTTCACTATTCTTAATCTACCTACTTTTCAAATGGGAACATATATATGTTACGGAGGGAGTAGGATTTTGGAAAAACTGATTTAATGTTTACGGATGGAACCAACGATTGATGCCTTCGATTGAGCTTAATGTGGATACTGGATAGTACTTTAATTCTGAAATCTTTCAAATTGCTTTAAATTTGACTATTTTGTAGTTTGTCCTAAAATGGATAGCTATATTGTTATCATTTGATTGTAAATGTTAGTGGGATTAGTGATTTGTTTATAATTACTGAGACGCGCGATATTCTTATTGATTCCCTTCTTTGTCAAAGAACTTTGTGGCCAAGGTGTTTGACAAAAATTCGATTATACTTTTACGGTGTATTTTTAACAAATATTCTGATTATTAATGTCAGGCCACTAAGAAGAATAAACATTCTTGACAACGAAAGTTACATAGTGCATTTTGTTTGCACTATATCATTTGTGAAGTATAGATGTGGATGCTCCTATGCCTACACAATTCTAACATGTTTCTTTCAGGTATATCATGTAGTTACAAAATAAAGTTTTGCTGGTGAATTGTCCTCTTTAGTTGCCTTTCATCACATCATTGATAAGGTGAATTTTCTTGTTGTTGGTGTATTGCTTTCACTTATGGGGTTATTATAGCATTGCCATTGTGCATTGAAACCACTTAATGGCGGTTCGGGTCCAAAACGGGCCGATTCCATTTTTTGTTGCCATAAAACGGTCCGGGTAGGGTCGGGTAATTTTTTTTAAGGAACCGGACCGGTTCCAAAATAACGGGTACCCGGCCCGGCCCGTTATATATATTTTATATTAATTTATTAATAGTTTTGTGATAATCGGTTTTGAAATAGTTTTCTTTCCTTTGCTACAAGTAGGATTTTAAATTGAGTTGCAGTAACATCCTTTTGTTTTCAACTTATTGATTAAATGTTTCATAAATATCTTATTACTTTTTATTGTTATTGAATTATTCCTTTCTATGGAATTTAATTATTTGTTAAAGATGATTTTGTTATATTTTTTTATTATATTGTTATTAAAATATATAAATTGTGTTTACCACCCACCATGTATGTGTCAACTTTGGCTAATACTGAAAATTTAATATATAAAAAAGCAATCACTTTAATATGTGATGTTAGACAACATGTTTAAAAATGTTAGAAAATATGTATTTTGGCTATGTTGCATATTTTTGGAATTTCTTTAATTGTTTGAAACTTATATACAAGAAATTATGGAGTATTGGACTTTTCACTTGTGTTATATGTGCACCACTATGTTGTTATTTTGAAACTTACTAATGTCCTAATGTCCTATATTATTGATTATTGATTTTTGGAACTTCGTGAGTTTTAATAATTTCAAGACATGAGAATAGAAACCGTAAAACCCGGACCGGACCGACCTGTTTCAAACGGGCCGGATAATTTCCGGTTCCTATTTTGAAAATTGTAATACCCGGATCGGACCGAACCGTGCAATGGAACCGGCGGTTCCATTTTATTTTGAATTACCCGCCCCGACCCGGCCCGTGCCCAGCCCTAGCTTATACTATCATATCTTTTGTTGAGTTTGTTCTCTTAGAGCCCGTTTGGTGACCCCTTTTTCGGCTTATCAGGCTTATCAGCCAGCTTTTTCACCAAACACGTAATTTTTTATTTCGTGCGCTGAATTGTGTAATAAGCAGAAAAAGTAAGGTTGAATTTACTTTTCTGGCTGTATTGGCTGAAGTTACTGTAGATTATCATTTTAGCTATTTTTCATATAATTTTTTACTTTATTTATTAATAAAAAATATTTTAAATATAGTTTTTTCATGAATCAGCAGAATCAGCCAATACAGCCACTTCAGCCAGAACTTCATAAATTTCAGGAGAATCAACCAATACAGCCAATTTTAGTGTTACCAAATGGGCTCTTAGTATGTTAATGTTGTTTATGTTAAAGACTTGTAGGAGAAAAGTTGTGAAAGAGGTTAGGGGAATCAGAAGGACCTTACATGTGACCACAGATTTGTTACGGAGATATCCCAAAGGAAATTCGTGAGTCTGTGGTTTATAATACTTGTGTATATGTCATACGTATTATCGTACAGTCGGCTGTACCTAGAGTATAGTACAGCCGAGTTTTTTTTGTGATTAAATCCAAGTTGAAGGGCAAAAGTTAGGTTGGTACATGGCTGCCGTTGCTTTTCTTTCCCTTCGTTGCTCTTCTGCTGATTTTCCCTTTGCTGATGGCTGCAGCTACGGCTTTACTCCTTTTTTTCTTTTCTCTTTTCTTTTTGTTACTTTTCAACTTCGTTTCTGCTTTTCACGTGGCTTTTTTGTTTTGATTGTTTTTGTTGTTTTCTTTTTTTAGTTCTTTCTTTTCTTTATGTTTTTCTTCAACATGCTTTAATTGTTTATTCAATTATTAAATGCATAATCTAAAATATTGTTGATGTTCAGTTTGTTTGTTTTCTTTTTCCAATCAAACTTCTAATTTAAGTTTTATTAATTTCTGCATTATAAAACATTTTAGGTATTAATTTTTTGTTGTTCTATTTTTAATTTTTAGATGAATACTTGTTATTTTATTAAATAAGGAAAATTATTATTAGCCCCCTAAGGTTATATCATAATTATTAATGCAACCTTGCATTTTCAAAAATCAATTAGTTATCTCCTAAGTTTTGATCATTCTCACTATATACCCCTCAAGTTAATATTTGTTAAATAAAATTTTATATACCTCTTAAATTCAATTAAAGTTGTACATAAGATTAATTTTTAAAATACAATACAATTTATTATCATAATTACAAGTCATTGTTGATGATCATTTGTTTTTCTACTTAACTACTCGATCATGGAGTAACTATTAATGAGAGTAGTTAAGGGGAAGACTCACGAGTCCTATTCACGGGATACATAAAAACAATTGTTTATAAAATGTATTATCAAAATTCTTGGCACTTCATTCAGAATATAAAAGTCTTATTTGTAATTCATTCGGTTTAATTAATCAAAATGACATTTCTTTCGTGTGTAGCAAAGAAGAAATACCAAGATTTTTTTATATCATTCCATGACCTATAAGATAGGTTTAGTATCAATAAGGGACTTAAAAGATAAAATGTGTGATGCTTATTCCAATTATTCCATTATCAATTATTGAAAGCTATCAATCTAAGACCTAAAATATCTTAGATTTTAATTATTTAAATTTGTTATTAACTCTGTTACTAATTTATGATGATCTTATCTTTTCAAAAGTTTTTTTTTATCGTAAAAAGTTTATTACTTTTATAAGATTAAATGATATATATTTTTTAAAATAAAAATATTAAAAATTCATGATATGTTCATATCTTACTCGTGAGTACTTTCACTTAATTTCTCTCAATAATATTTATTCCGCGATGGAGTAGCTAAGTAGAAAAATAACGGTCAAAAACCATGACTTATAATAATGATAATAATTTGTGTTTCACATTAAAAATTAATTTTATACATTTTTTATTGAATTTAAGAATTATATTAAATTTAAATTTAACAAATATTAACGTGAGGGGGCAAAGAACGAGAATGATCAAAACTCAGTGGGTAACTAATTGATTTTTAAAAATGCAAGGTTGCATTAATAATTATGACATAACTTCAGGGGGTTAATAGTATATTTCCCTATTAAATATTATGTGTTAATTACTATCATAAAAACAACACGTTATTTATTTGTAATTCAAGAACAAAACACTATAAATTATTTTTAATTTAAAGTTATTATATTTCTCATTTTGTTAATTACAGATACGAGAGAACAAACCATTATACTCAATTGCATGTTTCTAATACTCAATAGAGGAGATTTGATGCTCTATGAAAATGTCTTGATGTTCACTCAACTAAAAAAACTTATGATTTTCATACTAATGCTCATTTTATAATTGACGAATGTGCAATCGGTACTCAATTGCACGCTTCTAATATTCAATAGAGGATGTTTAATGCTCAATGAAAAATGTCTTGATGCTCAACTAACAAAATAAAACTTATTATTTTCATATTAATGCTTATTTTGTAAGCTACATACACTCAATCGGTACTGATGTTATGCTCATTTTTAAAATGTCATATTAATGCATATTTCGAAAGTATCATATACATTAGACTCACATATTGCACTTCATAGGAATTGATTGTAGATATAATTTAATAAGTTTCTATAAAAGAAAAAATTAAAGTGAATTAGAAGATATGAAGCAGAGATTATGATACTCAATACTAGACTCCTAATACTCAACAAAATAGGTCTAGTGCTAATTAAAAGTTCACTAATGCTCATTTAACAAAAACCATTATTTTCAACTAACAAAGCTAACGATTTTCATATTTATGCGCATTTTGAAAGTTGTGTATGCTCATTTGATACTGATATTATGCTCATTTTTAAAATGACATATCAATGCATATTTCAAAAGTACCATATTACATTAAATTTGCATATTGAAGTTTATAGAAGTTCATTATAGATATAATTTAATAAGTTTTTATAAAAGAAAGAAAAAGCAAAAGAAAGTGAATTACAAGATATGAAGGAGAGATCACGATGCTCATTATTTGACTCTTAATGCTCAGTAGAATACGTCTAATGTTCATTAAAAGTGTATTAATGCTTATATAACGAAAACCGCGATTTTCACTGAAATTACGAAAATGCCACCGTTTTTTAGTTGTGATATCAGCTATCTTGTAATAACACGGTGCTCATTATTAGACGATGCTTCATACTCATTAAAATTGGACTTGCTCATTAACATTACACTAATGCTCATTTAGCATAAAAGATATAGTTGGTCAAAGTTTTGAAAATGACAAAATTTTTTGGGACGGAGGTAGTATTCTCTATGTTGTGATTGATGTAAAATCTAGTTATTTGAGTTTTAAATTCTAACTATCTGAAATTCTGAATTTTAAATCTGAATGATGTAATCTGAAATTATTATGAAACCATACTAGCTATGATGTTCGTACTTGTTTTGAATGATATATATATATATATATATATATAGAATAAAGATCAAATGAGAACATTGCTTAACGTGAGAACGTGAGAACACCACATTTACCTCAACGTGATGCACAATAAGGCTCGCCCAATGCACTATTTCATGTTAAGCATAATATTTACCAAAATGCCACCGTGATTATTTATATAAGCTTGATTCCAGAAAAGTCAAAATGTGCACCGGACGAGCTCTATTGTGCATCACATTGGCTTAAATGTGAGTGTTCTCACGTTCTCACGTTAAGCACCGTTCTCATTGGAACCGCACCCTATATATATATATATATATATATATATATATATATATATATATATATATATATATATATATATATATATATATATATATATATATATATATATATATATATATATATATATTGTATATTATATAGATTTTGGTTCAGGTGAGAAATGCATCTAATGTGAGAAATGAGAATGAATCTCAGCCATTGGATTTACGAAGTTGCACTAAAATTGGCTTTATGTTGCAGTAATATTTAAATTTTGCACATGTTGCACTAAAACTGTTTCATGTTGCACTAATATTTGACGGCGTTGCACCGAAATAGCTTCATGTTGCACTAGACACGTGTAATACGGATTTTTTAGAAGTATTTACAGAAATGCCACCGTGCTAGATTGCATATTTCAGTTGAGAAATAAGTATTTACAGAAATACGGATTTGCATATATATATATATATATATATATATATATAGGGTAAGGTTCAAGTGAGAAGAACCCTTTGGGTGAGAAATGAGAATGAATCTCAGCCATTGGATTCGACTAAGTTGCAGTAGAAGACACTTCATGATGCACTGAATTATGCAATCTAGCACGGTGGCATTTCTGTAAATACTTATGAAAAATCCGTATCACACGTGTCTAGTGCAACATGAAGCTATTTCGGTGCAACGCCGTCAAATATTAGTGCAACATGAAACAGTTTTAGTGCAACACGTGCAAAATTTAAATATTACTGCAACATAAAGCCAATTTTAGTGCAACTTCGTAAATCCAATGGCTGAGATTCATTCTCATTTCTCACATTAGATGCATTTCTCACCTGAACCAAAATCTATATATATATATATATATATATATATATATATATATTGGTTATAAACTGTTTACAACCTCAAGATATGATAACTTGTTTCAATTAACAATTTTTTTAATAGTGTAAAGTTCATTATGAACTTATGAAGTCACACTCTCTCAGTTTTGAATCAGATCCTAAAATATTATGATGTCAAATTCATTATGAAACCATACTTTTTTATTTTACTTTCAGGTTTATGTATGTGCCAAGTCCACATACAGGTGAAGTTCTTTCTGAAGCTTTATATGGTTGGTTGCTGGTTTGGAATATAGACAACAAATTATTCGTTATAATTGTGGATAATTGTTCCACAAATGATGTCCTGATTGACTTGATCAAGGAAAAGATTCCTTCAATTCTTTGTTGATTGGTGGAAACTCACTCCATATGCGTTGTTGTGCCCATATATTGAACCTCATTGTGAAAGATGGTTTGGATATTATTCATGGTGCAATTGAGAAAGTGAGAGATACTTTTTCTTATTAGAAGGGGACTCAAAAACGATGGGCGAAGTTTGAAGATACTGCTCGTAAGATATTGCATTCCGCTAGGTAAAAAGCTCCCTTTACCGTAAGACATGTTGGAACTCTACTTACATAATGTTAGATGTCAATTTGGAATACAAAGACGTGTTTACCCGCTTAAAGAACCGTGATAAAAAAATATAAATCACTGCCCAATGAAAATTAATGGAGCTTGTGCAAAGAAATTTGCAGTAAGTTGAAGTTTTGTTTACAATGCAACTGTTCTTTTCTCTAGAACTTTATAGCCTACTACAAATTTGTTTTTCCGACTGATTGTGAGATTAAACTAGATTTAAGTCAGTGGATTGTTTGTGGTATACCAACCGTGCAACTTATGGATTATAAAATGATATTGATGTTTGACAAATATTGGTCTGATGTGAATAGGATCATGGGTTTTGCTGCTATTCTTGATCCTAGGCATAAGTTGTTGATGTTAGAATACTATTTTGGGAAGATATACGTACTCTCTATTACTTCTGAATTTGAAGTTGAAAAAAATGTTGATTTTTGTCGTGAGTTGGTTAAGCGATATGAAGAGTACGATAAGACACACAAAAATGATAATGTGGGTTGTCAAACAGAGAGTAGTGCAGGTGAAAGTATTTCTTTGAGTGTCTTTGACTTATATGCTTCTCAAGGAAAAAGAACAAGTACACGGTCAGAACTTGACCAATACTTAGAGAATGATATCCTACCCCGCTCAACTGATTTTGATGTTTAAGCTGGTGGAAGTCGAACAAGGGTGAGTATCCTATTCTATATCAAATTGCAAGAGATATTTTGGTCATTCCTCTTTCTATAGTTGCTCATTTAGCACCAGTGGATAGTTGATCGGTCCTCATCGTAGTTGACTCAAAGAAGAAACTATTGAGGTCTTATTGTGCGCACAGAGTTGGATTCTTGCTGACTTAAAAGGTAATTTAAGTAATTTATGGTTAGTAATTTTTTGTACTTCATCCTGATATTGTGCACTTGTTTCTTTTACTAGAAAAAGGCGTTGGATTCTCTCATCGATGTTTTATAATTCAGACGTGACATTGATGAAGGACAGGTAAGTATTATCTCTTAACTAGTTAACTATGTTAATTGTTGAACTACATGAATTAATATCATACAATTAATAATTAACTTCATTGGTCTAAAGTTTTATTTAAATTTTATTGTAGGGTTAATGAGAATGGATATATGAACTTTGCTGGTTTGAAGTGGAAAACTTTGTTGGACTGAAGTTTGAGCTCAACAATTAAAATATTAATGCTTTCCAGAAGCAATTATTTCGTTACTATCATTTATAGTGTTTTTGTTTAATGGACCTCTATTTTTGTTGTCTCTTTTGAAACTTTTGTTATTGAAGCTACGAGCCTATAATCGTTTGAAACTATTGTTTGGTGATTTTAATTTGATGCATTATTTGCATGTGTGAAACTATTTGGGTTTAGCTGGTTTACTTTATATGATCATTTTGGTTAATGATTTACTTATGATTGGGTTAGCCTATGTGACCTTGTTTTATTAGCTTCTCTGATTTCAAAAACAAAAAATTACCTATAAAGCAGGGAGTTTGATTACTGCTGGAACTGCTCTAATGTGGAAAGTGGGACATCCTATATGAATTGTTTATATTCTAGAGTCGGACACCAAGTATTTGTTTCGTGTTTCACTCCCTAGTGTTTCAGTGGATGCAAAAATCTTTCATTGTAATCATTGTAACGTTAGATCAATATTCCGTGAGATGATATTCCCATTATTTTTGTGGAACAACACATTGTACTTGATAATGAGATCATGTGGAAAAACAACTTGTGACGATTCATCAACAAAAAGAGTGGGTTGGGTCAGGGTTGACCTGGCCCGCACAAGGCAGGTCGGGTCCACGGGTTAGAGATATGGGGCGGGTCTAGGCTTTGTATTACCTGCCCTGCCCCGACCCATTGCCATGCCCATCTTCAGCTGGATGATATTTTTACAAGACATTATAAAAGACAACCTGCGCTAGATGTCCTGACAGTTCTTGCTCCACTAGTGTGCTTGCTTATTTTTGCTCCACTAGTGTGTTTCCTGGAAATTCAAAAAGCAACCTATTATTATCGTGCCATAGCATATAATGTTCAAGATATCTTGCGTGTTTATTCGGTCCCACTTGAGCTTGGCTCTCTTGCCATTGTTCCCGTTCAATTTCATTGTTATAAGACCTGATATTCATGTAATTTCTGATTGTATGTTTGTATTTTTAACTAGTTTTTATTAGTTCTAGTTGTGGAAATTACACACTTTTTGTGTAATACTTTATTTTTCATTTTTATTTGTAATTTGGTTAGATTAGGATTTTTCTGAGCTAAACAGGTCAAAGATCATCCAAGAGATCAAGATTGGACCTTAAAAGATCAAGGAAAGTGGAAGGAGGCAAGAAAGATTTCGATTTAGAAAAAATACTCATGTACTCGGTCGGGTATTGCCTATACCCGATCGGGTAATTGCTTGATTCGACTGTCCAAATCAAATCCAAAGACAAATGATCGTGGGAGAAAATTTTCATAAACATTTGTTACATACCCGATCGGGTATATACCCGTATCCGATCGGGTATGCCCAGAAAAGTGACTTTCTGGGCAATTTCCTAAGATACCCGGTCGGGTATCCTATATACCCGGTCGGGTATTAGACCCTGCAGCTCCCAAAAGCCTATAAATACACCCCTTTCCTTCCCAATAAAATCACCAATTCACATATACTCTTTAGCTCAGTTTAGATTAGTGTTTTCTTCATATTTTCTATCATGTTTAGAGTCTCCAAATGAGGAGCTAAACTCTTCCATATTGGTTTTGCTACTTTGAAGCTTAATGAATTGTAAGTTGTGAGTTATTTTCTTTAATCTTCTTCCTTGAATATTAATTAATTCCTATTCCTATTTCATATTAACATTTTGAGCATTACTTAAAGGATCAACTAATTTTGTTTCATATATTAATTATTACTAGAAACGATCGATTAATACGCTTGTTATTAATTCGGTCCTTTCACGGTAGTAAACTTGGGTTGTTAATGCATGTGTCTCATGGTTAATAACCGAAGGGGAATTAATTATATTGATTAAACCGATAAACCGCTTGTGTTGAGGTTATCAATCTCAATCGTTTTTATCTTGATTTTATTGCTACTATTGGGTTAATATACGACGCGTGTTCTATATTGACTCGGTAGTAAGTTTTATTAATGAACACGTCTCGTTATTAATAACTACCCTCGATGAACTGGATATTCTCCTCGATTGAGTATTCGAGAGGAAGATAGTTAAAGATATAATTGGGATCGACGAATGATACGCGTGTAATTTCCGTGTGTATGTTTACGTTTTTAGTTAGTTTTGGTTGTTTAATATTTCGAAAATTACACACTTTTGGTGTAATAGTTATGTTTGTAATTTAGTTGTAATTCATTTAGATTATGATCATTTTGGGCTTAAACAGGTCCAAGATCAATCAAATGATCATTGGTGAAGGAAGGTGCAAGAGTACAAGACAAAAAGGAGGCAAAATCCTGATTTTTGACCTGTACCCGGTCGAGTATACCATATACTCGATCGGGTACCAACTGGACTTTCAATCAGATAAATCAGGAGACAAAAGGGTGTGCAGGGGAAGATTTGGCCGCGATCAATTGTAATACCCGATCGGGTACACCGACACACCCGATCGGGTATGCCTTTTATTTTCACTCCGAATTCGATCGAGTATGCCTCAAAACTACACTTTTTACACATACCCGATCAGGTATACACCAGTACTCGATCGGGTACCCGAACTGCACTCCCAAAAAGCCTATAAATACACCTCCTTCCCTTCACAATTAGAAACCAATTCCTTTATACTCTTAAGCTCAATTTAGAATAGCATTTCATTTATATTTTTTTAGCATGTTTAGTCTCCAAATGAGGAGCTAAACTTCCATTTCTTGGTGTCGCTCTTGAAGCTTGTTGATTATTAAAGTTGTGAGTTATTTTCCTAACTTCTTTCCTTGAATATTAATTCTTCCTTTAAATACTATTTCTATATCAATGTTGGGGAGTGTTACTAAGATGACAATTAGTTAACATCTTGACATTGGTCTTAGTAATAGCTATTCCTTCCTCTATGTTAATATTGGGGAGTGTTACTAAGATGACAATTAGTTAACATCTTGATATCAACTATAGTAGGATTCATCTCCTTTAATATTCTTCCTTGAGTATTAATTAATTCCTATTCATATTTTATATTAATATTTTGAACATTACTTAAAGGATCAACTAGTTTTGTTTCACATATTAATTATTACTAGAAACGATCAACGAACCGATAGTTAATCGTTGATAGTTTCACAAGTAAGTAACTTCGGTTTATTAATGCACGGTCGTGGTTAATAAACTTAAGAGGGATTAACTTTGTTGGTTAAACCGAAACCGTTGTGTTGAGCTTATCAATCTCAATTGATTTCATCAAGGAGTTAAAAGATTAAATGCTACTATCAAGTCGGTATATGGCGTTGTTCTATACTTGACTAATGGTAAGGGTTATTAATGAACGGTCGTTGTTAATAACTATCCTCGATGAATTGGATATACTGCTCGATTGAGTATTCGAGAGGAGATAAGTTATAGATATAACAATGATCGACTAAAATATATCAACAAGTGGAAAGTAGCAATGTTCAAGTCCCTTTTATCTTTGAATTAAAACCCAAATAACTCGTTCATCTTCGTGTTTAATTTTAATTAAATCACTCAATTAAAACCCCCCCTTTATTTACTAGATCATAAAAAGAGAGTTATTCCTTTCCCTGTGGATACCAACTCTACTTCACCTATACTACGTATAAGTGTTAGTATCGATTTATTTTGACGCACCTGACAAAGTGCCCGTCAACGAACATTTCATTAAGTGGATAAAAGCAAAGCCAAGTCTTCATCTCTATTAATTAAACCTCATAAGTCGTTCATCCTAGTGTTAATTAAATTAAATCAGATCAAACTAAAATCCCCCCTTTGTTGCTAGTTACATAAAAGAAAAGTATTTCTTTCTCCGTGGATACGAACCTTACTTCAATATACTACGTATATTTGTTGTATTGTGTAAGGAATAAATGTATTTAGATTTTGATGATGCCGGGTTAATTAGAATACTAGAGTACCCCCATTAGAATTGATGTATTCGAATTTTTTTAAGTGTAAGCATTCTAGAGTAGTCGACTGACAGAAGACCTACAGGCCCTCTGTTGGGTGCTTGCTCGACAGAAGTGCTCAGGCCCTCTGTTGGGTGTTTGCTCGACAGAAGTGCTCAGGACCTCTGTTGGGCTTCTGCTGGGCAGAAGAGCTCGAGGCCCTCTGTAGCTACCTCTCTATGCAACACAACAGAAACTCACACACATAGAAGGTTTTCAAATTACCTACGCCGGAATACCCAACGGAAGATTCCCTCAACGGCTAGGAGTCCCTCAACGGAAAAGATACAGGATAGCATTTAATGCTCATTTAATGAGCTCTATGATCTGAAGAGTTAAAGCTGATGATTGACCGAGATTCCAGGAAAGCCTATCCCAAAATAGCAAGCCGCCAAACTTGCGGGCCCTACCGGTCAACTCAACAGTACGCGCATTCAATGCAGTTGTCTCCTCCTCCAACGGGAAGACAACCCTAGTATAAAAGATACATGATGAAGAAAAACCGGATAACTTTTGCTCTCTCTACAACCTTCAAAAGCTTTCTTGAGATTCAAACTACATCTTCATCAACAAGAAAAGCTTACGTTGGAAAGATCATAATCTCATATAATCTTCTTACTCCAACCAGAGCAAAGTTCCTCCAGTTCTTCAACACTGCAAGCACTTCATATACAAACTCTTTGTGACGAAGCAAGTTGGAGAAAACTCTGTTTTCACAAACATCTTCTGTTAAAGAAGGGCGTCTTAAAGTAACTGGAGTAAGTGAAGTGGTGATACTTCAAGGAGACCAATCTTAAAGGAAGCAAGGAAGTGCATCCCAGGAGACATCTACACTTCAAGAAGATGTGGAGAGCTTCTTAAGTGCTAGGACTTAAGTATTGTAATTGGTTTATTACAAGCTTAGTGGAACTGTGGATTAGAGGAACGAGTTGTTCCTTGAACCACTATAAAAATCCATGGTGTCATTTACTTACTGCTTTTAATACTCGCTTTTACTTAGAAACTGATTAACTCAAAAGAAGTTGTATCTGTGGTCAGCAGAACACCTCTTGTGAGTTAACAGAAGGCCTAGTGCCTTTACTAATCTGTGAGGCTACCCCGACAGAACCCCTACCAGAAGACCATCCGTTGCCAGTCTGTTCTCAACAGAACAGGCTATTCTGTTAACCTTGGTACTTAGCTTGAACAAGTTAAAAACCATAACAGTCTATTCACCCCCTCTCTAGACTGTTACCTCGATAACCGGGACCAACATATTGATTATTATTTTGAGAGCAACCCACGACAAAGTGCACGTCAAGACCCAAACATCTTATCTAAGTGGTAATCTTTGTCATTACTTTGTTCGCGAATGAGTTGGGCGTGGAGATTTGGTTGTTCATTATGTTCCCACACGTCTTCAAGTGGCAAATAATTAACCAAGTCTCTCTGTCAGCGTTTTCATATTTTGAAAGCCAACACGCGCATTGTTTCTCCCAGACATATTCAGGGGGTGTAATAAATACCTATTAAGGTTATATTTGTGTTTTACATACTTTTTCTATTAATATAAATATATCTGTCATGTCTGCTAGCCTATTGGGGAAATGAATTTCATTATTTCATCTCTTTCCCTCCTTTTCCTTTCCTTTTTTCTTAATTATTTTCTTCTTCATCATCAAAATATTAAGAATGGATTTTGTTTTTTCATCTTCAATTTTCTGATTTATTCTTCTTCTTTTTTCTTTCTTCTTCAATAATCTTCTTCTCCTTCATCAAAACATGAATAATCTATGCACATGTTTATGCATATTGTTTTTCATCATTTTCAAATTCAAAACTGAAATTTTATTAATCTAATATATATATATATATATATATATATATATATATATATATATATATATATATACATACAGAAAAGATCAGGTCCCTCCGGAGGGACGGGAGGGACCGTCCGAACTTTACTGTTTGGGGCGGTTCCCGGTGGAATTTTTTTATGAACTTTTTTGAGCATGTTCCTCATCAAGTCTAGTTTCCCCATACCAAATTTCAGCTCAAAATTCGACCGGGAAGGCAGTCAAATAAATTCTTGAATCTTACTGCACATTCTGCGCATATATAAAGTGCAGTAAGTTTCAAGAATTTATTTGACTGCCTTCCCGGTCGAATTTTGAGCTGAAATTTGGTATGGAAAAATTAGACTTGATGAGGAACATGCTCAAAAACTTTCATCAAAAAAATCCATCGGCAAGGGCCTCTGATGGCCTTGGCCGGACGGTCCCTCCCGTCCCTCCGGAGGGACCTGATCTTTTCTATATATATATATATATATGTGTGTGTGTGTGTGTGTGTGTGTGTGTGTGTGTGTGTATGTTTATATTTGAAGGCTTGCAACATTTCTTCAAGCTACATATCTAGCGTTAGACACAACTTACATTTTGACTTGCCTCGAATTAAATTTTCACAAAATTGTGAGTTACATTTCGACTTGTCTCAAGTTATATTTCTATTGACGTCATTTACATCTCGACTTAATTTAAGTTACATTTCCATATCGATTTGACTCAAGTTACATTTCAATTAATGATTTGCATTTTGACTTGCCTCAACAGGTTATATTTTGCATACACGTGATTTACATTTTGACTTGTCTGAAGTAACGTTTTGCATACACGTGATTTACATTTCATATATAAAAGGTGAGAGAATAACCATGGGAGGGAGTAAATAATGCGACTTACATTCCAGTGCACAAGTTCATTTGTTGCTAACTGAGATTACATTTGTATCATCAACGCGAGTTGTATTTCAGTGTCTGTACAGGGTTTACATCACGTAAAATATTAAGATAAAAATATAATTAGTGTTCAGTTGTGGGAGTAATATATATGTTTACCATGAGCCACTCTCACAGTATAACAACTAATGTTTCATTGTCCTTGTTGTCCACTTGTCCCCATGAAAAACGAGTCCCGCACTAAATAACATGACTTCATTAAAAATTATATATATCAAAGCAATAAGGAAAAATCAAGAATAGTAATTTTATAATTCCCTTTAATAATCTCAACAATCATTATTTTTGTACAAACTCAATTATATATTTATATATGGACGCTTTGTAAATAGTACTCCCGTGTGGGGATAAAAAAGGATGTCTAAGTTTAGATCCAAACTATAAATTGTCTACTTTCATTAGTCTCAACAAATATATCTAAATTTTGCAAACAGACACAAAAATAAAATGGTATCAATTTTTTACTATAATCAACTTTAAAAAAAACTATAACCTCAATTTATTTTTATTAATAATAACCTAAAGTGGGGAAAAAATGTTAAACAAGAAAGAATAAAGGAAAATATTTTATGTATTTCTTCTCTCAATGAACAATGGAGTCACGGCATACATATATACATGGGTCGTACGCATGAACGTGGTACTTACCATGCGTGGTAATAGGAAAGAAAATAAATAGAGAATCTTTCCTAGTCTAAGAGAGTGTTTGCATTTGATTAAAACAAGTGCTTTTGAGCTTTTGGTTTAAAAAAAGTTAAAAAGAGTGTTTTCAAATGACAGCTTCTGCTTAAATTAATCACTTAAAAGCTAAAACCTGGAAGCAGGTGGAAGGGTGCTTTAAACTGCTTTTCACTTTTTCTATTACACACAAAAAGTACTTATTTTACCAAACACTACCAACTTTTACTTTTTCAGAATCACTTTTTCCTCAAACACTACCAACTTTTACTATTAATCACTTTTCCCAAAATCACTTTAAAAAATCACTTCTTTAAAGTTGAAGCAATTGCAAACACTCCCTAAAACCAAGTCTACGTACGTACAAAATGTTACATCAAATAAATATGTACATTTCAATAAAATAATAATAAAACTTATGATGATGATGCGGCGTGACTAACACACCCTCAAGATGGAGCATGGGGGTCACAAATGTCCATCTTGCCGAGTAGATAAGAGAACTGTTGAGTGCCAAGGGCTTTAGTGAGTAGGTCTGTTGGCTGCTCGGTAGTAGACATGTAGTCTGGAGCAATGGTCCCAGTCTGAATATGATCACGTATAAAATGACAAACAATGTGTAGTGCGGCTTGATTGTCACAGTAGAGCCGAGCCGGATCGGAGTGTTTGACACCCAAAAGACTGAAGTAGGCTGCACAACCAAATGAGTTCACAGGTCAAAGAGGCCATAGACCGGTATTATGCTTCCACAGAAGACCGTGAGATAGTGGTTTGCTTTTTGGTTTTCCATGACACTGGGGATAAGCCCAAAGAGACAAAGTAACCTGTGACGGATCGTCGAGTAACCGGGCAGCTTGCCCAATCAGCGTAACAATAACCGATGAGTGAAAGAGACGAATCGGAGCGAAGTAAAATGCCATGTCCAGGCCGCCCTTTGAGATATTTGAGTATCCGAAGTACGGTCTCCCAATGTGTCTGTCTCGGTTTTTGCATGAATTGGGAGAGTATGTGCACGGAGTAGCTAATATTCGGCCTAGTCAGAGTCAGATAAATGAGCTTACCCACCAGCCTTCTATAACGTTCTGGATCAGAAAAATAAGGACCAGAATCTGACTGCAAGTGATGATTTTGCACCATAGGGAAAGTAACAGGTTTACAGCCTGACATTCCGGTCTCTGTCAAAATATCAAGCACATATTTTTGCTGACAAAGAAATATACCCGTGGGGTTCCTTGCAACTTCGATGCCAAGAAAATATTTCATGACACCCAAATCTTTGATTGGAAAGGTGGCTGCCAAGCCTGCCAGGTAGACTTTAAATTGCTCGATCATGGTGTGATCGTTCCCCGTAATCAGTAAGTCATCAACGTAAATTAGCACACAAATAATTCTTCGTTCCCTACGCATGGTGAACAAAGAATAATCCGCATGCGATTGAATAATTTTCCGTATATTTTGTGTATTTCTTCTCTCAATGAACAATGGAGTCACGGCATACATATATACATGGGTCGTACGCATGAACGTGGTACTTACCATGCGTGGTAATAGGAAAGAAAATAAATAGAGAATCTTTCCTAGTCTAAAACAAAGTGTACAGAATGTTACATCAAATAAATATGTATTTTTCAATAAAATAATAATAAAACTTGTGATGATGATGCGGCGTGACTAACAAAAAATATTAATCTTATATTTTGAGAAAGAGATTGACCATCATTTAGTCATATAATACGCAATTTCCTCATTTATAAAACAATAATGCATAAGAATTTCATATTCAGTACACCGCACAGGTACTATACTATTTTTAGAAAGTCAAGTATTCGCAATTTGCCAGAAAGATGTATCTTTCGTTGTTATTTTAAAGGGGCTCGATCAATTTATGAGTTAGGGTTAAAAATCAGCCTACTTGATCTGCGTTAAGATCAAAACCAAAGACGGACAATGAGTCTATTTGTTCATTTCCTGTGGGTCTACTGCCTCCGCCCCAACAAGCTCAATTACCATGTACAAATAAAATAGAAAGCATGTATTAAAGAAAGTGTATAAAATGTATACAAACTCCAAAAAAGTCTACAAACAAATTTTTTTTGGGAAAAGGGGCAAATAAGCCCTCGAACTAATAAAAAAAGTGTAAATAAGCCCTTTTGTAGGAGGTTTCGTCTGTCTATCGTCATTTGGGGAGGTTCCCAGTGGAATTTTTTAATGAAAATTTTTTAGCATCTTATTCATTAAGTCTAGTTTAGTCATACCGAATTTCAGCTAAAAAATCAATCGGGAAGACAGTTAAATGAATTTTTGAAGATAACTGCACAGTTAAACAACGCAGTGTAGTTCCGAAAATCATTTGAGTGCCTTACCGGTTGACTTTTTAGCTGAAATTTGGTATGACTAAACTAGACTTCATGAAGAAGATGCTCAAAAAAATTCATCAAAAAAATCCACCGAGAACCTCCCCAAATGACGATAGACAGACAAAACCTCCTACAAAAGGGCTTATTTGCACTTTTTTGATTAGTTCGAGGGCTTATTTGCCCCTTTTCCCAATTTTTTCGTAAACAAAAAATCGTTATACATACGGAGTATGAAATAATTATATATTTATGACTAAAATAAAAAATGTTTACAAAATATGACTAGAGTAGTAATGAAATCATTGTAACTTAAGTTTAATTTTTAAACCTTAGTTATCATGACACTAAATTGTAGTAACTATTAATCATATTTGTGTAAATAAGTTTTATCTTAGTAATATTAAAAACCCTATAAATATTAGGGAGTACTCCCTCCGTATTTTAATGTCCACTACATTAGGTTGGACACATTATTTAAGGAATAAAGTAGTAGGGGTAATGTATAGTGTATAAAAAGTAGAAGAGAGTGTGTAAAAGTATGAAAGGGGAGATAAAAACTAAATAAAGGGGAGTCGAGTATTTTACAAAGGATAAACTTACTAAAAATAGAAGTGTAGAGAACTTTTAAATACTCTCTCCGTCCCATTTTATCTGTCCTACTTTCCGTTTCGTGTTGTCCCAAAATAAGTGTCCTCTTTCCTTTTTTGGAAAAAAATATATTGTCTACACCATTTCACTATATTATATTCAAAGCTTAATCACAACTTTTACTTTGTAACCACTTTAATTTATTAATAATCGTGTCAAGTCAAAGTGAGTCATAAAATAAAATGAGACATAGGTAGTACAACCAAAAAAATATAGAGAACTTTTTAATAGGGAGTATCAAATAACAATTGATTTTACCTTTCAAAAAACATAACAATGGATTTCTATATGACGTAAATTGGCACTTGATGTAAAGTCTACGTGCAATCTTCTGCCACCTTTTGAGCCATAGTCCACAAATTACACTCTCTTTTAGTACTTTGTAACGCTGGTGGAGGGCCCACATGCATGGTAGGGTTCCACCACATAAGTTGAGTGTTTGATTATCATCCAAATGTTTAATTTCAAGTCATTAAGGCCCGGTCCTATCCACGCTTGCTCTCACTGGATCATTAAAATCCTACCCCATGTCTCTTTATGATTATACACTTGTTTTTGTTTCTCATTTAATCATAATAATTTAGCAGTTAACGATTCGTTAGCGATCAACAGTCAGTTAACGAATTTGACTAATAAGGAAATAAGTTGATGGTTTGTCAGAAGATATTTGATAATTTAGATGTTTGACCATAACAATTAGTAGAAAACGTCATGTTTTAAAAAGCTAACTCAAAACTCTTTTATTTATAGTGTTTTTTATTTCAACGATTTCGTCCAAAAACGCTAGGACCGAACAACTGTTTACCAAATAATGTTTTCCCTTATTGAAAACGTTACAAAGGTCAAACTGCTTTTTTTTACTGAAACACCATTTTCCAAACATTGTATCCCAATTACCTTTACTACTTCTTAATGTGCCAATATGACCATGCACAATATTAATATACGAATTGAAGTATATAGCTAGCTAGATATAAAAAAAAAATACTACGTAAAAGTTTTACTGTAAAATGTATACAAATTTGACCATATTTCTTTATAATATGATTTGAATAATTAATATAGTTGTCATCAATTAATAAAAAAATGAGGCACTATACTACATCCTTGATAATGACCATTATGCATCGTCGGAACTCATCATTAATTCATTATAATGATCATTATAAATCTCTAGTATAAATACCTTCACGGCTGCATGCATATATATGCACTTCCAAAATTTAATCTTGGATTAGAATAATGTCCAAGAAATCTCTCCGTTTGAGAAATGACTCGGGAGAGCTTGATGTATTTGAGGCTGCAAAATATTTTTCAGATTCCGTAGATAGTTCAACTTTTCCTCGCAAGAATCATCATCATGAGACATGGAGACGAGGGAGAAGGAGCCTAGACATGCCCGTGCCATTCCGAAAGTCATCGTCCCTAGTCCTCCCGACGAACCCCGAAATGGAAAAATCACGGCCCATCGAGAGGATTTCTAGTCGAAAGCATAAGCAACCAAGCTCTCCTCGAGTGAGACTTGCCAACTTCCTCAACTCTCTCTTCAACCAAACAAAGAAGAAGTCGAAAGCGGGGAAAGACGATGAAGATGAAGATGAGATCCCGGGACGGATGAGAAGTGGAAGAAAATGGGGTTTCAAAAGTCCTCGCTCTGTATCTACTACTACTGTTACTACTGCTACTTCTTGCGCAAATGTGCCAGCAAAGTCGTGTAAAGACTTTGCTATTTTTCCCGATGTTAATCATCAAAAGGTGATCAACCACAAGATTATATCAAACTTGGCCAAAAATAAGGTTGGCTCTAACTCAACACCTAAAAAGGTGTTGACTAGTGTTTGTGAGAAACAAATTTTGAAGATAAGAATAAAAAAGGATAATGAAGAAGAAGATCATGATGATGGATGTAGTGAAACTAGCTCTGATCTGTTTGATTTACCAATCAGTGAATTGATGAAGGATTTCTACTCATCATCAAGTGGATTGCCTGTTTACGAAACTACTCAAATTGATAGCATCAAGAAGGGGAACAAACCAATTTTTGCAGCGGCAATTTGATAAAATTGGTTGGAAGCTATTGGGAAATTTTTATTGACGCTGATTTTGATTGGTTTGTTTTTTTACTTTTACAATTATTAACATTAATCCTCTTTTGTCAGCCCAATTTTCTTGGGTTGTATTATTTACTTTCCAGTAAATAATACGAATTAAATGTCATAAATGAACACCAGGCTCAGAACACACAAAGAATGTCACTTTCTTTAATTTGTCAACGTTGACTATTTAGATGATTATGGGTATGTTTGGCAAATGGCGGTTAGCTGTTGTTCTTAGCTGGTTGTGTCAGTTGTTTCCTAACAGCTGGTTGTGTTAGCTGTTTTGACCGGCTGGTTATGTTAGCTGATTATAGATAATTGTTTGGTAAAATTGGTTGTTTCGAAATGGCTGATAGAGTGTAAATTGAACCAGCCGAATGAATAAGCTACCCCCCTTAGCTTCTTCAACAATCCATTTTTTCAGCTTTTCAAACTCAACAAGCTAATTTTAAAAGTCATTTACCAAACATCATTATTAGCTTCTTTGACCAATCAAACAACTGAAATGGGTCAAACAAGCTAAAAACCAGCTGATAAGCCATTTGCTAAACATACCCAATATTGTTCACTGTAACAAAAATGAAATAATTTTTTTTTGAAAAAAAAATGAAATAATTAATCGGTATGCTTTTTCTTTTTTATACTACGTCTTGGAATGTCATTCTCATTCTAACACAAACATATACTCCCTCTGTCTCTAAAAGAAGTTTCATTTCACTTATCGAGGGTCAACTTAAATCATTCTTAAACTCTTACTTTTTATATCAAAATTTTATAAAAGTTGAATTATTTTTTGTAGGCTTTGTAGCGGGTTTAATGTAATTTCTGAATATGTAAATTTATTTACTAAAAATAATCCGAGTTTTCACAAGGATCATTTAACTTTATCGTCAGTCAACCTTCGTAATCCGCAATTGAAATAACATTTACAGACGGAGGGAGTAGGAAGTACAGAATTGAACTTAGCCCAAAGTATATAAATTAAAGTAATAATGCTTGTTTCGACTTTCGAGAAGAACTTATTCCATTCCTTAACCCTGCAGAGAAAAAAGATCTTGTCTTCGGTTGAAATTTATTACGGAGTACTTCGTATTAACTTTCTATCTTGATTTTTTATAAACATGGAATTAGTGTGAGATACTCCTTCCGTCCCGCTAAGATTGTCCCATTTTACCTTTTCGGGAAGTCATACTAAGATTGTCGCATACCAAATTTGGTAAAGATTGTGTGGCTCTTACTTTATCAATTTAATATCATCCACACAAACCCACTTTTCTTAATAATCGTGTCACTTTCTTCCGTCTCGATCTTAGTGGGACGAAGGTAATAATATATAGAACATGCTATCACGCTCAGTTAAAGCATCTCCAATCCTTCCATGGTTCTATATAATAATGACCACATTGTCTACATCTACAAAAGTATGCATCTAGACACATAATTATAACTTTTTCTTAACAATGTCTGCATCTAGTAACTGTTTGAAATTGTGAAGAAAAACTTATCAAAAACATATAAGACTGATAGAGTATATGGGCCTGGACCCCATGGCCCACATACTCAACGGCCCAAAAGACACCAGCAGGACACCCGCATCGGCCAAAGGCACGTGACGTCCAAGAGAGAAGATATCGCCTGATTTCTATGGACCGCATCGTCCATGGACCGCATCGTCCATGGGCCGCGTCGTCCATGGACCGCATCGTCCATGGACCGCATCGTCCAGGGACCGCATCGTCCATGGACCGCATCGTCCGGACTTCGTCCGGGCAGAATGTATTTTCCTATTTTTTGTACTAAGTGTTGTACTCAGCCCATTAGTGGCCTTATTCGCCCAAAGAAGGCATGATTATTGTAATGGGCCTCCTAAGCCCAAAGCTAGGGGCCCAAATCCACATTTTTACCTATAAATAGACCCCAAGGGGCTAATTATAGGGGGTTCGAAGTTGAGAAATATAATTACTCACTTTCTCTCTCTAGCTCTCACTTCTCTCTAAAATTAATACTCTATCAAAGACCTTTCAAATAAGAAGAGAGAGGTATTACGTTGTTTACTACCCCTTGCGTAAAAAAAATCTTCTCACTTTGAAAGTAGGTAGATTGTGAATAGTGTGAAAGAAGATACGTAGTATAAATTATTGAAGGTATGATGAGAAGATAGTGAAATTGTGTGATGGAATGAAGGATAAATCCAAAAAAGTAGTTGTAATAGTGTATCATTCTCAAAATTATTGAAGATACAGAAATTAAAGATTTAGAAATGAGAAGATTATTTAGTTACAGATGAAAAAGGAAAGTGAAAAGATCTTTTTGTGACGGAAGTAGTAATATTTATGTGTTTATCTCTCTCATGACACATGTGCATTATGGACACTATAGCATTGAAGATGTTCTTGGAGCACACTAGCGACTCGTGTGATGAATGACTCAGATTCTCTAAACATTTTGACTCGTGTAATGAATGACTCAGATTCTAAACATTTTATAGAATGTAGATATGGTCTAAAATTCTTTAATAGTCCCTTTATTTTTTATTAGATTAGAATATCTCCAATTCATAATGTGCACGGTGCTGATGTGGTATGAGAGATAATTAAACACATAAATATCTATCTCCTTATTTGGACGGTCTTATATGTTTTGGTAAATTTTTTCTCTACAATATCAAGAGAGAAAAATGTCAATAATTTATTTTTATGTGTTTATATCTCTAACATGCTGACCTTACAAATGTGGAGACGTACTCTACTAATTGCGTTTGTTGGTCGTTGCTTTTGCTTTCCTCCAATTCTTTGCTTTTGGCCCAACTTATGATGATATTCCGTTTTTATCACTAGTAGTTTTGAATGAAATCGTACATTTAGCCAATCCGATAACGTACTCCATTGGCCTTGACGAAATGAGACACAACTTAATTGTTCAAAAAAGAATAAAATTGTACTATTATTGCACCTACCGGTGTTACTAAATACCAATTCCACTCTAGATCTCTCTTTGTTATGCACATTTATTTATTGAGTACATGTCTATTATTTTTCGTCCAAAAGTTATTCTCTCATAGCATATCTCTAACAATTTTAGTCACCAGAAAGTTAGCCAAAGATCATAAGCGGGAAAAATAATACGAAGTAGTCATATACTCCGTATCTATGTGGACAAGTAAAAGACACTGAGTTAATATAATGAAAAGTGAAATTTATTTAAAAACCGTTGTTGAAGCTTAGCACCCATTCTTTAATGAGTTCAAAAAACACATCAACGTGCTAAGCTTAAATGTGTCAGTCCCAGAAAGCTATTAAATGTAGCCTTATGACAGATCAATGTGGGATAACCGTCTTAACTAATAACCAAATTGAATACTCCCTTTACTACCATAGGTGTTGGCACATTTTTTAAAAGTGAAATAGTAGAGGTAATGAATAGTGTAGAAAAAGTAGGAAAACTGGTGGAAAAGTATGAAAGAGAAGATAAAAAGTAAAAAAAGTAAGGATAGTTGAGTATTTTTAAAGGAAAAACTTGTCAAAAAAGGAAAATGTAACATACTCCGTATTTTTGAATACGTCCAAAAAAGGAAAGTATAGCAAACAAAAAATACGGAGGGAGAATCATGTTTATTGCAACTTGCAAGTAATTTCTAATATCCCATAAAAAAACTGTGGTTATGGTAGATTATTTGACACCTTTGAGAAAAAAAAAACAATTTTCTTCTCTATAGAGCTCCACTATAATTCACTCGTGACAGTATGTTCATTTTTTCCTACATTTAATTAGTTTTTTTTACAACTACATTTAATTAGTTAAGTGTTGTTGTTTAGAGCATGGGCTCAAATCCATAGCCTGGTTACATTTTCGTGTCAGAAGAAAAAATGTTTTAACTTTGGATTACAATTTTGCAGTCCAATCTGTTTAAATCTGATATTAAAATATATTGATAAATATGCAATCTATGTATGTTTTAATATTTTCGAAATGTGATCTAAGATGTTTAAATGTGATGATCTACTCGTGTGATGTGAACTTATTATGAGACTAAAATCAAAACAAGCGAAACCATCCAAAGTGTAATTCTTCCCTCTTTACTTCAACTTTTCTTTTACAAATAAACAATTGAAAAATCAATATGTCACTATTTCACAAATTAATGACTTCAATAAAGATAAAAAAAGTTAAGATTAAATTGAATATGCATTTGTATAGTTTATCAAAATCAATGACCATGTCAAATGTAGGCATGTAAAACAAGTCAGTATAGAGGGACTCGCCCTATCACATCATGAAAATAGGGCGGGTCCACCCTATCCCGTTGCACAGAGCAGGTCTAATCCAACTCACTGAATACAAAAAAATGCATACATTTTTAAAAAATTAAACTCCAAATACACACATATGTGTGGGTATAAAATCATAAATTCATTGGTCTTTAATAGAGTATATTAATTGATGGATAGTGACTATCCATGTATGCATTATTGTCAATGTCCTCTTTATATTTAGCATTTTATATCCTAATTTATTCATATAATTAATTTGATTATTCAAGTTTAGCTATTCAAGTTCAGCCCAAAATTCAATTTTGTCATTGTATTGTGACTTTGATTTATTATACAAATATTTATTTGTTTAATTATTTGGAGATAAACTTAATTTAAATTGAAGTTATAATGACTTCACTCAAATAAGAACTTATATTACATATTTATGTAATGGTGGGGCAAGTCACATAGGGCTGTAGCTAGCTAGCGGGTCAATCTAGGCTCTAGCTCACCCCAAAATTCAATTTTAATCAAATTATTAGGGTAAAAGTAAATGTAAAAAATCCAAAAAAAAACAACTTTTATACATGTCCACCATAATATTATGTCCTGCCTACACTACTGGGGTCGCCAGATTGTGTAGCTCAACTGGTAGATATGGAGTGTCAAAGTCTCGGGTTCGAATCATGCCAACTGTGATATGAGGTTGCTATGTAAAAAGACATAGGGCCTCTTCAAATACTTGATCAAGAGTTAACTATCTTGTTATTAAAGTCTAATTTACGTCCTCTTAGTTAACTATCCGGCTTCTGTTGGGGGTAGGCATGGACCCGGGCCAAGTCGGTTCTGGGTCGGGCCTAGGCCCGGTCGGGTCTGGATGGTTGTGGTTTAGGCCCGGGACCGGCCCGGTTGTCTACCGGTTCTAGGCCGGTTCCGGTTCCATTTTTTTTTTTGTTTTCTTATTTATTTCATCCCCTCCCCTCATCCCCCTCATCCCCCAAACCCATCGGAAACACCCAGCCCATGTAAACCCAGCCCAAACCCAAAAAACATTAAAAATAAAAAATAAAAAGACCCGAACCGGGCCCGACCCCGGCCAGGTCGGTTCACATTTCACCTCTCTCAGAACCGGCCCCGGTTACACCCTATAATCGGGCCTAGACCCGGAACCGGAACTCGGTTCCCGGGCCGGGCCCGTACAGTACCGGGTCGGGCCGGTTCCCGGGCCGGGTGGCCCGAACCGAATCCAAGCCTAGTTGGGGGTCCCTCAAAGATGGAGTGTCATCATTTTTTTACACTACTACGTCATAGGTCAACATAATGACCCTGTAACTAGGGATGTGCACGGTCCGGGTCGGTGCGGATAATCGATAAATTTTCAAGAATCGCCGGTTCCATGTAGCGGGTAGGTTCGGTCCTGATATTCCAATTTTCAAAATAGGAACCGAATCTTACCCGCCCCGTTTGAAACGAGCCGGTTCGGTCCGAGTCCTCGATTCCTTCTTTTTGTAAAAAAAATTAATATACAAGCAAAGTTTCTAGTAAGTTATAAATTCTCAAATTAATTACTCCCCCCGTCCCATTTATATTGTCCCATTTTACCTTTTCGGGAAGTCTCACTCAAATTGTCCCATACCATATTTGGCAAAGTTTGTATGGCTCTAAATCATTCTTACTTTATTCTTACTTTATCAATTAATATCAACCACACAAACCCACTTTTCTTAATAACCGTGTCAACCTCTTCCGTCCCAATATAAATGAGACGGAGGTAGTACATATTAATGTGACCATATTATAGTATTTATTCAAAATAAAAGAAGACAACATATTAAATTAGTTAACAGAATATTGAACCACAAATCTATAAATTAAACAACACACAATCAACTTAATTAAAATGATAATCATCATTTGTAAACCAATTAAAAAGGCAGGACTATAAATCCATAAGAAATTAAACTAGTTACGTTACTATACATATTTGTCTATGAAAACAATTTAAAGCTTATTAAATCCCCAAGTATAAGTAAAATTAAGACAATTAAATTAATGTGTCACACTTCATTGAGTAAGAGTCTTTGTTTACAAAAAAATATAAAAAAAAAAAGAAAGTTTGAAGCATTTGAAATAGAGAACAGAGGAAAATAGTTTAGGATCGGAGTTTAATTATATGGACTTGGACAGTAGTTTTAATAGACTGCGAACTTTCTTGAATTGGAAATCTTTGTCTAAACACATAACATGAAGAGCTTTCGTGTGTTGTTAGTATATTATATTATACTAGTATTAAGTATTTTAGAGATTATTAAAATAATATTGTAAAACGGTTCGGTCCGGGTACCCATTTTTTCAAATTTTAAGACTTGTTCGATTCCTAAGTTTTTCAGGACCCGCCCCGAACCGTTTGGATTTTCTAACATTAGGACCCGACCCTAACCCGCCCCAAACCTGTATTATCGGGCCTGAACCGCGGTTCCCGCACCCGTTTGCCCACCCCTACCTGTAACCCGCGGGTCATAGGTCAACATATAATGATCTGTGCGGATCACGAGGCGGGACGGGGCGGCTCCATTTAGTAAAGTCATAGGGCGGATTTAGGTCTTAAACTACCCGCTCCACCTAGTCATGGACCCGGTTCGGGCCGCCCGGCCCGGGACCGGCCCGTCCCGCCACTGTGCGGGCCTGGAACCGGCCCGGTTCTCGGGTCCGGGTCCGGGTCCGGGTCGGGCCTAGGCCCGGTGGGGGGCGGGTCCGGGCTCGGGCCTTGTATTTGGCGAACCGGCCCGGCCGGGTCGGGCCCGGGTTCGGGCCAAAAACTGTTTTTTTTTTTCATTTGTTTGGGCTTTATTGAGTTGGGCTTGATGTTTAGGACCGGTTTGGGGGGGGTGGGGGTGAGGGGGGGGGGGGGGGGGGAAGAAGAAAAAAACTAACCGGGTGGCCCGGCCCGGTCCAGCCCGGAACCGGACCCGGAACAGGTGGCCACCGGTTCGGGCTCGGGCCCAACAAAACAGACCCGAGGCCCGGCCGGGCCTAGGCCCGAACCGGGCCCGAACCGGCCCGAGGCCATCCCTAGCTCCACCTGACCCATTCGTATGCCTAGTCAAATGGCTTAGCTTCGCTTCCTCACGATTGGTAATGGCACAAGCTCTCGAATTGTCAGGGAGACACGTTTACGCGCTTGGTACTACACGGCCACCCAAACCAGCAGGACGGCCATAGATTCGAATACTGCCACCTCTCCCTGGATCATTCTGTGGTTACAGAATGATTGGAATCGAAAATCATCAATTTGGAAATGAGCACGAAAGATCACATTTTCAATATATGAATCGTTTCATTATTCGTTTTTCCCAGGTCTTTTCGTTGCATTCACTTACAACAATAAACAACCACCCGTGTTTGGAGCAGAACCACTTAAAAACATCCGGTGGTGTGTCCAGTCTAAGTCATCAATGTTTCAATGCCATTAAAGTGCTTCCATTAAATCATGTTCAAGTGGTAGGGATGGAAGCTACAAATAGAGTGTTAATTGAGAACACCCAAAACCTTTTTCAAATCATATATGAAGCAACATTTCCTAAAGTTCAATTTGATACCACTTCTATTGAAAAAGAAGAGTCAAATTACAAGGATGTGTATCTATTAAAACAAATTCACATCTAACACAACTATGATAATGTTTAAAATTTTATTAGGTTTTTTTTATATAAAATATCAGTGAAATAAAATTTATAGACAAAAATGCGACTAAAGTTATTATGAACATACATTCATGGTCACTAATTTGTAAAACTAAACATATTAACATTCACTAAAGGTTACTAATAGTAATATGATAATTGTGTATAGAGTCACATTTTTATCCGCTATCCACTGCACTTATTTTAGTGATAAGTTCTGAAAAACATAGAAACTCTGAATACCAGAAAATAATAAATTATTGGTCATTCAAGATACTTCATTTCAGAAGTTGCAAACAAATATATAATAAGAGTTCCAAGGCCGAGTAATAATAGAGTTCCAAGGTCGAGTATTAGTAATAGTTAGTATTCTATGTAAACTAATGCAATGTCTAGACTCTAGAGTAACTGAGTATGGGCTAAATGTCCAAAGTTCATATAAGATAACTCAAACAAGCAATGCCAAGTAAACCGATTTTCGTAATGCCTACTTGTTCTTTAGCCTAGTATCAACATTAATTATTGAGTATGGTGTTCGGACTTCGGAAATATAAAACCTGACTTGTATAGTTGTCTACTTGTAGGATATGTACAATTACTAATTTATGCATTTTAAATTTTCAATTCGGAGTACTGTTATGTTCTAAAAAAATGAAACTTGAATGCATGTCTAGCTGTGCCCCTGCACATGAGGCTATATCTAATGCAGAAAACAAATGCAAATCTTAAGGACAAAACAAATCATAATAGGGAGTTGGAATTTAAAGCAGAAAACGAGTCTATAGTCTATACTGCTTCAAGCAAATGCAAATAAGCTCTGGGAATTGAGTGAACAAAGCCTTTGTATCTATTTACAAGCTTACTTGGGTGCTTTTCGAGAAAAGGCTTTTGAGTGAATATAGGCTTTTGAAAAGGCTATGTTTGGCAGACATAAGTCTCTGCCTTCTAGCTTTTGTACTGTTCAAAAAGTCTTTAAAAGTTTCTAGTTGTATGTTTGGCGTGACGATTTTTAAGAGTTTTTCAAAAATTAAAATATCTTTTTTGACATGCTACGGGGAGTAGCATCCGAGAAACTCAGAAAAGCCCGTGACTTTTAGTACTAATTAGTCCTAACAGCTTGTATACCAAACCGAACTAAATCAAACAGTCAGATTTTTACCAAACAGCTACCACCTTTTCTTTTTAAGATCTTTTAATTCACTAAAAGCTAACAGTTATTAAAAAGCTCACAAAAGTATCTTTTCGGCTAGTTGTGTCAAACACACCCCTGCATAAACAGCTAATATAAGAAGTTGGTCAAAACAACTAATATAAATACAACTAACTTCAATAAACTAATGTAAATAACTATAAATCTATAACTATCAACATGGTCAAAGACTTCCGAACCGTTCAAGTCACGCTCCCCAATTTGGGTATTTTTTAGATATGGTCTTTTTTCATAGTTTCTTTTTCAGTTAATTCATGAAAATAGTTCTACAAAATTATCGTTTTACACATAGCAAACAACTATCTTTATAATTATAGGATAAAATATTAAAATTAGTATTTTTATATGTTTTCCAAATATACTAATCCACTCTTGCTCTTCCATTGAACCAAACATAATATCTTGTTAAACAATTCTATTTTCCTCCCTTCATCTGCCCCACTCTTTTGAACAAAACAAGCCGTAAAATATGGTGTAAGATCAGGATAACAATTTGGAGTATAGCTAAGAGAACATTGAAAGGCGAAAGCAAAAGGCCGAAATATGTTTGGTTGCATCACAAGAACTTGCACATAGGCACATACATCACATTCTTTCATCTTCACTATTTTAATAATTTTCGCTTATTGGAAGCATAACTGTACAAATTATCCCTTTCTAAAGGAAGGGACAACATAGTATAAACTAACTTATTTCATGCAATAGATTAGGATGAACACCAGTACATGAATTTATGTCCCTTCTGCCCATAAGCGAAATAAATTTATCCCTAAACACCAAAAGAGGGCATTTGTGGATCAAATTACATCCATTATAACCCTCTTTTAAGAACACAGTGCTCTTTGCACCTTTATTTGTAATGTAAAACATACCATGTTGTTTGATCAAGCAAAGCAATAGTTTGGCTGGCAACCTATATGCAGAATGAAATGCCTCTATTTGAGCAGAGGTCAACCGCTTCTCCATGGTCAAACTAAGCATTTCATGAAGCACCGCCACCACTCTTTTTCTGGCCTTTGGATCGGAAATGTCGAATCTTCTTGCATTCAAGTAAGGAGATGGGAACTCCAACTTCTGCCATCTTAGAACTTCCTCAAGATAACTCTTGTTAGGCCTAAAACCAGCTGGAAAACTCAAACGAAAAGAAAACGGACCAGAAAAGTTCCCGTCTTTGGATATTCTTGCTTTCTTTTCATCAAAAATCAAATCATTCTCACACAGCAAACTTTGCTCCCTAGCAGTGACTGCCAATGAAGAATCCCAATTCTCCAGGTGAAGACAATCTCTCCCATTAACGCATTTCATCAAGAAAAATTGTGGGTATTTTGAGATCATAGAATTCTTGTAATCATGAGGTAACCCTAATTCATTTTGAATCAAATCAATGTTTTCCAAAGGCAATCTACAATCAACTGATAACATTAACAACTTCCGCAAGGTATTTACCAGAATGGGTTCCATTTCCAATCGCACTTTTTCTTCTTCTGCGGCAATTTCCCTAGCTTTCTTACTCAGCATAACTGCAGGAGGCTTTCCAGTACCACCAGTGACATAGAAAATTGTAGGGTACCTTTCAATGGCATTTATGAAATTCCACTTCTGAACGAACCCTACTTCCTTTTCAAGGTCTCTGAGAAGGAGGCTCTGGTATCTTTGAGACTCGATAATGGATTTTAGCTGTAAAATCAAGGACGGCTTCTTCTGAAGATCCATTACTCTGTCCAACTCATGAATTCTATGGTAAACCTTCTGTTTTGGTCTCCCTCCTCCGCTGGACTTGTACACGGTTTGGAGCAACATGTGGGCTAATTTCCTTGATGAAGTTCGGGTTGAGTGTTTCAGAGATATGTTTTGAATCATTGATAATGGAGTAAAGAAGCTCATAGAGTCTTAGAAACTGAGAATATCATCAGCCATGGGAGTGGAGTGAAGTTTCTATCATGCCCACCGGCTGGAGGCGGGCTGAGTAGAACTACTATTGCTTTTTTTAGGCCTTCTAAACTTTAGGCCTGTGCGAATGGGCTGAGTGCACCTGCCCTGGGCCGGCCCTAGTTGGGGTTGTGGATGTTGGGTAAAAGCGAGCAATCCTGCATTCCTGCAGTTATTGGCTGGTTTTTACTGTTTATGGGTTCGTACTCGCTCCTCATCGTTGGAGTGTCATTGCAGTTAGGGGTGGGTACGTTCCGAATCCGTCCGGGTAACTGATATATTTTGAGGAATCATCGATTTCACTTAACGGATAGGTTCGGTCCGGGTACTCCAAGTTTTGGAATAGGAATCGGATCTTACCCGCCCCGTTTGAAACGGGCCGGTTCGGTCTGAGTTCTCGGTTCTTTTTCTTTGTAAAACAATACTGCTATGTTAGCAAAGTATCTAGTGGTTATAACATTATCCGACTAAATAAGTATCAATGTCATATTGTCACCATAATATAGTGCAAATTCAAAATAACAAATATAAAACAACATTTGAAATTGGTTAACAAAATATCTAACCACAAATCTATAAATTAAATAACACAAAAACACCCAAATTAAACAACACCAAAATTTAAAATGTAGAAGTTTAGACATCATTATCCATAAACTAAAACGATATCACTATAAAGTCAGAAGAAACTAAACTAGTTATCATACGCATTTGTCTATGAAAACAATTTAAAGCTAATTAAATCTCAAAATATAAGTGAGATTATGATAATTAAATAAATATGTCACACTTGATTGAGTAAGAGTCTTCGTTTACAAAAAAATATTACATAAAGAAAGTTTGATGCATTTGCAATAGAGAACTGGGGAAATAAATTGGGATTTTTATGGACTTTGACAGTCTTTTTAATAGATTGTCAAGTTTCTTTTGTTGAGAGTCTTTGTCTAGACGTAATAACATGATAAACTTTCTCTTATTAGTATGTTTTATTAAATGTAATAGATTTTTTTAAAATAACATTATAAAATGGGTCAGTCCGGGTACCCGTTTTTTCAAGTTTCAAGACTCGTACGGTTCCTCAGCTTTTAAAGACCCGCCATGCCCCAAACCATTTGACTTTTCTAAAATTAGGCATGACCCTAACCCGACCTGAACATGTATTATCCGGCCCGACCTGCGATTTCTCTACCCGTTTGCCCACTCCTAAGTGCAGTAGGTAAACAGTCCGCCATAAGTTGCCCAAAAAAGAATTTGATTTTAGGAGGAATATTTAAATTCCACATGCGGATCCAGCCGCACCAATCACTACTATTGCTCCTGTAATCAAGCTTCTATAACAACTCTTAACTTAAAGAACTCTTAACATTCATGTGTAAACTGAAAATTTTTGTGCACCCCTCTAACAAAAAATTGATAGAACCTTTTCCACATTCCAACGTTTACCATCCTCCGAACGCAAGGCAGCCACATCTGTATCCTTTATGCCCAGTGGTCTTGTCGATTGCACTATCCCGAACCCACTCCTTAGTAACCATGCATTTGCCCTAACTTACACCTCCACACCACTTCCTACATACACGCTAGCGGGTATTCTCTATGATCACTGGTTGAGCCTCAGAGATGCTCATCTAAATGAAAGATGAATTCCTTCCTGAATGAGCTGTGAGGATAGATCCCTCCTGATAATATTGGGACTTATAAACACGCCCGATAAGACTATTCGGCTCCATAAAAAACCGTCAAGCTTGCTTAGCCAACATGGCAATATTAAATTCTTTTATTCTGCGAAAACCAAGTCCTCCCTCATGTTTAGGCTTACATAATCCACTCCAAGCTTTCCACTGAATCCCTATTTGCTCAAACTTGGATCCCTTTCACCAATAACCATTCATTAAGACTTGTATCTCATCACTATGAGATTTAGGTAATAAAAACATGTTCATCGCATAAGTTGGCATAACTTGAATGACATTTTTCAAAAGGACTCCCCCCGCTCGCCCTCAATAAGAACTTGTTATTTCAACTCTTCGTCCTTTTCAAATCCTTGAGTAAACTCTGAGTTGCTTTCTTCTCACTTCCAACTTAAGACGGCAAACCGTAGTAAAGAGGTTTGCTGTGACACTGCACTTGGATGTACTTGAATTTGAAATTCAATATTTATTTGAATTTCCTAGCGAATAAAATTGTGTAACAAAATGGTATATTTAATTAATGAATGATTAATTAAATTATTTATCGGGTCCATAATACTGAGAATGAGCTACCAAATATTTAGTTGGGTCATCATAATAATTATAGAAGCCCTATAAAATGCCAACTAAAGTTGAGGGAAATGTTTGGGCAACTCTAGTGCTATTTGGACCCCACCTGTCAGAAATAGCAGGAATAATTAGGAGGGACTTCTTACACTCACTTGGTACATTGTATAAGGCACATAAACCTCAAATAATAGGGAGGGGGACAACCCAAAAGGGGTTGGTGCAGACAAGGGGATGGGAAGCCTCTTAGAGACAAGAACCCACACCCCAAGTCTCACTCATTCAGAGTACATGGTGTTGATTGAGTGAAGTACCTCCCCCTATCCTTTGGGCAACCAAGTGGGAGAAAGAGCTCTAAGAAAGTTTTTCACCTAAGCTCAAGCTTGAGGAAGAAATAGGAAAGAAATCCAAGAGGGAAAAAGCTAGGAGTTGAGGTAAGAACTCATCTAGTATTTATTAGCTAGTATTGTTTTGATATAATTTTTAAGAAATCATATGGTGGATTAAACAAGAGATTCTACACGTTCAAAAGTGTAGAATATTGTTATAAAGTGGTGATATTTAACTTAGAAGAGTCGTGGAATCGATAGGAGTTCAAACCGAATCTGCAGACCACGAACACCGCCTGGCATTCACGAAAACCGCCCGGCTTTTGGCTGCTGTCCAGATTTTTCGTTTCAATCGGCCTAGAACGGGGATTGATCGAGAGGCTTAGCAAAGGCAACTATTGTAGCAAATCATAAGGTGAGGATGACTGACTATATTGCTTATAATTAGTGAGTTTCATAAGATTATCTAAGGTAATTAAATGTGATTTTGCATGGATTACTAATGATTAACAATGCCTACATGAAAATACCATTGTCTATGAGTAAATGAAGCATGATTTACAAATTTAGAACAAATTGTGTATGATTATATGATATGAATATGATGGCATGATATTTGAATTAACTATGAAACCTTGTGATGAAATATACTTTTACTTCATGTAAAGAATTCATGAATGGATAAAAGTGATATTTTGGATATTGAGATTAAATTATATTTGGATTGGAGAATCAATTGGAATGAAGTATATGATTATGAATTAAGAACTTGGTTGTTCTAAATTTATCCGACTAGTATTGAAATAATAGTCGGGATGTTAATAAGAATAATGATAGAATTAATCCTAAGGAATTGGATGGTAAGAAGTCATGCCTTAAGTAGTCTTAAGAGATACTCCGTACTTTAAGGTTGAATTGTATGTGTTGTAAGTTATATTAGGGGTAGGCCTTAAGGGCCACTCAAGATAATTTAATTCTAGGCATAGAGAATGCGCTTAGGGATTGAATGGTGTGACTACGAGCGGGACTCTAGCACGTCGTAATGGTGACTAGAGCGAGACTCTAGAACAAAAGTAGTGGTGACTACAGCGGGGCTCTAGCACAATGTAGTGATGACTAGAGCGGGGCTCTAGCACGATATATGATGACTAGAGCATGGCTCTAGCATGACGTGGTAATGAAATAGGACGGGGCTCTATGATCATGCTATAACGCACTAGGGTAAAGCCCTATAATGGCGTAGTGAGCTACTAAAGGTGTTATGACGATCGTGAGTCGTGACTAGTGGTCACAGGGAATAGGGAAGGTCATTTAAAAATGAAGATGGGCCCAAGGCCGACTACTTGACTTTATATCAAGTAAGGATTATTTTCAAACAGGGTAACCTAGGGTTACGGCCTATATTATGATATCCCCCTATTTGAGGGTCTTAGAAATTGAAACATTGATTATATACAATGTAGTTGTCATTGTACTTTCAAAATACTTCAAAGTACTGACCTCCCTTTCACGGGGGAGACCACCTCACAATTTCAGGTAGAAGTTGAAGCTTGCTACCATCGCTTGTTGTCTCGGGAAGATTGAGGAGAGAAGACGTGGTTCACGCTTCCTCCATTTCTGTTTCCAAACATTGATAATAATGTTCATAGATACTATTTTCTGAATAATTATTTGGGGGCTTGTATGCCTAAGTATGCCAAGTGTGGATTTAACACTTGTATTAATTTTTCCGCCGCTTCAATGAATATTTTACATTATGTTTGTTTATGGATGTACTACGTATGAATGATATTCAAGAAGCCTAGTATAGTATGGAGTGTTGGACTGTGGTTGACTATTCGTACTGTATGGCGATTTGTTGACGTGTTCGGGTAGGTCTGAGGCTTGACAGTTGCTCTCCCTTCAAGCCACCCCTAGGAGTTACAAAAAGGCATTCTTATTTAATTCTCTTACATTTGGGCTCAAAGTTAAACTTGATTTATTAAAAATAACTACTTGCCCTAAAACAAATTCATGTTGATGCAAAATACCTTTGATCTTTTGGCACTTTGAAATCTTAGCTTAGAAAAAAAGTATCATCTGCAAAAATAAGCAAGACACCCTTGGAGCTCCCTTGCACACCGCCACACCATGATAATATCATGTTCTCTCAAACCGAAGAAGAAGGGCACTTAACCATTCAGCCACAAGAATAAATAGATATCGGGACAAAGGACCCCCCTAACGTAACCCCCTCTCTAGGACAATAGGGCCAATCCCCTCTTTATCAAACTTAACAAAGTAATTAATCGTTGAGACACACTCCATCACCATATTCACCCATCTATTATCTAAGCCCATTTTTAGCATTATTTATCTGAGAAAAGGCCGTTTCACACGATCGTAAGCCTTACTCATCTAATTTTAAAGCCACATATTCTTATTTTCCTTGTTGCTTCTGATTCAAAAAATGTTGTGTCTCGAAAGCCACTATAATATTATCAACAATGGATCTGGCTGGAGTAAAATCACTTTGATTCTCCCAAATTAGAGAATTTAAAATAATCTTCATTCTATTTTATAAGATCTTCAATTTTTTTTATAAACCACATTGCCCAGGGAAATGGGTCTCCAATCCCTCAAACTATCTGACTTTGTCACTTTTGGTATTGAAACAATATTCCTAATATTCTATGTTGAAGTTGAACTCAAGTTTTATCAACAAAGAGCCAAAACAACAATCTTGTAGAGGCGGATAGATGCACGAAGTATTTCCACTCTATTGCCAAAGACATGTGGCTAGTAACTGTATTACCTCCATTATTAAAGAGGATAATGGACAGATAACTACCTCTTCCAGAGATGTAGCACATGAATTTCAGAAGTATTTTGCTGGTATGTTGGGTACCTCTTCATATTGTAGTCCCTTAGATAAAGATATTGTCAAAAATGGGAAATTGGTGGATCCTGGGATGGTAGCTAAACTAGTGATACCTATCTCTCACAAAGAAATTATGGATGCCTTATTTGATATTGGGGAAGATAAAGCATCTGGTCCGGATGGGTTTTCATCAGGTTTCTTCAGACAAAATTGGAAATTGGTTGGGGGAATTTTATCGGAGCAGTGTTGGAGTTCTTCCCTCAAGGCAAACTGTTAAAACGAATGAATCACACCACAATTGCCACAATCCCAAAAAATTCTCATAATCCTTTTGCAGGAGATTTCAGACCAATATCTCGCACTAATGTGTTTTATAAGACGATCACTAAAATCTTAGCTACTAGAATGCAACCTTTGTTAGCTGAGGTTATTAATCCTGCCCAGAACACTGTTGTAGAGGGGAGAGGGATTGTAGATAACATTTTTCTTGCTCAAGAACTTGTATGAGGATATGCTAGAAAGAAAATATCTCCTCGATGCCTCATCAAAATTGACCTAAGAAAATCTTATGACACTGTTTCATGGGAGTTTTATAGAGAGACACTCATGGAGATGGGTTTCCCTCCTATTTTTGTTGGCTGGATTTGGGAGTGCATATTCACACCATTTTACTCTGTAGCTATTAATGGTGGTCTCGATGGCTTCTTTAAAGGCAAGAAAGGGTTAAGGCAAGGAGATCCAATGTCCCACACTTCATTCATTCTGTGTATGGAGTACCTATTGTTGGTCCCGGTTATCAAGGTAACAGTCTAGAGGGGGGGTGAATAGACTGTTATGGTTTTTAACTTTTTCAAGCTAAGTACCAAGGTTAACAGAATAGCCTGCTCTGTTTAGAACAAACTGGCAGCCTGCTCTGTTTAGAACAAACTGACAGCGGATGGTCTTCTGGTAAGTGTTCTGTCGGGGTAGCCTCACAGAGGAGCAAAGGCACTGGGCCTTCTGTTAACTCACAGGAGGGGTTCTGCTGAACACATATACCACTTCTATGGAGTTAGACAGTTGTAAACAAAATGCAAGAATTAAAAGCAGTAAGTAAATGACACTAGGGATTTTATAGTGGTTCAAGGAACAACTTGTTCCTCTAATCCACTGTTCCACTAAGCTTGTAATAGACCAATTACAACACTTAAGTCCTAGCACTTAAAAAGCTCTCCACGTCTTCTTCAAGTGTAGATGTCTCCTAGGATGCACTTCCTGGCTTCCTTTAAGACTGGTCTTGTTTCACTGAGTCTTCTTGAAGTATAACCACTTCACTACTTGAGCTACTTTAAGATGCCCTTCTTTGCAAAAGTTGTTCTGTAAAAAAAAAACACAGTTTTTCTCCAACTTGCTTCGTCACAAAAGATTTGTAAATGAAGTGCTTGAAGTTGTTGAAGAACTGGAGGAACTTGCTCTTGTTGGAGTAGAAGGATATGTGAGATTAAGATCTTTCCAACGTAAGCTTTTTCTTATTTGATGGAGATAGAATTTGAATCTCAAGAAAGCTTTTTGAAGATGTAGAGTAAGCAAAAAAAATCCTGCGGTTGTTCTTCATCATGTATCTTTTATACTGAGGTTGTCTTCCCGTTGGAGGAGGAGACAACTGCATTGAATGCGCGTACTGTTTGAGTTGACCGGTTGGGCCCGCAAGTTTGACGGCTTGCTATTTTGGGATAGGCTTTCCAGAATTCTCGGTCAATCATCAGCTTTAACTCTTTGGAGTGTAGAGCTCATTAAATGAGCATTAAATGTTGTCCTGTAGCGTTTCCGTTGAGTATGAGCTAGCCGTTGAGAGAATCTTCCGTTAAGGTAGCCGGCTTAGCTCGCATGAGAAATCTCCAAGTGTGAGGGCTTCTGTTGCGTTGTTCAGAGGGGCAGTTTCAGAGAGCCTTTACCATTTCTGTTTAGTAGCATTCCAACAGAGGGCCAAAAACACTTCTGCATGGTAAAAGTCCAACAGAGGGCCTGCAGGTCTTCTGCCAGTCGATTACTCTAAGAAATGCTTATACTTAGAAAATTTCTAATACATCACATCTAATGGGGGTAGTCTAATAACCTAACTAAACTAGCATCATCAAAATCTAAATACATGTATTCCTTACACCTATCTCGCTTGCTGTGCTTTAAAACTTCATCTCCTGACTTCAACTTCCACCCTAAATGTGGGAAACTAAAGATTTCTCACCTTATCATTGCCGGTGACCTTATGTTGTATTCATGAGGTGACCTATCTTCCATCCTTATCCTTCTAAAATGTATGGAAGAATTTCAGGCTACTGCAGACCTATCAATCAATGCTAATAAATCAAACATCTACCTTGTCGGGATTGATAGGCAAAGCAAAGAGGAGATCATGAATCGCATTGGATTTTCTGAAGGACAGTTCCCAGTCAGGTATTTAGGTATCCCTCTAGCCCCCTTGAGGGTGTCACTTGCACAATATATTTCCCAATGATAGAAAAAATTGAGAAATTCATCTCTAATTGGAAAACAAAGTGTATAAGCTATGCAGGTAGACCGAAGCTCATTAAAACTGTGATTCAGGAAGTCCAATCCTACTGGCTTCAGTCTTTTCCTATTTCGCCTACAGTTCTAGATAGAATTACATCTAAATGCGGGCATTTGTTATGGGGTGATTACAAAATTGACCATGATCAGAGAGGACTCGTGATTAAAGCGGGGGTGGGGTGGTGGTGGTGGTGGTGGGGGGACAATGAATGTGGTGCAACTACTCAATTCCTTCTGCATTAATGGGAAGTTAATTATCGGCCGAGAAGGTGTATGACATACTCAAATGCAAAGAGTCTAGAAAACCTTGGAATCCTTGGATGTCTTTTATATGGAAAAGATACATTCCACCAAAAAACAAATACATTCCACCAAAGTTTTCATTATTTTTATGGTTAAGCATGAGAAATAAATTGCCAACATGTGATAACCTGATGTTCATTGTTATTGCAAGAGAGTGTTGTTTCTGCAAATTGCATGTGGAATCTATTTTAATCTCTTCTTTCTTTGCCCCTTTACTAGCCAAGTTTGGGTAGAAATCAAGAAAGGGCTTGAAATGAGAAAGAAACCTACTACTCTCTTGAGTGTGATTAAAGTGTGCAAAAAGAACTATGGAGGTGTAATGATTAAAAGTAAGATTGTCCGTTGATTGCTGGCGCGGCTGGAGTTGAACGATCATCCAAAAAGGAAGAGACACCCAAGGAAGAGACAGAGGTAGGTGCACCCAAGGATTTCTGAAACGAGAAAAATGATTCATCAAATCGGGCATGTCTAGAGATGTAGGTGCGGCCAGAGTTATTATCATAGCATTTAAAACCCTTGTGATGGGTACTATAGCCGATAAAAGTACAGGGAACTGAGCGAGGAGAAAATTTGTGTTCGGTATGAACCCGTAAGCATGGATATACTCGACACCCAAATGGATGGAAGGTAGAGTAATCCGGTATATTCCCATAAATTAGTTCATAATAAGTGGAATTTTGCAAGAGAGAAGAGGGCAGCCGATTTATGATGAACACAGCAGTTGAGAAAGCATCAACCCAATAAGATACAGGAACACCAGAGTGAAAAAGCATTGCAAGCCCCATTTCAGTGACATGACGATGTTTTCGTTCTGCACGCCCATTTTGAGCGGCAGTGGCAGGACAAGACATCTGATGATGGATGCCACAATTACGATAATGAGCTTGAATTTTGAAGTAGGTTTCTTTCTCATTTATTGTTCTACCATTAACTAACCTACCATATACAAGGATATCCTACCATATTATAATAAAACATATCGTACAATTATATGCTATCAGTCCGGTAAGAGCTAAATTGTATTGTTCAATGTTCTAAAAGGCGCTAGTCGGGCGCCAGCACAACGCCTAGCGCCTAGGCGGGCGCCTAGGCGGGCGCCTAGGCGGGGACTAGTCGGAGACATAAAAATTGCATTTTTATCTATATTTTTGCATAAATATGATAAGTAGTATTGTATTTTTGTGTGTATAAAATACATATATACAAAAACATTAACAAACATGAATGATAGAATTATCACATTTACTATGATAACTAATCACTTAACTTCATTGTGTTATAAATATAAATAATGATAAATTTAGGTATATATACAAATAGGTAAGAGATCAAATACAAACCATGCTTAAAATACTAACCTACAAACTCAATAATATGCAACAATTTGAACTTCAATATGCAGTACAAATAATGTAAAGATGCACTTTGTGAATTTCAATATGCATTACAAATAATATGCAACACTTTGAACTTTAATATGCAGTACAAATAATATGCAACACTTTGAACTTCAATATGCAGTACAAATAACGTAAAGATGCACAGTTTGTGACAGTTTGTAGGTTAGCATGGGAAGACTAGTTTGCATGTGATCTCACCCCTAAACAAATATATATATATATATATATATATATAGTTTTATCATAATTTACAATTTCATTTCTTTATATTCATGGCTAAAGTTAAAATACATATATTGCTTAGAAAATTAAAATTAAAAAGTGAAGTAATGTTCGGCAAATCTAGACGGCCTAGGCAGCTGATTAGGCGCTCTAGGCGGGCAACTAGGCGCCATAGGTGGCCGACTAATTCACCTAGACGGCAAACCAATTAGTCGGAGCGCCTAGACAAAAATCTGGGCGCCCGACCACCGCCTAGCGCCTAGGCGGGGACTAGTCGGGCGCCTAGAACGATTTTTAGAATAGAGGTATTGTTTACTTGCTTTGGAAAGCTAGGAATGAAGTCATTTTTGGTAACATATAAAAGTCATTGTTTATAAAAGTTTGTTTAGATTTTACCCGGCTATTTTGATTGACTTTTGAAGACATGTGTTTTTGAGCTTGGTTTGATTTGGATCACTTAAGCAAATTGTGGTTGTATTGCTTAAGTGAGGTAGGGGTATGCCCATAAAATGATGTATTTAATTTTTTGGGTGGTTTATACAAAGTATAAGTTTACCTTTCATCTAAAAGAAGTACTCTTATTTCACGCCTACTTTCAAAGTTTGGACATTTAAATTAGAGAGAATTTTACTTTACACCCCACTTTTTGGATGGTATTGAACTTTGCACCCCGTTTTCAAAAAACTTTGAATTTGCACCCCATTTCACTTAATAATCCTTTGAGTTTGCACTCCATTCAGGAATTTTTATACACAAAGTGTTATATAATAGAGTGCAAAGTCAAAGCTTTTACAAAATGAGATGCAAAGTCCAAACAAAGTCAAATCCCCCCTTTAAATTAGGGAAAAGTGTCAAATAGGCCTCCATATTAATACGAAAAAGTCAATTAAGCCCCCCGAACTAAAAAAACATTCAATTAAACCTCCGAACTAAATATAATATGACAAAACATTACTTTTGGCAGGATATTAACCATTCACGGTTAAGTTGCATGTGTGACAAATGATGTGACATATTTTTACATTTTCTTTTTCTCTTTTTCTCTTTCTTTCATTTTTACCTTATCTCTTTTTAACCGCTTAACATCCTGCTAAAAGGACTATTTTGCTTTGTTATATTTAATTTGGGGGTTTAATTGAATGTTTTTTGAGTTCGGAGGCTTACTTGACTTTTTCGTATTAGTAGGAGACCTATTTGACACTTTTTCATTTTAATTATTTTCATTTACCATTCATATAATCATATGTAAATTACATTCGGTAAACATGCCATTGCTTCAGCCTTCAGCTGCAGCTTCATGATTCGTCAAACTTTCCTTTCAACTATAGATCAAGCCCTCGAGCTCCACTATTAGCCATCGTCCCGTTCCGCAGCTGGATTCGATTCCTCTAGCATTCAGATATTTTAATATTCTCTGGAACTATAGATTGTAAGAATATGTTTCTTTTTCCTTTTCCTTTTCCCTATTGTGTTATGCATTGATAAATCTCGTGAACAATTTGAATTAATTCATCACGCTGAAAATGTTCCTTTTTAAGTGACAAAGAGTAGTTTTTCGATTCTTGGCCTCAAATTCGAGTTAATGAGTTAGGGATTTTGCGGTTTGGTGTACTCATCCTCCAAAGAAAGTCTTCTTATCGATGTAAAATCAGGAACCGGTCAACAGCTTGCATAGTATTTTAGTTTTTGACCATTTGATTCTGGTTGAAATCGTTGGTTAAGAGAAGGAAGATGGGTGCATATGCTATGACCTAGCGTTGAGCTGTATAGTTTGTATGTGGTTAATATTAAGCTATATAGCCCCTACAGCCTTAGCTTTTTGTTTCAGAGAATCACAAAAATTTAAAAACCACGGCAGTTTAAATGCTTATCCACTGAATTTTCTTACTATTTAATAGGCTGGGTTTGATCTTTTTTGGTTTAGGAAAGAAAGAGGATGTCGGGTCGACAAATGAAGAGAATATTGAAAGAGCAAGAAGATGCTCTGCAGAAGCAACAAGACAGTGAGGATGATTCAGACTCCCCTGGCAGTTCCTCCCTTTCTAAAAAAAACCCATTTGATATTCTTGATGAGGAAGACTCTGAGGAGAAAGAACAACTTAATAACTATGATGGCGTCGGCCAGGTGAGACCTAGGATATCTACTCTCTCAGCCAATGTAAATAAAACACAACAACAACAATAATCATATTCTTTATGTTTGGGTTTATGAATATACTCTACCTTTATGCTTTCTCTTTACGCATCATTGATTCAAGCATTTGATTGTTCTTTTCTTGTGGCACGAGTCTTGAAAATGTTCCCTTTAGATTTTGTGTAGCCATTACTATTTTCAAGTTTATAGCTAAAGTAGATTCCCCAAAATCTTTTGCGACTAAGGTTTGGGTGGTGTTATAGCTAAAGTAGGTCATATGTGCAATATCTAGTTATCTCTACATGACAAGAGAAGCCCATGAGGCCTATGGACGGGAGACTCTAAAAGAGTTACTGTTCATGTTTCGTCTAAACTACCAATTATGGGACAGAAATATTATCTGCTTGTACTAATACAACAGCAACATCCAAGCCTTAGTCCCAAAAAGTGTTTGGGGTCGGCTAACATGTATTGATATATGAAATCGATGAAAAAAAGAATGGATAAAAGTATTAAATAAGATAAAAATGTTAAGATAAGGAAAAAAAGATAAGATAAAAAGAAGATAAGAAAGAGAAAAAAATAAAAAAGATAAAATGGGATTATTCCTCCGGACCTCCACACATATATTGTCCCTCCACTTTGCTCTATCCAAAGTCATACTCTCATCCAATCAACCCAATAATTAGCATACCATCTCTGACCCCTCTAATCCACGTCTATTAGGCTCTGTTTGCAAACACAACTAAAAAAGCACTTTCCAGCTTTTGGCTTAAAAAAGCTAAAAAAGATGTTTTCAAATTACAACTTCTACTTAAATGAATTACTTAAAAGCTAAAAGCTAGAATCTGTTTTTTACTTTTTCTATTACACAAAAAGCACTTATTTTACCAAACACCACCAACTTTTACTTTTCAAAATCACTTTTTTCTCAGAGTAAAATGCATTAATAGTCCCTAAACTATCCATATCATATCGTTTTGGTCCTTGAACAAATAAATCTATCATTTTAGTCCCTAATCTATTTACTCCATATTAATTCGGTCCTTCTGTTAACATTGTGACGTTAAACAAACGGAATGTGATAATAAGTTAGTTCATGTATGTGTAAATCAACATACTTATTAAACAAAATATAACTAATAAATTTTCTGATATAATTAATATCTAAATAAATTAGAATGAAAATTACTTTCAAATCATAATACTCTGTATAACGCATTGGATAAAGTAATAATTTAATAATATACGTAGTATAATTTAGGATGCTTTTATTTGGACTGGTGAATCTTTGGTCTCTGCATATTTTATAATTGTCTAAGGATGTTTTCTTTTGGATTGAAATTTGCTTGTCTGGTCTGGTCTGGTCTAGTCTATTTAAGTTTGGTTTGGTCTGGTCTGAACTAGTCTGGTCTGGTCTGGTAAACGTCTGGTCTCTGTGTATTTTATAACTACAGAAGTCTGGTTTGGTCTGGTCTGTTTAAGTCTAGTCTGGTCTGGTCTGTTTAAGTCTGGTCTGGTCTGATCTGGGACTGAAAAAAGTCCAAAAGAAAACATCATAAAAGTCTTGTCTGGTCTGTTCTGCAGGTCTGATCTGGTCAGGGATTGAAACCGGTCCAATAAAAAACATCCTTACATACATATTCCTGATACGAATTAATAATGTTCAAGTTTTCAATTAAAGTATAACTTACTTGATACAGTTTATAAAAATTTCGGGGTCTTTATATATGTGTGTGTGTCTTAGTGTGTATAATCACTTATTCATTTTTTTAACGATATCATAATTATGAATATTACGTCAGTAGATACTCTAATTACAAATTTATTTATTAAGCTATTATAGTATATTGATCTAATTTAAATCAATATTTTTTTATTAATCACATTAGTTTAAGAATTTTCCTTGTTAAATACTATGTATAAATATTACCACTGTGCAAAAGATTTTCCTGCTATGCAAATAAAACTGAATTTTTCATCCCACGCGTACATTACACGTTAAGTACTTAAGTTTGGGAGTTTTACTAATCTTTATTTTTGCATATGCAATGAGAATATGGTGGAAAACCAAACAAAAAACTATAGAGTCCAAAGAAATGAAAAAAAATTATGTTAATTTATGAAACATTATATTTAATAACTTCATAATTAATAATGATTAATGATTAATGATTATGAAGAATTTTATAATTCTATAAATAGAAATAATTAAAGATTGTGTAAATATTTAATTAATAGTTACAATGTATAAATAACACATTGAAAATGAAATAAATATAAATATAATAATTGAAAAATAGAAACGTAAAAAATTCAAATTTCATTTGGACAAATTAAAATAAAGATATAATAATGTAATATTCTGAAACTAGATTAGCTACTAAAAAATTACTAATATTTAGATAGTTCCAAATTAGGATATCACATTTGCTCTAGCTCTACCGTCAATTTAAACGCAAGAATTAACTGAAGGACTTGATTAATATAGATCAAATAGAATAAGGACTAAAATGATATATTTAGTAGTTCAAGGACCAAAACGATATGATGACGATAGTTTGAGGACTATTTATGTATTTTACTCTTTTTCTCAAACACTACCAACTTTTACTATTAATCACTTTTTTACCAAATCATTTAAAAAAGTTAAAAGCACTTCCCAGTTGGGTTTGCAAACAGAGCCTTAGAGTCTTCCTCTCCCTCTCCTCTCCACCTCTTCTCCCAGCCTCTCAACTTGTACTAATCAAATTGAAAAGTTACAAACCATTCTTGTAGGTGAATTTCTGTACAGAGTTCTAGTGGAGCGCTGTTTAATGTTTAAAGTAAGATCACATTTAGGGATGTGTTCAAATTTCATGCTCACTTCATTGAGGCTCATTTTCTATGTAAATGTATGATTAGTTGTTAGTTAGATTATGGTATTCTAGTTTTTTAGGATGGTATTTTAGGCTTAAATTTATTACAAGGCTAGGCATTTTTATTCATGCTGTATACTGTAGGTAGTGAGACACAAGTTTTGAGTTAAGTAACCAAGAGTGCAAGAGTGCACAAGCCAAGGAAAGCATTTAGTAAGGAGAACTCATTACTTTCCTTGGGGTTTCAAATAAAATAATTTGGTATTCCAATTCTACCATCATTATTACGACTTGTGAATGAATAATGATGAACATAACACAAAGTTTATTAGGGGCGAAAATGGACCTAACAATAGCTTCATATAAGAAATAATGCCTTACAAAAAAGACCATTCAGTTGTTCTAAAAAAGACCATTTAGTCGTTCTAAAAAAGACCATTCAGTCGTTCTAAAGAAGGGATGGATTATGTATTTTGGATTTCTTGTTAAATTGGCTAAGACCATATAGGTTTGCTAATAATTGAAGCCAGACTTTAGCATGCCATTCCTGGTTAATTTACATCTCTGGCCTTTATGCCATTTTCATGCTTTGATGTGCAGGCCGATAAGCCAGAGATTACTAAGAAATCGTCTACAGTGAAGAATGATGAAAAACATTCCTCCATTGTTACAGATACCAATAACACATTCGTGTCATCTAATCTGAAGTCAAAGAAAAAGAAAAAGAAAATCAAGGAGAAGTCACATTCAGCCACCAGAAATTCTCAGAAGGGCTTGGAAGATATTTTGGAAAACTTATGTATCAGAGGAAGTTGTGAAGATATAGCCCCTCATTCAAGAGAAGAAAATTTGTTCAACATAAGTGGCATCAAGAAATCTTCAAATCCCATTCTACAAATTGATCCAAAATTTCTAAGTGCTGAAAATGAGTTGCGGAGGATATTTGGGTCTAAAGTAGTGAGTTCTTTTGAACGGAATAATCAAAGCGGAAGTTCTAGACCGGTACGTGGCAGTAGGCGTGGTGGCTCAAATCACAGGAAGACTATCCTTGTTCAACCTTCAGAGCATTGGCCACGATGGGATGGCTCTCTTACCATGGAACTTTTGGGAAACAATGATGAATTCAATTATTTCAGGTAATATATCCATTTTGACTTAATTTAATACTACCTCCGTCCCACTAACATTTTGACGAGGTGGTGTGGTTATTAAGAAAAGTGGGTTTATGTGATTGATATTGAATTGATAAAGTAAACATAAAGTAAGAATGATTTAGAACCACACAAATTTTAGCAAATTGGGTATGGGACAATCTCAGTGGGACGAACCGAAGAGGAAAGATGGGACAATCTTAGCAGGACGGAGGGAGTAAGCGGGACGGAGGGAGTAATAGATACCCCCCGGAAAAGAGACCTATTTGAAACATATTTTTCTGCAAATAAAGAGTCTATTTAAATACATGAGTAGCTAATCTCATTCTATTTAACATTTTATTTTAAGTATAACAAAATTAGTCAAAAAAAAGGCCCTAGTTTGAGTTGCCTCCTGTAGTTTTATATAATATGAATCTTCACTCTACTGAATTATAATAGATGTACAAAGACCCTATATATATACATGGAGAATCCTCTTCAGAAGGAAACTCTATTCTAAGGAAACTAAATCTCACAGAATATGGAATCTGGATCTGAGAGAATAAGGAAACTAGATCCCTGAGAATAAGGAAACAAAATCAAAGCTAATTATACATTATTTGACAGAATATCTATCTAAATCTACACTCCCCCTCAAGTTGGGAGTATATATGTCAACTAAACCCAACTTGCTCACAATCCCATCAAAGCTAGGCTTGAATAGTCCTTTGGTGAGGATGTCTGCCACTTGTTGTGAAGTTGGAACATATGGTATGCATAAACTACCATTTTCTATCTTCTCTTTGATGAAGTGTCTATCAACTTCCACGTGTTTAGTCCTATCATGTTGTACAGGATTGTTTGCAATGCTGATGGCAGCCTTGTTGTCGCAATACAATTTTATAGGACATTCTAGAGGTAGATGGAGTTCCTTTAGTACTCGCTTGAGCCAAATTCCTTCACAAATCCCGTTAGCCATAGCACGAAATTCTGCTTCAGCACTACTGCGAGCCACCACAGTTTGCTTCTTGCTGCGCCAAGTCACTAAATTTCCCCATACAAATGTGCAATATCCACTTGTTGATCTCCTGTCTGTGGTCGAGCCTGCCCAATCTGCATCAGTAAAAATTTCAACAGTTCTTTGAGCACTCTTCTCAAAAAATAATCCCTTTCCTGGAGATCCCTTAAGATATCTGAGAATACGGTATGCTGCATCCAAATGAGCTTGCTTAGGAGAATGCATAAACTGGGAGATGAGGCTAACACCAAAAGCAATATCAGGTCTTGTGTGTGATAAATATATCAACTTCCCAACCAATCTTTGATACCTCCCCACATTAACTTCATCACCTCCAATATCACAGAGTTTCTCATTTGGATCTATCGGCGTATCAACTGGTTTACAACCAGTCATGTGTGTATCAGAGAGTAAGTCCAGAATATATTTTTGTTGACTTACAACAATTCCCTTCTTCGATCTCGCCACTTCCATTCCCAAGAAATACTTTAGTGGCCCCAAGTCTTTAATCTCAAATGCCCGTGCTAGACTTCCCTTCAAATCATTAATTTCTTCAAAATCATCACCTGTGACAATGATATCATCAACATATACTAGTAAAACAGTAATTTTCCCATTTCCTTTGCGTTTAAAGAATAAGGTGTGATCACTTTGTCCTTGGGAATATCCCTGCTGTTTAACAGAGCTTGTAAATCTTTCGAACCAAGCTCGAGGTGATTGCTTTAAGCCATAGAGGGCCTTCTTTAAGAGACACACTTGAGATCCAAACTCATTTTCAAAACCAGGAGGAACATCCATATAAACCTCCTCTGCAAGCTTTCCATTCAGGAACGCATTTTTTACATCTAATTGATGTAATGGCCAATCTAAGTTCACAGCAACTGATAGTAGGACTCTAACCGTATTGAGCTTCGCCACTGGGGCAAAGGTTTCTGTGTAGTCAATACCATAAGTTTGAGTAAACCCCTTTGCTACCAGTCTCGCTTTATACCTCTCAAGTGTTCCATCAGAGTTGTATTTGACTGTGAACAACCATTTACATCCCACTAATTTTTTCCCATCTGGAAGAGCAACTTTAACCCATGTCTGATTCTTCTTAAGAGCATTCATTTCCTCCAGAACTGCTGCCTTCCACTCAGGAATCTGTAAAGCTACTTGTATAGATTTTGGGAACTCCACATGATTAAGATGAGAGGTGAAACAAGAAAAAGAAGGAGACAGATTCTGAAGAGACACATAATTAGACATAAGATATTTAATAGTGCATTTTCTCACTCCTTTTCTAAGGGCAACAGGCATATCAACTTCAGAAGGATTGAGATTAGAATCAAGAGTTAATGGAATTGGATCAGGAGAAACTTTACCTGTCTGTGGGGATTCATCTTGGTCGTGCATGGGAATGTTTGGCTGTACACCCTTCGGTGGACGTTTTCTAGAGTATGTTTGTCCAAATCTCTTGTCATATATTGAAGTATGTTGTAAATCATCAGGACTTTTAGTTATGGCAGATTCATGAGGGGTGATTTCATTTGAAATATCATTATCTAAGTTAAGATTCAAAAAATCTAAATCACCTACACTCACTGAAGCTTCTTGACTCCCCCTAGATAAAGGCTCCCCCTGAAGCTGAAGTTGAGGGGAAAAGAACGGTGATCTCTCAAAGAAATTGCAATCCATGGAGACAAAATATTTTTTTGAGACCGGGTCATAACATTTATAGCCTTTTTGAGAGGCTGAATATCCCAGAAAAATGCATTTTATTGCACGCGGATCAAGTTTAGACTTAGTTTTATCCCGATTAGACACAAACACAGTGCAGCCGAATATTTTGAAGGGTAAATTTACAAAAGGTTTAAGATCACAATTAAATTCATGAAATTTTTGGATAGGAGTTTGAAAAGATAAAGGTTTAGAGGGCATGCGATTAATCAAGTAAACAGCAGTTAAAAGGGCATCTCCCCAAAAATATTTAGGAACATGATTAGCTAGTAATAATGCTCGTGTGATTTCAAGTAGGTGTCTATTTTTCCTTTCCGCCACACCATTTTGTTGTGGCGTATCAACACATGAGCTTTGTTGGATCATTCCCTTTTCATTGAAAAACTGAGTCAGGGTATTAGAAAAATACTCCTGACCATTGTCACTACGAAATATTTTAATCGTCTCATTAAATTGAACTTGGATCATGTTGTAGAATTTTCTGAAAATATCGACTACTTCATGTTTGTCTTTCATCAGAAATAACCAAGTAAGACGTGTATGATCGTCAATAAAAGTGACAAACCACCTTTTACCAGAAGAAGTAGGGATCCTAGATGGACCCCAAATATCACTATGAATTAATTGAAAGGGTTTAGAGGGAATATAAATACGAGAAGGATAAGAAGACTTGTGATGTTTAGCTAAAGCACACGCTTCACATTTAAAAAAAGATGGATCTTTATTGATGAATAACTTAGGTAACAATCGTTTCAAATAAAAAAAACTAGGATGACCCATACGAAAATGCCATAACATAATATCTTGATCAGTAGACACAGACTCTAATTTATGAGGAGATTCTTGGGCAACCATACTTGAAGGCAGTCCATCTTCAAGATAATACAGCCCGTCGCACTCCCTAGCACTGCCAATCATCCTCCCCGAGTTCAGGTCCTGGAAATAGCACATAGAGGGTGAGAAAATAGCTAGACAGTTTAGCTCACGGGTTATTTTGCTAATGGACAGCAAGTTACATGACAATTTAGGGACATGAAAAACTTTAGAAAGAGTGATAGGTGGAGAAAGTTGAATTGTCCCTCTGCCAGCAATTGCAGCAAGAGAGCCATTAGCAATTTTCACTTTGTTATTCCCTGCTGCAGGTTCATAGGAAGAAAATAATTGGGAACAATGTGTCATATGATTCGTAGCCCCAGAATCAATGATCCAAGAACTCGAAGGAGTGGAGCAAACAAAAGCGGAAGGAATACCTTTCTGGGCTGGAGCAGGGGAAGAAGATGAATTAAGTGTGAATTGTGGAGAGTTAAAAAGCTTATACAAGTGCTGTAGTTGTTCCTGAGTGAAAGGTAGTGGTTCTGGAGAAGCTGTTTTTTCTTCAGAAGTTTCAGCCATGGCAGCAGTAGCTCTTCCGTCCCCCTTCTTTTTTGTAGACGATGGTTTCCCATGAAGCTTGTAGCATTTATCCTTTGTGTGCCACAACTTCCCACAGAAATCACAAGAGAATGGCATTTTCTTGTCACCTGCACCATTAAAACGCTTTGAAACCAAAGCCATGTTGTCGGTCTCTGGAATTGAGGGAGCATGATCATACATCACCCTTTTTCGTGCCTCTTCCTGGCGAAGTTCAGAAAAAACAGTCCTGACCGTTGGTAGGGGCTTACGGCCAAGAACTCTTCCTTTAGTTTCGTCAAAACTGTGATTGGCGCCAGCAAGAAACATGAAGACACGATCATCTTCCTCTCTGCGTTTTGCACGTACAAGATCTTTGGGATTTTCCCAAACGTCATCATTATAGCATAAATCCAACTCCTGCCACAGAGAGAGCATCTCATTGAAATAAGTAGTGATGTCTCTATCACCTTGTTTAGAGAGCCAAAGTTTTTTCTTCAACTCAAATATTTGAGATGAATCGCCACGATTAGAGTATGCCTCACGAACAGCATCCCATATATCCTTAGGATCCATATACATGAACGGCCGACGGATCCGTTCGTCCATGGAATTGAGCAGCCAACCAGCAATCAGGGAGTTGGCAGATTGCCATCGCCTGAAAGAAGGGTCAGTTGGTGCAGGTTCTGGTTCTTCTCCAGTTAAAAAACCAAACTTGCCTCGTCCGTCCAAGGCAAGCTTGACCGATTGAGCCCATTCTGAATAGTTCTGACCATTAAGCCGGACCACCGTAATTTGTAAAGCCTGAAACGAGTTAACATCCAGACTGGAAGGAATTGGTGATAGGGTTTGTGGGTCAGATGATGGACTCGACATGCCAGAATCTTTGGACATGATTAACCAGAGGAATAGTTAAAAAAAATAGATCCGAAGAGAAGAGTGGGAAAAAAAACTCAGAACGCAGTAGGGCAATTAACAGGAATCAAACCCTAAGTCTCTGATACCATGTAGTTTTATATAATATGAATCTTCACTCTACTGAATTATAATAGATGTACAAAGACCCTATATATATACATGGAGAATCCTCTTCAGAAGGAAACTCTATTCTAAGGAAACTAAATCTCACAGAATATGGAATCTGGATCTGAGAGAATAAGGAAACTAGATCCCTGAGAATAAGGAAACAAAATCAAAGCTAATTATACATTATTTGACAGAATATCTATCTAAATCTACACCTCCCAACCACAAAGTCCCTAGAATTGTACTCTTGCATTTAAAGACCCTAGTTTTGTAGCTGAAGTGAATGTAGGGGTACAATGAACTTTGTATGAGTTAGTGTTCAAACATGGGCTGAATCTTAAGGTATGGTAGAATATTTGAGTAAAAGTTATAATACTCCCATTAAAGAAGATTCATGTTTCAAACCACTTTTTTTGTCCCATTCAAAGGAGTCCCGTTTAACCACAAAGGTATATTACTATATTTATGTTATTTGCCAAAAAATGCAAAAAAGAGTCATAGACAATCTACCTATATACATTTAGCTATAAAAAAAATAAGTTCATGATTAATGATTTATGTCAGTTGTAGCTTACCAAAATTAAGAAGTTGTACATTTTTCAAGGAAGATTCATTTTTTGGGGCGTAGCTAGTATTTGGTAGTGCTGTAGTGCATACTCCAATGCATAAAAAATTGACCAATAGATTGATTGTCTTCTCTCAATAAATTGATCTGCAAGCTAACGAGTCATGTATATTATGTTTATAGGTATGTACATTCGGCTTCCTATAGCCAAGCACAGAGAGCATTTGAAGCTGCCAAGGCAATCCATGACCTTAATGGCATTGTTAATGTTCTCATGCACCATCCATACCACATAGATTCCCTTGCCACATTAGCCGAATATTATAAATTTTCGGGTGAACTTCAAATGTCATCAGATGCCACAGCTAGGTGTTTGTACGCCATGGAATGTGCATGGCATTCAATGTTCACTCCTTTTCAGGGTAATTGTCAGCTGAAGTATAGCCATGAAACAAACAGGCCCTTCTTCACTGTACTCTTTTCCCACATGAAGAACATGGACAGACGTGGCTGCCATCGGTCTGCACTTGAGATTTGCAAATTGATTCTGTCCTTGGATTCTGACGATCCCATCGGGGCATTATTTTGCATAGACTACTACTCCTTGAGAGCAGAGGAATATTCCTGGCTAGAAAGATTCTCCGAGGAATATAAAAGTGATAATTCTCTATGGTTATTTCCAAATTTTTCTTATTCTCTTGCCATATGCCGTTTCAAGCTTGAAAATCGGGAAGAAGATGGTGAAAAAAAGACTGAACTGTTGAAAGCGGGATCTAGTGATTTGATGAAGCAGGCTTTGATGCTTCATCCTAACGTCTTGAGAAAGTTAGTGGCTAAAGTGCCATTGAAGGATCAAGCATTTAGCCGCATAGTTAAGTATGGTTTGTTTTCCTCTGAGAAAAGTGGGAGCTTATCTTCAGATCATTTGGTTAATATATATGTTGAGCGGAGTTACCTTATATGGAGGCTTCCTGATATCCAGAAGTTTCTCAAGGATTCTGCCCTTATGGTGATTGAAATGCTGGATAAGAAGGAAGCTGATGCTAAGGATTGGGCTTGTGTGAGAAAGGAGGCATTTTCTTCTGACAAAAATGAGTATGACTCTAAACTTAAGTTCATTAATGGATTAAATATGTGTTTTTGTTCCTACTTAATATATAGTGTTTTTGTTTTAGGTTCATGTAAATTACCGTTATTCTTTATGCATCACTAATTCACTATATTCTATGACTGTTGTTTTTCTTTGTAGTCTCCATTAAGAAAAAAACTGATGCGGCTCATAGAACTCCATTTTGGCCTCTTCATGTGAAATTACTGTAACTCATCGGCTACTATTAGGGAAGTTAGGCGCTAAGCAAAACTTATTTCAACTTTCAACTTATGGATCTATGGCTCTCTCAAAATAAAAGATCAAGTATTTAAAAAAAGAAATACCATGGAAATGCTAAATTAGAGTTTTGTGAGCCACATTGGCTTATTTTTTAACAGAGGACTTGAACAAAAATGGCGTAGATTACAGTGATGTACATCAAAAAATTAATAGGGACTTGAAACAAAAATGCTATGGAGTATATTTTTTTAGCTTGTTAGGAATAAAAACACATTCAAGCCGAACTGCTGAAGTAGTTAAGTTTGTATCGTAAGCTCTAGAATTAATTTGTATGTGAAAATGGGTTTTGATTTACTGAGTTCATTATTGATTTTTTTATTAGGTATTCTCATCTTTTGGTGTCTGATTTTTCGGATTCAGTTCCAACTTTGCCACCTGATAACCTGCAAAATTTCATGGTTGATCCGAGAATGGTGAACAATGTGGGCGAAGAAGCAGCTAATCGCCCTGTGAGAGATCTGTCTAACAGAAACGCACTAGCAGTTCTTTTTGAGTCAATGTTGCCGTGGGTTGACTATGGTACCGAACACATTGCTGAAGATCACCCACATGGTCATGAAGGTTGAGATGGTCCAAACTACGGGATAAAGTAACAACTAACAAACAAGACAGTTAATTACTTATCTTCAATTATGGGTTTTTGATCATTCAGCTCTCATGTAATGGGGTGAGTTTTTGCATAGTATTAAACTCGGACGGTCAGACTTGGTTGAGTCGCTTATGGCTTTGACAGAGACGAAGTCATCTGCTTATCGATGATCTCTTTGATGTTGGCATGTTGCCATAGCGTGAGGTTCTTTCTCCGAATCTCAGGCATGCAACATGCTTGAATGTTGTCTTTCCAGCTTTCCCCTTCATCAAGAAATCTTGTAAGGCTATGTTTCGATCTGGGAAAATGCTGAGGGAGAAGGAAAGAAATGCTAAAGTGAGTTGATATTTTATACTCCGTATTTGGTTATACATTGAAAAATGCAAACGGGAATGACCCATGCTTAAAGTGCCTCTTTAAGTATGTTCAAGTTTCATAGTTTTAATTTTGAAAATGAATTTAATAAGATAATAAACATTATTCTCCTGAGTTTCAACTAACGTTCTATTTTCTGTGTTTCAGTTCATTTCCCTCCTAAAATTATCTCCGTATCCTTGGCGCTTTTCCAAGTTCCAAAAGGATCCGAATTCCTAAATGTGTTCATAGATATTTCAAATGGCCATGCCTAGTATTCTCCCAAAATAATACTCCGTAGTTATGTACTCGTATAGTCGTATGTATTTTCTTTTTGGACTGTACCAAAATAAAAGTTACGTTTTTTTGTCAAATTATCTTATATGCCATTCATACTTTATCCTTCCCTTTACTTACCTGCTCACAATTTTGTCATTACTATTTTACTTACTTTTACTTTTCCATTGCTAGAGTAACTGTAAAAGATACTTTAGATATTTTTTCTCATTTTCTCATCTTCTCATTCTATGTGCCTAAGCAAAACATCACTATTAATTTGAGATAGAACTCAAGGAAATGTTATTTATTGACATATTACAAGTATAAACATTCCTTTTAATGTATTAAAAGAATGGAAAATTCACTACATAGGAATAAAAATGTTTTGAAATTCCGAAATAGAACTGTTATGTTTTTATTTCCTAAATAGAAGTACTTTTTGTCAAATTTGGCATTACCATGCTTTAAACATAACATTTTTTTCAAAGTTGGCAAAAATTACTCATACTCAGGGAATAAAAACATGAAAGTCCCATCTTGGAATTTCAAAATGATTTTACTCCTAACTTTGAATAAAAATATAACAGTTCTATTTTGGAATTTCAACATTTTTACTCCTATTAATGAATTTTCCCTTCTTTTAACAATGCTCAAATTTTTATGCTTTGTTTGGCATTTGTTATTAGAAACATGTTTGGCAATTTTTTTCTTCCAGTTGCAGATTAAGTATTACATTAAGGAATACATTAGTATACAGAACAATTTAATTTATTAATGACAAAAGGAACCTGCACAAAAGTAATTAGATAGTTTGATACATTAAGGAATACATTAGTATACATAACAATAATAATTTATTAATGACAAAAGGAACTTGCACAAAAGTAATTAGATAGTCTAATACGGAGTTTAATTTCACAGTAGATGGATTTTATAATTTCACATTTTCACAGTTTCACTCCGCAAATATGTACTCTTTTATTAGTAAAGAAACTCCAACTACTAAACAAAAACATAAATTGGTTTACCCAACACTTAACAAGGAAATTATAAAATTTTGGGTTCATCCAACAACCATAAAGCGGAGGGACTCCGCGCCTCCATATGTGCTGGGCGCACCGATCTTTGCTCATTAATGGACTAATTTGTCCACTTATTTGCTGGGCGCACCTCTTAATTTAATCGTACATCTCTTAACTTTTAATCCGTATTTGTTACATGTTAGACATGATTATGACTCTTTATTTGACAACATTATTAAATTGTTTTTTTAACGTTCCTCTATTTATTGACACAACTATCTTTTTAAAAAGAAATTTTTTAAAACATAATTAAACCCTAAGGATGTTTTTACTTTGGATTGTAATTTACTGGTCTGGTAATGTCTGGTCTCTTTGTATTTTTATAATTATTCAAGTCTGGTCTGGTCTGATATGAGACAGAATACAGTCCAAGTGGTCTGGTAACGTAATGTGACTGGAGGAAGCCTCCAGCACAACGTATGTAAGGTGATTAGAGGAGGCCTCTAACACCAAGTGGAGTGACTAGAGTAAGCCTCTAGCACGACAAAACATGACTAGAGGAAGCCTCTAGCATGGTAAACTAATATAGATGGGTGTGGCCTGAAGTCACGGGGAAAGGGTTGAACGTTTTCAAAGTAAAACATGGGTCTTCGGGCCGACTACTTGACTTTATATATAAAGTAAGTATATTTTCAAAGAGGGTAACCAAGGGTTATGACCTATAATATTACATTACTCTATTTGAGGGTCTTAGAAATTGAAACGTTGATTATACTTAGTATAGTTGTCATTGTACTTGTCAAATGCTTCCAAGTACTGACCTCCCCTTCACGGGGGAGGCCACCTCACAGTTTCAGGTAGAACTTGAAGGTTGCTACCATCACCGTTGCTTCGGGCGGATTATCAAGGAGAGGAGACGTGGTTCGTGCTTCCTCCGTTCCTATTTTAAAACATTCAAATTAATGCTCATGGATACTATTTCCGAATAATTGTTTAGGGCTTGCACGCCCGTGTTTGCCACGTGTGGCTCGAATGCTTGTATTAATATTTCCGCTGCTTAATTAAATGATTTACATTATGAACGTTTATGGATGTACTATTGTGAATGGTATTCAATACGCCTTGTATAGTATGGATGAGTTGGACTGCGGTTGACTATTCGTACTGTACGGCGGGTTGTTGACGTGTCCAGGAAGGTCCGGGGCGTGACAGAAAGAATTTAAAATGGTTAGTGGGTGGGTTCCAAACTACTACGGATAACTAGCAATTTCAATAAAAATTTAAAAGGGTCAAATTTGTCTATTGAGATTTACATAAAGTAATATAGAGGGTGCACCCCCACCATAAAGTAACCCCTAGAATCATTTGTGTTACCCCGCTATTGAGAAGAAATTACCAGAATCATCAATTGATCGGTCATTGAAAAGGAAATCCAATCAAACAATATCTTTCTCTTATAACATGACCGTGGTTTAGGGGGAAATATTTGATGCATCTGAGCCGTTGATACTCGAAATCGCCGTTTTAGAAAAAATAGGTAGAACGAAAATTTATCACTCAATCGATACACCAATGAGAAAATATACAAACTCTAGACATTGATGAGAAAGAAACCTATAAGATGAATTCGAAATACTACTAAATAGTTGGCTTGTCAACTATGGAGTCACAGCTTTCGAACAATCACCTATAAATGGGTAATAAACACCGACCTGGAAATATGCATGTTCTTTCTCCATAGAGAACATTTTTGTGCAACTTATTATGTCGACTTATTTTCTTCCTTATTACTTACCAACTACTTAGTACCCCTCGTGTAACATCAACTTAAATGACAATAGTTATTAACACTTAACAGTAATTAGTAAGGTTGTTTCATAATATGCGTTTTGTGTGTGTAAAAGTGCAACTTTTCCATATTCGAAACATTACGTTCACTACTCAAGGTTAAACTCTAATATATAAGGGAAGTGATTGAAAGTTATCCAAGTACATTATTTTTTAAACTCTCACCATTGGCATTTGGCAATTAGGTAAACAAACTTAATACTACTCAAATAAACGTGAAAACAGTCCAAATGTGAAAGGATAACTACTTTAAGAAAAAAAGTGATGGAATGGGAAAAGGATGGTGAAAGAAGGAAAATTATTTAATGAAACAATCACACTCAAACAACAAACAAAAGTTCCATTCACAAACAAACAACAAAAAATGCCAAATATTACTCCTAGGTATTTACAGTCTAAAGTGATTCTAGAGTCTAAGCGAACTAATTTATTCAAAGCATATATAAACAGTAATGTGGTTTATGATACTCCCTCCGTCCCTAATAACTTTGCCATGTTCGACCGGAACGGGGATTAATAAAGTAAAAACTGTGTGGTTTATGTTTGTGCAGGGGAGAGAAAATTAACTGGAACCACAAATTTCTTACTTAAAAAGGAAAGTGACAAAGTTAATGGGACATCCAAAAAAAGGAAAGTTGACAAAGTTATAAGGGACGGAGTATTTATATTTATGATTTATGTTGATTTCATCTTCAAACTATATCAGACGAGATCTGTAACGCCCTGAAACCCGGTCTAATCGGTAACGTAAATTTGAATTTGATATTCTTTCTCATTAAGTCTAAATAAATTGTTAAATGATTATTAACAAAAAAATAAATAAATATTACTCCGTAGTATTTAAAATATCATTTGAATAAAAGTAACCTAGTAGTGTTATACGCATTTCATTATTGCCAAATATAGATCTAAATTTAAATATAAAAATGGTGTGGAGAGTCTGGAGACTATACCATTAATCCAAACCCAAATAAATAAATTTTATGATCTGAAATTATCAGGAATGCTGCAGGGATAGGAAAAGTCAAATTTGACATGCAATATAACATTATAAATTAAAAGTAGTGTCACGAGAGACATTCTGTATCAATGAGGACAAATGAAGTCATGATGTGGGCTGAATGATCTCACACGTATACATGGGATAATTTGATTTAAGAATACATTTTTATTCATTGGCCTAATTGGGAGGTGAGGATACACCAAGCTAGAGAAGGGTTATTTATCAAGCGGTGGAGTTTGGCTTACCTTAGCCTCGTAATACGGTCAGGCATGGGATCGATAGTGGAGACTGTGATGTCTCTTTATATATATAACCATGTGACCAAGTTGGGGAATTACTTTTCCTGACAAAAACTAAAGAAAAACAAGCTAGCGAAGGAGAGAAACTAGCAACTGAGTTGAACAATCGGTGATGTGAGGAGGTGTTACGATTCCAGCCTAGTCATATTCCGATTCAACAAATTCTTCTCAATAAGGTCAGTACGTTTCCGCCCCATTTTAGTATAATTTCCGTCCCCGTTTCCGATTATGTTATGGGGATGATGAAAACCATATAGCTAGCCTTAGTTCTTTGTATGCTCTAACAATGTGTTTTTTTTATAACTATTGATTATGAGTACGTAATTGTATGTGATAGTAATTTTTTTTTTAGCAATATGGATGTTCTCTAGGACTAAGTATAGTTGTGAATTTAAGAAGAAAAACAAGTTAAAATTAACGGTTAGATCAATTACCACGGTTTTATGATACATGACTATATGGATTATTAGGTTGTAAATGGATACATATGCATGCATGTATTACTTAATGATTTGTTACCGATTTATTATATATAACTCGTTACTACGTAACGTAGTGCTATACGTACGTATTATTTAGTGTTACTGTTTTATTATTAATTTCCGCTCAAGTCTTAGTTTGATGTATGGACCAATTATCACTTACTGATAGTGCTTTGTTACGATTAGTTTTAAATAATATGTTAATTTAAACGATACTCATTTTCATGAACTCTTAATTAAAGCTTGGAAGGATAAATTTATGCACTTACTATTTAGTATAACTTAAAAATAAATTTCAGTTATTAAGTGCTATAGGTTCCAGATAAATCTTACGGAGTTTTATATACAAGGTTATATATATATGTATTAAATATTTAATTACACGGAAATGTCATTTCATTAAGAATGACCCTGTGTTTTATGTATAAGTATTTATAGCAGTTTTAAAATGTACATTCTTTGACATACATGAAAATATATTTTCTTTATATAACTGTACTAAATTACATATTTACGTATGTATATATGTGAATATTACATGCATGTAACACGTAATTGGATCGTATGTGACGTGATACGTTATGTTCGAAGGAATTATTATTTTATAATATGACTTTAATTATTTGTGGTATGGAAGTTTTATGGATCCGAAGACATTTGTATGATATATTTTATTTGCGGTCATATTTGTTTCTATATAAGTTAAAAGATTACGTTTCCTAAAAGCCTTGCTCTTGGTCCGGTACTCTGACTAGGATACTCCTGTTCTGTTTAGTGTACTATGTACACTCCTGAAATTCTGTTTAGAGGAAATAGTGCTCTCCTGTTTAGTGTACCACGTACACTCCTGTTCTGTTTAGTGTACTTCGTACACTCCTGAAATATTTTTAGAGCACTATTACTCTCCTGTAAGGTCGGGTCTCTCCGGTGATCTCGTCCTTTCTGTTCAGCTAGCTTCTGTCAGGGATTGGTACGTGTAGCTCCGGCGATTACGTTTCCATATTCCTTCTGGGTAATGTGGGTACGGACTCCGATCGGCCGTATTCCTTACCGTTAGTATTCCTCGGTCTAGGTCCAGATTCCAGAGTTTAAGGCTAAATGAATATGTATTTTTCAATGATAAGATTTAGAATAAGAATTATCTGATAATTATGATATCTGAATATGCTTCTGTTCTGTGCACAAGAAGAATATAATAATATCTCAGAATAAGAATTAGTTGATAAATATGATATCTGAATATGCTTCTGTTATGTGCACAAGAAGAATATAACAATAATCTTAGAATAAGAATTATCTGATAATTATGATATCTGAATATGCTTCTGTTCTGTGCACAAGAAGAATATAATAATAATCTCAGAATAAAAATTATCCGATATTTATGATATCTGAGTATGATTATGTTCTGTATGTAAATATCTGTATTTTTATAACAGCTGCTCGGTTCACCCAGGTATGTTATATGTTTTTCTGATCAGATGTGAATTATGATATATTAATATGTTCTTTGATATGTTAATATTATTGTTATGTTATTACCGTACCACTCAGCACATTGCTGAGCGGGTAGTTGTGTGTTTTCCTACCCGTAGGTTAAGCACGGAACCCGCTAGGAGCACAGGGATGGAAAGAGGCGTAGGACGCATTTGCATGCCATGTTATTTGGTGTTTTTTTAATAAAGGACTTTAATATATCATATGTGATTTTAAGAACTTCCGCTGCACTCCTTGAAGTGTTTTATGATGTTTAAATTATGTCTGTTTTAATAACATTCTACTCCATATGAGTTTGACATTTTCTGGTATTTAGTAATGAAGTCGTTTTGGAATTAATACACTTTATTTTAAGTAATAAAATCTCTTATTAAATGTTTTGTGTTTAAAGTAAAAAAAGGCACTAATTCTTTAACCACGAAAAGTATTTTTGATTAAATCCGTTCCGAATTTTCCGCCAAGTGACGCGCCACTCGGGTCGGCAGGGCCGGTCCGGGTGGGGCGTTACAAGATCAAATCCGAATTGATCGGAGTTAATATACCTTATTAGACAAGAATAACTTAAACATGTCAAACATGATTAGATGTTTTAGAAGATACAAAAAATACAAAGAATGCCATACCTTTAATAGACTAGCTTATACTCCGTATGAGTTAAGATGTTTTTACTTGGACTGTAATTTGTTGGTCTGGTCTGATCTTGTCTGGTCTGGTCTGAACTAGTCTGGTCTGATAATTTCTGGTCTCTTTGTATTTTTATAACTATCCAAGTCTAATCTAGTATGGTCTGGTCTAGTCCGTGACAAATTACAGTCCAAGTAAAAACATCCTTAGTAGGGGTGGACAATTCGGTTTACGGTTCGGTTTAATTTTCTTCTGTTTCGGTTCAGTTTCGGTTTATTCGGGTTGAGAGAATTTGTACCAAACTAAAATCATTTGTGTTTTGGTTTGGTTTCGGTTCGGTTCAGTTTGAAGTTCGGTTTATCAAAGTAAAAAATATTATGTTTAATTTAGTTTGATTTGATTCGTTTGCTTATGTTTATTATTTTATTCGATCAAGTTCTATATTTTAGAATTAGAAAATGAAAGGAGTAGTCCATCTCATCTTTTTTTATTTTATTGATTATTTAAATAAAATGTAAAAGGAAATAAAAGATAGAAATATAAATAATAAAATATTATACATTAAAACTTCTAACATCTTTTTTATCACTACAAAAATTCACTTCTTACAAAAAAATAAGATAGTTGATTAGCATTTATAATATCACATAAAATATTCAAAAAAAAACTAAAAGAGTCGGAAGTACAAATGTTGTAATAATCACAATTTTATTCAAATGAATCATGTAAAAATATAAATGCAATTTGCTATTGTTATCGCCAAACATAATAAATACAAATATGTCGTATTAGCTAACTTTGTCATGATGAATGTATGAAATGTGTAAAAGTTAAAATGATAAGAATACATGCTTAAATATGTATTTTCATGTCTTAATTATTTATTTTATATCTTAAAAATGAAGAGTGAAGATAAATACAAAGTAAACCAAACCAAAGTACCAAACCATTCGGTTTGAGAAAATGTTTACCAAACCAAACAAAATCAAACCACCAATTTTAATAATATATGAAAGTTTTTTTGAGTTTCATTAGTTTTGTTCGGTTTGGTTCGGTTTAATACGGTTTGGAAGAAATACTACCAAACTCAAACAAAATTGCATATGGTCCGGTTTCGGTTCGGTTTAGTTCGATTTGGTATGGTTCGATTCGGTTAAACCAAACCGTTATGCCCACCCCTAATCCTTAGACTTCAATTCTGGAAAGTTGAATTGAAGTAACATCACTCTTCAATACTTTTCTTTTTTTGTCAATAATAAGTGTGCAAGTATGTATCACGTGGTATTCTTTTATGTATGAATTTCCTTCTCAACAACTCCATATTAGTATGTATCACATGCTAAATTGGGTAAGAAGTTGTCTAATCTCACATTTCCACTCAACTAAAGCTCAAGGTTGGTCCCCTATTCTTCTCACCTGCAACAAGTTTTCTACGGATGTGAAGTTGTGAACCCTACAATATTACTATTTCTATTTTTTTGGAAATAGTAATATCATGTGACTTCCTGTTTGAGAATGTCACAATAATATCATCAAACCATAAAGTCAATATCGCGTTTGGTTAGTACTCCGTAATTAGTACTCCGTAATTATTGCCATTATTATTCTAGGACTACCACAAGTTCACAATTATTATACAGAGTATACGAGTAATATATACTCCGTATAATAATATACTCCCTCCGTATCACATATTCACATATATCTTCCCACTTCCAAAGTGGGTGAAATTAAGAATAGTGAAAGAGGATATAAATTATTGAGGGTGTGATGAGAAGATAGTGAAATAATGTGATGGAATGAAGGATAAATCCAAAAAAAGTAGGTGTAATAGTGTATTAGTTTTTAAATTATTGAGGTTATGATAGAAAGATTTAGAAATCGAAGATATAAATGAAATCCAAAAAAGTAGGCAGATATAAATGTTAGAGAGGGAGTAATCTTTATAATACCTCCGTTCTTAAATAAATGCAACATGTGAAATTTTATACTATTCACATATTCTACTTTGACTACGTTTATTTATTAATGTATTAATATTATTTTATGAATAAAATATTGTTAAATTTGTCTCATTGTAAATTTTCAAAAACTAATTTTTTATTTTTTTTACTAGTACAAATTATATATATTAATGGTCAAAGTTGTGTCTTGACAAGTGTGAAATGTTGACCATTGCATTTATTTAAGAAGGGTGGAAGTACTATCGTATATAGTTTATGTAAATCATATGTCTCGCTGATAGGGCTGGGTCCGGAAAACCGAAAACCGAAAACCAAATCAAATTAAACCGAACCGTGACCAAATAAAACCGAACCGCTAAAAAGCAAAACCGAATATAAAAAACCGAACCGAACCGTAGTCGTTTGGTTCAGTTTTGGTTTTTACCCTTCAAAACCGAACCGAACCGAACAAACCGAACTAATTACAATATGAAATTTTATTTGTTAATTTTTAATCATTAATCCTAATATCATCAATAGTCTTTGATTTTTTTGTGCTACAGAAATAATGTTTATGTTATGTTTAGTTTATAAATGCATTTACTCATTCATTTGCTCATAATAATGTAGCCATATTGATCGATTATGTCTTTTATGTATGTATGTATGTATGTATGTATGTATGTATGTATGTTGCAATTTGTTGCATGATTATTAATTTTAAAGGTTATTAGTAGTAATTAAATTATATTATTATGTAACTTACATTTTTTACATTGATAAAACAAATAAATATTCATCTTAGCTATATCACATATGATGTCTATATTCATGAACACTTTTCAAACTAGTCACAAACAATGTAAATTAGGAATATATACACTTATATCTCTCATGAATACTCATATAAATCAAGACATGTTTTTTTTATTCTTATTTTTACTTCATTTATTCTAGTGTGCTTGTATTTTTTTTATGTAATATGTTTGATCCCTCCAACTATTATATCAATTTTAAATCAAATGACAAATTTTTGGTAAAAAACCCAAAGAACCGAAATCGAACCGAAACAAACCGAACCAATCAAACCGTGGTTCCGAGTTTTGGAGTGTAAAACCGAACCGAAACCGAACCGAACTTTTAGTTTGGTTCCGTATTTGGTTTTAGGTAAAAACCGAACCGAAAGAACCGAACCCACCCCTACTCGCTGAGTTGGAGAACAGATATCCCCAGTCGATAGTGGAGTCTGGTTCCGATTAATCCTTAAATACGGAGCATACTTTTGCTATAAAGGCTGCGGATCTTGTTCCGAGAGAAAAACAGGTATTGTTTGACTAATCTAAACAATTGAATCATATTTTCACTTAGAGACAAAAGCAGAAAAAGTCCAGAGTAGTGGCGGGGTCAGAAAAACGGCTGAGGCGGTTGAAACGCAACTTATAAATAGAATGAAAATGGTGGATCGTTTTTAAATAATGTACGAATTAAATACTATGTATTCCGTATTTCATATGCAGTTTAGATAAATAAACACTCGTAGCAATGAAATAGATCTTCTTTGCTCTATTTCTGAGTCATATCATGTAAGTATTGAGTGAATTATACCTTATTTTAAAATTTGGAAAAATAATCTATTGTATACATCAAATTTTGCTGATTTTACGTTTAGATAATGCTGATTTTGCAGAAATCATAACCTTTTACTCGTAATGAGTTACGGGGGCCGTAATATATCAAATCGAAAATATTTCAAAGCTCTATATTTTCAAACTTTTAGCGGGGTCAGCTGCTCCCCTTGGCTCCGTCTCTCTGATTGAGAGTTTATTTGATCAAATTACTGAAAGGATAAGGCTAGCATTTACTAAAATATAACCATAAGTCAATGTTGAAATATCATTATATCCACGTTATATTACTGGTGAGCTATTTTGATTTGGTTGATATAGCACTCTTTTTTGAGCATCAATTAGTTTTATCTAGCTATGACTTCATATATTATGTTTTTTGTCGTATAGTATTCAAGTTCATATTTATTCAAAAAACTTATAAGTAATTTGTGGATATATAAGTTTCAATTATCAATACCTATTATAAAAATACTAATAGATACCTCACTTTGAGGACACCATCATCAATTTCACAACATCCTCTTAATGTTTCACACTTGCTAGGTTCTTATTTGTCAAAAACCACTATTGAAATAAAGTGTTAGTTCCATTGTTCACACATACACTTCTAGAAAGAGCTTATTTGAATATCGTTATTTAATTGAAATGTGTATACATTTTTTCATTCAAGTTAGAAGGTCATGCTTCTCGTGGTCATGAGGCAGCATTTTCATTAAAATACTAATCTTTTAATTTTCGTTTTCTTTATAAACTCAATGTTTTTTTGTTGTGTTTTGTTTGCCACTAGACCCAATAGTAGTACTTTCTGCAATTTAGATGTGGGAGAGAAAGTCTATTTCGAACGTCTTTGACTCAGTTATGTCTAATTTAGAATCAACGAGTCATATTGTGTTTTGTGCTCATATTGTTGGAAATAAACTTTTTTGTCTTGATGTAATTTTTCTGAAATCCGATTATTCAATATTAGTCTCTTTCTTAAAAAACTCTTACAAATACAAAATTTATGGTAAGCGTTCATACGTATGTCTTATACTCCGTAAAACTTAATTAATTTGACTTTTCTTTATCAATGATAAGAAGTTTGGAGAATGATTTTAGTTAATATATTTAATTTGTGTGAAACTTACAACTTTTAACTTTTATGAAAGTATTTCGAACAAAAAAATATTTTCATATAATTTTTATATGTGAAATAATTTCGTATAGAATATATCAGTGACCCAATTTGATCATTATAGAAAAGTGAATCTCATCAAGTTTTATGGGATATCTCAATTTTCAAATGATCACTTAAAGTTTGTAGTCGGTATTTATAATGGCTAAATCATTCATATAAGTGACCTTTGATTGCTTTATTTTCCGTCTATTCAACTTTATCAATTTTATGTATCATCATATTTCTGCAAGTGGCACTTTTAGTCCACATGCTAATTGGTTAGTAATTTAAACCTTAAAGTCGAATGTCTTTTCTATATAATGATATATTTATGACTAAAATAAATGGGGTTTATAATATTGTGACATGTTACGTAGTGATTATGGCTATTCAAAAAAATGTAAGTGATTATGGTAGTAACTAAATTTATAATAACTTATATTCAATTTTTATTGGGAAAAATTCAGTGATACTTTTGAAAAATACTCTATTTTAATGAAAAATTATTTTATTCTTTTATATATACAGAGTATGTGTTTCTTTATTTATTACTCCATAAGTCCATAGCAAAATAAATTCTATATTAAGCATGTTTTCTTTTGATTTGTTTTCAGTCCCTGACCAGATCAGACCGGACCAGAGTAGATCATATCTGACTTTTGTAGTTATAAAATACACAGAGACCAGACATTTACCAGATCAGATCAGATCAGACCAAAGCAGCAAATTTCAGTCCAAAAGAAAATATCCCAAGTCATATTTTAACCCGATTTAGGTAGGGCTTCGTCAATTTTAATTCATTTACCACTTCACCCAATTTTGAGCTTACTATTGGAATCTGAATGGACAAATGGATCTGAATCTGAGTGGATCTTTATCGTATAAACAAATGTATTTAAGATTTTGTGAGTGTGATTAGACACACCAAATTAGCTGCATTTACTATATCTTTATGGTTCACTCTGTCACTCGCTATCCTAGTTTGGTCCCCTTTAACAACCTTCGTTAAATACTTTTCATAAACCATCAAACATGAGATCTAATCTCACCCTCAAACCACTTAAAAAAACAATCAGGACTTTCAGCAGGTCTCTCTTCTTCCACTTTTCCTGTTGTAAGCATACAAAACCCCCCATCTTTTACTGTTCTTTGTTTTTCTTGCTCATATGGTCAATGGTCATTGTCTTTTAAGTTTGATCATGATATTATCATTATTATCATCATATTGTTTTCATTGCTTTGTAAAGGAAATCAATCCTTTTTGTGCTCCTTTGTTCCAGCTTATGATATCCTCAACTTTCTGATCTTGCTTATCTTTTTCTTGATTTCATCCGTGTTGAGGACCTTTAGAGTAAAGATTTTATCTTTCTACTTTCTCTTCTGGTTGCAGCTTAAGCAATGTGCTTTGCTCACATTTAGTTACAACCCATCAGTTCTTGAATCAAGTTGTGTCACTTTCATTAATAACATTGGCACATTTTTTGAGTTTCTCAGAAAACTGGGTTCGGATTGGAAATTATGATTAAAGATTTCATCTTTATTAGTTTCTCTTTTCTATGGAAGCTTAAGCATTGTGATATGTTCATGTCATATTGCAAGTCCTCAATTCTTGAGTGGAGTTGTAACATTTTGTTTTCTCTCAAAGGAGCGAGTCAAGATGTAATAGTAAAGCATTCACTTTGACCCACTTTTTTTTTCTGGTACAGAAAATTGAATTGGGATTTGGTATCCATGTTTAGTTTTACAGTGAAGACGACAAGTTGGTGTAACTAGTGGAGTTTTTCTACTGCTGCAATAGTAAAAATGGAGTCTTTGAACTATGCTTTTGAAGAAAAAGGTTTTCATTGTTCTGATGAGTTACCTGTAGATTCCTTATCAAGAACTAGAAGTCTTCTTAACGAATTCAGCTTAAACCCTTTCTCTGATCATCATGAAGGAGAAGAGTTCATAGAGTCTGGTTTGGCAGAAATGCTACAGAGATCCAAAACTGATAATGATCTTAGGCAAACAGCACTTTGCACTGGTGATGCTAATCCCGTGTTCATTGACTCAAAGTCATGCTCAGATATGGCTCCAAAGAAACGAATGAATCCAAAGAAGATGGTAATGAATGATTCCAAAGAAGGGAAAAGGGCTCGAGTCACTAATTTTAGTGCCAAACAAGTCCTTATTTGTCAAGTTGATGGATGTGACCGGGACCTGAGTTCTTCTAAAGACTATCACAAGAGGCATAAAGTGTGTGATGAGCACTCTAAAACGGCCAAAGTCATTGTTAATGGCATCGAGCAGCGATTTTGCCAGCAATGTAGCAGGTAAGCTCAATCTTTCAGACTACTTGTTATATATTCATAACATAAAAGCTAAAAAAATAGTTTGTAATCATATCTTAGCATCTTCACCAAGTACATTTTGGTTATGATCAATTCTATTCTGTAATAAATTAAGGGGGTTAAGTTTGAACTTAAACCAGACCAGCAATATAGAAGAGCTGGAGCTCCAAAATGACTCTAAAGTCTAAACTTGAAACATAGACTATGAGGTTGGGGTTTCCCCTATAATATTACTAAAACAAAATACCATGGTTACTGTGTCGTAAAAGTCGCACCTTTGTTCATTATTTCTCTTTGGGTCTTATATTTGTTACTAGTATTATATTGTGAAACTTAGTTAACTTCCTGGTATAGGATATTCTAACATAATGTTGAAAAAATAATAATGTATTAGGAAGAAAGATGAACTTAATGTTTGATAAACTTGTCACTGCCTCATACGAAGTATATTACTAGTTAGGAGTTCTTGGATGCATCTGCAATAATCTTAAACTATGCAGGTTTCATTTGCTAGCAGAATTTGACGAGGATAAAAGAAGCTGTCGCAAGCGCCTTGCAGGCCACAATGAGCGCAGACGAAAGCCTCTGCGCGAATCTCATTGGGGTAAAATGACTTCATTTTGTTCTAACCAGTACTCCTTATATTTTGCAGTACTTAATGTAATCAACCAACATATAATGCCACTTATCCTATCACTTGAGTTTTAGAGCTACTTTGGTTAGGGGATTTTAGGGGAGGTAGGGGGACCGGGGACGAGTAATTTTTCATTTTTACGGAGTAAACTATTGTGGTGTGTAGGCAATTGGAAATAAAGTGGAGATTAAATACTATAAAGAAATATCTAATCTACCTAAGCATAGAGTTATTTCTTGTCTAAAGTCTAAACTAACACATAGAGATAAGTAAGAGAAAAACCAATCCTCTCATTCTCTCCGAAATTCCCAAACCGTACATGCCATTAATATTGAAACAGGTCTGCATTAATAGAATCATATATAACATTAAGCTAGGTTAAATGTATAAAATGATTCTGATTAGTCTAACAACGCACAGGCTTAAGCATTAGGGAGTGTTTGCAACAGCTTCTGCTTTAAAAAAAGCACTTTTGGAGTGATTTGGAAAAAGTGATTATTTGTAAAAGTTGATAGTGTTTGAGAAAAAAGTGATTTTGAAAAGTAAAAGTTGGTAGTGTTTGGTAAAATAAGTGCTTTTGGTGTATAAAAAGTGGAAAAGCACTTTTGACACGAAAGCCGAGAAAAATAAAAAATTGGTAGTGTTTGGTAAATAAGTGCTTTTTTAAGCCAAAAGCTGAGAAGTGCTTTTTTTAAAGTGGTTGCAAACCAGCCTTTAGTCTTTTTAGTGCTAGTCAACAACAACATTCAAGTCTTAGTTCAAGTGTTTGGGATCGGTTCTAATGCTTTTATAAGGACACATACATCGTCTTATGTTAATGGTTTTTATTTTATGTATTACACAGATATTGCAGGGCCAAGGCTCTTAAATTTAACTGCAGAAAAGACTGTCTCATTTTTGTTCCCAGAAGTACTCAGCACCAACCACTTTTTTGAAGAAAAGTATGATCCTGAAGAAAGAGTCATTGATTTGCCACAACCAAAACCAGCTCAAGAACTCTGCAGGGGAGAAAATTTCATAGCTTCTCACTCTCTTCTGTCAGCAAATAATGAAAACGTTCTAAGCTATCCATTAAGCGAGTTGGACAACTTTGGAGTAGCGGAGAGGGAAAGCGTTCTTAAAGTTAGTGATGGCAATATTGGCTTGAACTTCGAAGCTGAAATGGATAGGAATCTGCACATATCAGATTCTTGGAATTTGAATATGCATATGTCCTCCGAAAGCGGGGAAACCATTGATCTGCTGCAGCTGTCCACACATCTACTTAGAGTGGAGCAGCAGAGAAGTTACCCGCAGGTGAAACAAGATAGCTGTAACTTCTGTTTTACTACCAGTTGAGGATCTGCAAATGCATTTAGTTATTAGAGTCCTGTTTACACATTTGCAGAAGTAGTGATGATTTTCAAAATTGCAACTGAGTGGGTAGAATATTTATATAGTTGTAAGGTTTTCTTGGTTATGAATAAGGTTCAGCTTAACTCAACCTTGGAAAAGTTAATGAAAAGTGAGGACTGTTCAACTCTTACAAAGAGATTCATTCATTTTTAAATAGTTACTCAAGGTGAGACAGTTTCCAATATTCTTATAATTCTTAAAAGAAGGAAAGTTTGCCTTTTTTTACTCCATCTCTTTTATGTTGTTGGCTAGCTTCTTTAAATTACTCAAGGTGAGACAGCTCTTTTAGTTACTCAAGGTGAGACAGTACAACTCTTTCCTAAATGCACTACTCCCTCCGTATTGTAAAGATCACTACAATAGGCTTTGACACAATATTTAAGGAGGAAATAGTAGGAGTAATGAATATTGTAGAAAAAGTAGAAGAGAAGGTGAAAAAGTAGGAAAGAAAAGATAAAAAGTAGAAAAAGTAAGGGTAGTTGGGTATTTTTAAGAAAAAACTACCAAAAAGAGAAAGTGTAGCAAACTTTTAAATACATCCCAAAAGGGAAAGTGTAGCAAACTTTAGAATAAGGGAGTATATGTAACCATATTTACATAAATTTGTTTTCTTTATCACCTTACTACACATGACAGGGCTTATCCCAAATTTAGGAAAAGGATTCCATAATGGAACTCCAAATTAGGTGGGATAAACAAATATATTTACAGCAATGCCTCAAACAAGGTCTACTTTGTACGGATTCATTTTGGGAATTTTTGGATTCAAATAATAGCGTTTCTGGTTTAACACATGATTAATAATTAAATACTCCCTCATTCTCATTTTACCTGTTTTACTTTTCTTTTTGAGCTGTCCCAAAATAAGTGTCACATTTCTCCTTTTGGAAAGAAATATGTGGTTCACAACATTTCACTTTAGTATACTCAAATCTCAACAACAACTTTACCTTTTCAACCACTTTATTAAAAATTGTGCCAAAACCAAAGGAGACACATAAACAGGGATGGAGGTAGTACCTAATAACTTGAGCATAAGATCAAGGGAAAATTGAAAATAATAATCCCAACTATTGTCCGTCCGCTGACAATAATCCCAACTATTGATTATTTTTGTATAATTCCAACTATATGGACCATCCGCCAATAATGGTCCATGACCAGATATTACCTCCTATAACAAGTAAATTTTAAATAGAAATTAAGCGTAAAAATTAAAAGTTAGGATTATTTATAGAGATTACTTGCTATATCTCTTCTCATCCATTTTAGAAACTACAAGAATTTATTTATAGGGACCATTATTGGCAGAAGGTCCCTAAAGTTGGGATTGTTCTGAAATAATCAATAGTTGGGATTATTATGAGCGGACCGCCAATAATTAGGATTATTACTATCAATTTTTCCTAAGATCAATTTGTAGTTGTGTATATTTTATTCTCTTCTGCACAAATCTCAACTACACAAGTTTTACTTTTTGAAAAATGACATGTATATTACTAATAGAGTTACCCCAGACAAAAATATGACTAGTTATGTTTTTGGACAAAAAGATGATTAGTCATTGTGTACGAATCACTGCGAACAAGTCACTATAGTATATTTTAGAATAACAAGTCACTGTAGAAGACGAGTCACTAGTGTATTTTAGAATAACAAGTCACTGTAGAAGACGAGTCACTATGAACTAGTCACTAAATATGTCATTTTTTTATTTTTTTTAAAATAAGTCATATTTATGTCTTTTGAATTTAATGTAGTAATATTAATGGAAAAAGGCTTTTACTTTTAATTATTCTATCTAATACAAATATGGCAATGTCCAACTGGGCAAAGGTAATATATATAAACTAATAAGACCGGATCAGACATTTATCAGATCATATAGACAAGACTAAACCTAAACAGACCAGACCAGAAAATTCAAATACAATTAAAAACATCTTCATTATCATCAATCAATAACACAAGAAACTTTTTCAATTAAAACGAGCGAAGATCTTGAAAGGATATGATAAATAATATTCCGTAGTAGTTGGTGATACAATAATCGAGCTACTTTCACTAAATTATACGGAGTATTGATAAGTCGTTAGACAGTACAACTAAGGGATACAATAAAAAGTTGAAACATGAAACAAATTGAACTGAGCCCTTCGTGAATTAATTAATTTCTCATGAAACCCCAAACTTGCTTCATGCGTCCTCAAAGCTCTAAACCTAAAAAGGTAAAAGAACATAAAAAGACTACAATATACGGAGTAATGTTTTTTTGTTGTAAAATTTAGGTAAATCTCTCATAAATAAATAAATAAATAAATACCCTTCTGGTTAACCAAATAAGTAAATAAACATATACAAACAAAATTAAAATGGCAGAAGAAAATATGTATTCTTACATTGATGTTATTCTCTGAAGTGGACCTGCTTGACGGGTTTGGGATGTACCTTGCCCACTATGAAATGTCAAAGGTATTATAGCATAAATGATTAGTGACATTGAATTGTCAATTGTGCATTTTCTTGTGACATGGTTTACCCCGGTGTTGGTTTTACATACCCAAAATATTTATAATGAAAATTAGATTTAGACATACTTCCAGTCTCCATAAATATAGTGCTTTTTTGTTTTAGTTCGGAGTTAGAGATGAAATAAAAAAATACTCTGTAATGTATAATACAGAATGATTTTTTCTTTTGAGAAAGTTTAAAATAAAATGTATCATATTTACAGGGACTAGAAACATATTTACAAGGAATGTACCAATGATTTAGATTTTAAAACAACAAATTAAACATACATTTTTCGCTGCAGCACTGAAAGCTTCACGATGCGGTATCTCTGGATTGGCTGCTTTGATGCGCTGAATCTCCTCCCTATTTTCGAATTCCAAAATATTTTTAATCCTACTTCATTCGAAAATTTCCCTTTTCTCTTTTATAATATGTGGTATTAGGATTTTTTTACTTGGACTGAAATTTGCTGGTCTAGTCTGGTCTTGTCTGGTCAGGTCAAGTCTGGTCTGTTTAAATTTGGTCGGGTCTGGTCTGGTAAGCGTTTGGTCTTTGTGTATTTTATAACTAAGAAATTCAGGTCAGATTTGATCTGTTTAAGTTTAATCTGATTTGGGACTGAAATGTGAAATGAAAACACAAAGCTTACTTCATGAACCGGTTGTAGGCAGATGGAAGCCTATGCTTCTTCTCAGGAGCTGAAATTGAAATTGAAATAATATAAAAGCACTTGAGTATGAAAAGCTCACATCACATTAATCCATTAAACTGCCAATAATCTCATACTAGTGTAGGTGTTTGGTAAGAAGACAAGTAAACAATATAGAGAATTAAAGAGGTTATTGAATTTAATGTGTAAAGTCCCTCGTCATATACAAATCTTGCGAATTAGCTACTCGTAAATTGTGATTTGATAAATAAATCAAACCCCATATCTTACGAGAGAAATTAAAATTCCTGAAATAGAAGTAAAATATAAGGTGCACAAATAAGATCATCATTACTTGATTCTCAAAATATGATTCATTCCATCCTAATTGAAAATGTTGAATATATGCTTTTAATGGAGCCAAATAACTACTCATATTTAGTGAAGGGTAAATGTGTCCTACTGTATGATTACACGACATGTGAATATGTGAAGCTTCCTAAATTATACGAAAATATTTAGGATTTTTTACAATAATATTACTAAAATAAAATTTATTTACATAAATATGAGTAATAATTATTTACTACAATGTAGTGTCATTGGAACTTAAGATTAAAAATTGAACATAACTTACTATGATTTTAATACACTAGTCACATTTTTGTTAACAATCTTTATTTTAGTCACAAATATGTAATTATTTCAAATATTTAACACTTTTTTTATTCTATAATTAAATATGTTATTCCCATGTATTAGGTGCATGACTAATTATTATAAGAGGCTAATGCACATAATTTGTAAAACATGAGGCAATGTGGCACATTAATCAAACCCGGCCTTTAACTATTTAACATAGAGGAATGTTCATGTCAGGCCGGCCTGACGGGCTGCTCCGTCCGGCCGAGCCCGTTTGGGCACCTTCCCGGTGGAATTTTTTGATGAAATTTTTTGAGCATGTTCCTCATCAAGTCTAGTTTATCCATACCAAATTTCAGCTCAAAATTCGATCGGGAAGGTCGTCAAATGATTTTTGCAAGTTAACTGGTCTGGAATATGTATTTTCCGGACCAGTTAACTTGCAAAAATCATTTGACGACCTTCCCGATCGAATTTTGAGCTGAAATTTGGTATGGATAAACTAGACTTCATGAAGAACATGCTCAAAAAATTTCATCAAAAAATTACACCGGGAAGTGCCCGAAATGCCCTCGGCCGGACGGAGCATCCCGTCAGGCCGGCTGGACAAGAACGGCACTCATTTAACATAAATGATAGGCATTATAAAACATTTGGTATTGTACCATGTAAAACATCTACTTTGTGGAGGATCGTGAAGTTCCTTACATGATTAATACATAAATGAGAATTTTTTTATTGTAATCTAAAAATAAATTATACTCCCTCCGTCCCAGGGAGAAGTTCCCGGATTGACTTTCACACATATTTAGGAAATAAAGTTACTGAGTGGTAAATTTTACTGTTTGGCACTGTTTCGACACTGTTTGGCACTGTTTCGACACTGTTTGACACTGTTTTGCACTGTTTGACACTGTTTTGATGTAGGATAACTTTCCATTTAGGGAAATGAGAACTTTTTGTTGGGACTACCAAAAAAGGAAATTGGGAACTTCTCCCTGAGACGGAGGGAGTACTAGTATACACCAATCCAACTATGTATTTGTATTTCACATGAAATTAAAAAGTGCTCATAGCAATGACATGGCCCCAACACCAGAGGTTTTCAAGAGAACCATACGGTGAAAGAAATTGTTAAAAGAACCATACACCTAGTGCAAGAGATTATTGAAAGTGTAAGAATATAATTCCTTTCACCGTATGATTACGTTATTTCCTATAAGAGTGTTGGGGTCATGTCATTGCTATGAGTAATTTTTATTTCTTCTTTAAAATTTGAGCAATCTTATTAGATGCAATTTATGTTAATTATGTTTTTCCTTAGAGAATTGTCTCATGTTCAAATTACCAAACGAGCCATTAGTGCTTACCAAGTGATACATTATGATTAACTGATGGGATAGGAACCAAACCAGTGCTAATACTACGTATTAATTTATGTTAAGCCTAATACACATGCATATATAGTACGGAGTACATCCTTGGTCTCATATTGGATGTCTTGTTTTAGGTGGACACGGTTATTGATGCAAAAAAAGGTGGACACAGTTATTAATAAAATGATTGAAAAACTAAATATTGTGGTTAAGATAATGAGATTTGAATAAAATAAAGTGAAATTATATGGACCATATAATTCTTGCCAAAAAAAAGAAAATTTGACATTCATTTTGGACAACCAGAAAGGACAATAAGACAATTAAAAAGAGACAGGAGATAATATAAAAATTTGTATGTATGTACGTTTAACGACGAAAGGAGCCTTGGGAGAGGATGGTTCTGCAGATGTTGGTGAGGAAGACGATGGTTGGCCCCTCTTGAATCCATTGCATGATCCCTATTATATTAAACAAAGATATACAAGCATAACAATAATATAAATACTCAAACACTTACCATTTGACCTTACCGCAATACAATTAATAAGGCAAATTCTATGGTAGGCAGCATATCTTGTTTATATAAACTAGTTAAAATATTGTAATTGAACAATTTAAACATTATACTACCTCCGTTCTCTTTTAATTGCAACATTGGACTTTTTCCACTATTCACATATTCTACTTTGACTATATTTTATCAATTAATGCATTACAAATTAAATTTCAAAAAAATATTGTTAAATTCTTCTCATTCTAAATTTTCAAAATATGAATTTTTTAAATTTTTTACTAATAAGGAATGAAAAATATTAGTGGTCAAACTTGTGCGTTGGCAAACGTGAAATGTTGACTGTTGCAATTAAAAAGGAACGGAGGAAGTATAAATGATGAAAAATGATCTGAATTGAATCAATCAAATTCATGATAAGTACACTCTCATTTTCTTAATGCTACCATTAAACTAGATAGAGAAAAATACAAAAACATGCAATATGATCAAACATTAACATAAACGCTTCATCCTTTGTTAATTAGTCGGATGATTTGGCTTTAATGTTTGGCCACTTTGAATTTGATCACTAGCGGAGATTCATTTAAAAGAAAAAATATATAAAACTTGCACTAAATTTTTACACACAAATTCAAAGATTTGTTTTTATCACATTTGGATTGAGCCCAAACCTAGCATTATTGTCCTCTCTACTACTCCATTTGCTCTGACGATTAATTTGCACTCCGTATTTCTAAAATTCAGATTTCTAAAATATTCATTATTCAATCAAAGTTAACAACGTTTTTTCATAATACTAATATGATTTTTTAATATACTGGTAAATAAAATGTAATTACCGTAGATGATATGAAAAGTGAAATAGTCAAATTATTTGAACTAATAAACAACAAAGGAAGTGTAAACTTTAACAATGCATATATAATTCTTTTATTGAAAGATACTTTTACGGAAAATAAGAATAGTTCTATATGTGCGCATAAGCCATAAGTTATGATGGGTTATCTAGTATTTTTATTTACTTCAATTACTTAGACTATGGGGTGTTTGGTAAACGGCGTTTCAGCCGAAGAATGGCAGTTTGACTACTTTCAGCGTTTTTAACAAGTGAAAAAGTTGTTTGGTAAATAACGGTTCGACACTAGCATTTTGGACGAAAACGCTGAAATGAAAACGCTGCCGATAGGAGAGTTTTGGGTTGACGTTTTGAAAAATGACATTTTCTACTACTTTTATGGCCAACCAGCTAGATTACCAAAATCTTCTAACAACCCGCCAATTTATTCCGCCGGTCAAACCCGCTGACTCAATCTGCTATTAACAATATGCTAACATAATCTGCGATCTGCTAATCGTTAGCCGCTGAATGCCAAACACGTCCATAGTTTCTTACGAGATCAATCTTGATAAATTAATGATTTCTTATTCATTCACAATTAACTCATTGCTGGCAGAGCCGTCTAATAAATTTGGAGGCCCCGTTCCAACGTAAAAATCGAGACCTCTAATTAATATGAAAAAAATCATTGTAAATACTTATAGTGAAATCAATTGAATACTCATCAAATAATGTAATAAAAATTTTAAAAATCACTTAATGTTTGATTTAGAGCATCACAACTCAACACTCAATCAATTTGAGTAAAATATGAGTAAAAGTACGGACAAAAAAACTTTATTTTATTGATTAATATTTTTATATATTGTTACTATGTAATACTAATAATTTTTTTTAAAAAAAATTGGGGCCCCAGAAATCGGGAAACCCCGTTCTGTAGAACATGTTGAACATGGTAAACGCATTGTTGGGAAGCTTAATTAATGTTGTCATTATCTTGCCCAAAGTTCTTATTTCCAATTTTGGTCACACTAGACAACGTTGAATATTGTGAGTGACACTTAATTATAACATCTTAAGGAGTTTTCTTTAATCTTCCGGAAAAAGCCAAAAAGGTAATTAGTGTTAAATAATTACCTGAAGATTAGGATGATGATCATAGCACTGGGGCTGGAAAGGAGGCCTAGTGCTGAGAAAGGAAAGGTTGCTGCAATGCCCGCATTTCACTGTCACGGTTTCCAACACTCTCTTGTATGGAATTCCGACCTAATTAATAACGTTTTGGAAACATTAAATATCACCAAAATTGAGGACTTCATAGTAATTAATTAAATAGGGTGTATTATTTCAAGAAAAAAAAAATAGGGTGTATTATTTCAAGAATAGGGTGTATTATTTCAAGAAATGCAGAACAAAAAGACAAATAAATTAGCAGACAGTACGTAATCGCTATGTCTGTGTCTATGCTAGGTTGTAATTTAAATACTTCATCCCAAATTGTTTTTCAAAGTCAATATTTTTTGGTCAACCAGTAATAAAAGTCAACCCTCATAATCGATATTCAACTCAATTTTTAAAAATTAAAATTACATATTCAGAAACTACATTAAAATCTCTTCAAAGTTGCAAACTCCAAATTAGAATATAATTAAAGATTGACATCCTAATTAAGCAAATAAAATAAAACTGTTTGGGCAAGAAAAGTCAAATTTGCAAATCAATTTGGGACAGAGATAATAGGAAGTAGTATTATACGGAGTATGCTTTTAATTTTATAATGCTCTTTTAATAATGATAATTTTGGTATCATTAACTTCGCACATTTTCAAATATTTAAAACTCATTTATTAGCTTAGAGATGATCTTATCTCCTCATACATCTTTTTTCTTATATGCATTCATATATTTTATGTGTGCCATATATACTTCATAACTGTTTGAACAAAAAAAGTTCGAATGAGCTATTACGGTTGATTATCAACATAACATTTCAAAGACAGGACTAAAACATAAAAAAGTATACAAATAGGATTATCCATATTTTATTTCCAAAATTATATTCACTCCTACTTGAGAAAATTTATATGTTTCTTGGGATCAAATAAGTCCTATTTTGAGGGGAAAACATAATTGATCCTATTTGTACAATTTGTTAACCTTTTAGTTTTATTTGGGACAGTTTTTATTAACACAACAAAACAATGTAAACCATAGTCAGCCATTAGAACCCATTTGGTGCGGATGTTTCGTACATCTTGAATTTGATACTATAATGTTTGAATAAAGAATTGCTTAAACTAACAAAAAAAAAAGGCTTATTATATTTAATTTCTATATAACGTAACATTATTTAGTTGTGATGACATCATAAAAATAATTACAACTTACTTGACCACTATATTTTGGGGAAATTTATACAGATTCTATTTGGTAAAGACAAATAAGGAGTAAGACCTAGATGAGGTTGATGCTGACTGATTTTTTTGAAAGAAGGTTGATGTTGACTGATAGATAAACATACACATAAATAACTTTCATAAGAAGTAAGTTTTTCACTTTCCTAGCATTCACATCAAACCCTAGCTCTTTCTCAGAACTTTTGATCCATATTTCTATTTAGCACCAACAAAATCGTACACACACACACATATATTCATATGCGTATGATATAACATATAACAAACCCTATATATAGATATATTTATATATTCAGATAGAGCATATATATATAACGTGATAATAATTAAATGGAGAGAAAAAGAGGGAGGGAGCTGAGAGAGAGATATGTATGTGTTGATATGCATGCATGGAAATTTGTACGTACGGCAAGAACAGTGTTGCAGAAGCTACAGCGGACATAGCAAAGATGATCAGACGAAGGTTGACCCAAATCCATGGAAGTTTTGTCTATGTTTTCCAGTAGGGAGGAGAAGAAAGGAGGGTTAGAGGATGAAGAAGAAGAAGAGGGGGATGGAGATGATAATGGCATAAATACTAGCTCTGGTAGGATAATAATAAGGTATGGGAAAAGTTGGTTCAAAAGTACAAGTAGATGAAAGATGAGGCTCTAGGGTGTGTGTGATGATAATATATATAGGCATGCAATTTGAAAAATAACAAGTGTTTTTTTTAATTCTCTAGGGAACACTACAAAATATATTGATGGAGTATATGGCCCAGGAACCCCCGGCCCATAGACTCCTACTTCTCCTACACGAGTCCATTGAGCCCAGGGGACATCTCAGGCCCAAATACAACGGCCCAAGCTTCAAAGTAGCCCAGAATACGCACTGGGGTGCCTTCGGCCTCCTTGGCCGAAGGCTCCGAAACTCACAGGATAGCCTTTTCTGGCATAAGAAGCTACTGGAAGAAAACGAGCAAAGACATGAGTCTTCGGCATTCTCATGCCTTCGGCACCAGGGGAAGCCCTCGGCTAAACAAGGAGCCCTCGGCTACACCAGAAGCCTTCAGCTACACAAGGAGCCCTCGGCTACGCAAGGAGCCTTCGGATACACAAGGTGTCTTCGGCTGAACAAGCTCAATCATCGAAGATTCCTTTTAGGGACAGCCAACCACCGCATTTAATGCCACGTCGCATCCACCAACCGCATTCAATGCGGTTGACGTACCACTGCCGGTGCCACTAGGCTGATGTGACCCTTCGGCCGTTGGATTACTGACACGTGTCCTCCCATCGCATTTATTGCTGCTATAAATAGCAGCCCATTTCTCCTTGTAATGGACAGAATCTACATCTCAACTCCACGCTGAGTTCATTTAATAAAATCAACTCTCTCTCCTCCTATTTTCTCTGACTTCTCTCTAAATTATTCCCGCAATAACCCCTCGGATAAGATACCCCCCGGGTAGACTATCCATCATTTGGTGCTCTCGTTGAGAGGTCTGAACTATCAAGTAAGAAACCCTCCCCCTCTACCAAATACTGAACACTTACCAAGAATGGGAAGAACCACCCGTGCCCAATCTAAAAACCTCGAGGAGAACCAAATAGCCCCCGGCGACGGTGCCGAGACCTCCAACAGGCTCTTGGTACCCGAGGGTGGTATCATCCTCGAATTGGAGCAGGCTACTGCTGACCTCCGTCAGCAGCTACAGAAGAACGCCCCTGACGCCCGCATTGGCCTTGATAATCGAAGGAGGGATCGGAGTGAGAACCAAGTTCCCCCTCCGGCCCCGGCCATCGATCTTCAGGCAGCCTTTGCGGCCTTTGTTCAGAACATGGCTCTCAATTCCGGAGCCCTCGCCTCTCAGGCACCCCTCCAGCCCTACGCTGGAGGGAATGTTATTCAATTACCACCGCTCCCTCCTCTGTTCACCAATCCTCCCCCGGGGATCGGAAACGCCGAAGGGGTCATGGCACAGGACACCGCCTCCCAAGAGGCCCAATCCAGGGATAAACGTCCCTTGATGAAGGAGAAACCCCGGACCTCTGCACTTGAGAGGCTTGGGGGAGCTCCCGTACGCCGAGGGGTCCAAGACCGCCTCGGCAAAAAAGAATTCAGCAGGCCTCAGGAGAGCGGAGCCTCCGCTTCGGGAGCCGAGGGCATACCTTCGCCCCGAAGCAAGGGCAAAGCAATCCTCCATGCCGATGACGCCAGACACCAGATCAATCAGGCACAGTCCTTCCGGGCCAACTCCCAAGGGGTTGCTCCGAAGGATCCCAAGGACGAAATCATTGAAGCCCTCCTCCGTCAACTCGAGGAGAATCGCCAGGCACCCCCGACGGCTTCCACAGCGAGACCAGATCCGGAGTACGCTGACCTCCGGGCACAGGTGGAGGAAATGAAACATAAACTCGCCGAAGGCTCAGGCGAGCCCCTCATTCAGCTCCGCACTAGGACGCCTTTCACCCCGAGGGTGTTGGCGGCCAAAATCCCCCATAAATATCGGGGGCAACCCATCAAGCCGTATGAAGGGAAGACGGATCCCCAAGAGCACTATAGCCGTTACCAAAACAGCATGATGATGATGGGGGCATCGGATGAATACTTATGCCGTTGGTTCCTTTCCACCTTGGAGGGACCCGCGTATGAGTGGTTCAACCGGTTGCCCGAAGGCAGCATTGATTCTTGGCAAGAACTTGCCCACCGCTTCCTTACACAATTTGCAGGGAGGCATCGCTCAAAGAAACACTTCTCCCACCTCCTGAACGTGAGACAACAAAAGGAGGAAACCCTTCGGAGTTTCCTGGAACGCTGGAGGCAGGCCTCCCTCGAGGTCGAAGGCGCCGATGACAGGACGCTAATGGCCCTCTTCCACACCGTCCTCCGCAACGGTAACTTCTCCCGAAGCCTCATTACTGATCCCCCCCCGCGATTATACAAAGGCCCTTCAGCGGGGGGACCGATATGCTGAAGCGGAGGAAATCGAGAAGGACCGCCGCAACACGGATCCCTCTCAGAGGAATGAGGGCAGGAATCGGCCCGGAGGACCTCCCCCTCCGGTCAACCGAGAGGTGCAGTACAACGATCGCCCCCGAGGTGGCCAAGCCAGAACCGGGGGCGGTTACAAGAATAATCCGAAGGCGTGGGCGCAACCCGTCCTCCTTGAGCACCCACGCACTCCCTTGACGCATCCCGTCAGCGTCATCCTTGATCATGCAGAAGAGCGGGGGCTCGTTGAGCGAGACTCCCGTACGCCCCTCGAGATCTACGCCATCGGCCCTGACCAGCCATATTGCCGCTTCCACCGCCACCATGGACACAAGACCGACGACTGCCATCAGCTGAAGAACGCCATCGAGAGGCTGATACAGGCGGGCCACTTGTCTCAGTTCATCAGGGGCCCTCCTCCCCAGGGCCCCCCTCATCATCAAGGACCACCGCCGAAGGCAAACAAGTGGGTGAACCCCAACACCATCCCCTTGGGAAACCCACAGGGAAAGAAGCGAGAAATTGGTGGCCTAGATGACGAGGGAGAGGGCTCCCATCAGCAATACAAGCGCCACATTCACATGATCAACGGCGGCAACACTGGTGGAGACTCTACCAGCCAGCGAAAGAAGTGGGCTCAGTCCCTTTACGTTGGGGAAGTCAATCACATGCCCCCAGCTAAAAAGCCGAGGGCGGATCCAATCTTCTTCACGGATGCGGACCTCCCCTCGGGTTCCCTGCCGCATAGGGATGCCCTCGTCATCCGCACTGAGATCAATGACGCCATCATCCACCGGACTTACGTTGACACAGGAAGTTCTGTCAACGTCATGTACCTTAGTACTTTTCGTGAATTGGGACTCGATAGGGGGACCCTTCAGCACATCAACACCCCCCTCTCCGGATTTACGGGGGACAGCATAGACGCCGAGGGCGTCATCACACTCATGGTCGAGTTCGGCGACGGATCCCATAGAGCCAAGCTCGAAGTGGAATTCGTCGTCGTCAACCTCGACTGCGCACACAACATCATCCTCGGTCGGCCCGCCCTCGAGGACTTGGAAGCCATCATCTCCATGAGGCACCTCTGCCTCAAGTTCCCCACACCCACCGGCATCGGCTATTCGAGGGGGAACCAGAAACTCTCCAGGGCCTGCTACCTTCAGCTCACCAAGAAGGTTAGTAAAACAGAGTTACGTATAGACACCATCACCACCAAGGCCTTGGAGGAGGAAGAAAGTAGGCCGAGGGCCGAGCCTGCCGAGGAGACTGAAGACCTGATACTCGATCCGGCCAAACCGGAGAGAGTCCTGAAGATCGGAGCCAAGCTCCCCGAAGACTTGAAGACCGGCATCACCAAAGCTCTCCGCGCCTACTCCATTGTTTTTGCATGGGGGCCGGAGGATATGCCAGGAATTGACCGAAGGGTTATCACCCACCGCCTTGCGGTGGACCCTTCGGCCAAGCCAGTACAACAACGGAGAAGACCCCTCTCGGCCGAGAGGAGGGAATTTGTGAAAAAGGAGGTGGCCATGCTCCTCTCTATCAAACACATTAAGGAGGTGAAATACCCTTCTTGGTTGGCAAACGTAGTCCTCGCACAGAAGCCCCCTACCTTCCGCATGTGCGTGGACTACACTGACCTGAATAAGGCGTGCCCTATGGACCCCTTCCCTCTGCCAAACATTGATCAACTGGTGGATGAGACCGCGGGATGCGAGATCATGTCATTCCTTGACGCGTTCCGCGGGTATCATCAAATCTACATGCATGAGGAAGACGCTGAAAAAACCGCCTTCATGACGCCCGAAGGAATCTTCTGCTACCTTGTGATGGCCTTCGGCCTCAAAAATTCAGGCGCCACCTACACACGCATGGTGGCTAGGGTCTTTCAAGCCGTCCTAGGACGCACCATGGAGGCTTACGTTGACGATATGATCGTCAAAAGTAAGAAGGCAAGCACTCACGCCGACGACCTCCGGGAGATTTTTGCCATCATGCAAAAATTCAACCTCCGGCTAAATCCAAAGAAATGCACCTTCGGCGTGCAGGGAGGAAAGTTCTTGGGCTACATGGTAAGCCGAAGGGGTATCGAGGCCAACCCCGAGAAAATTCAGGCCATCATCAATATGGAGCCTCCGCGCAACGTCAAAGAAGTTCAACGGTTGACGGGTCGCCTGGCGGCCCTCAACCGATTCCTCTCTAAGTCAGCCGAGAGGGCCCTCCCATTCTTCCAAATCATGAGGAAGACAGCTGGCTTCCAATGGACACCTGAGTGTCAAGAGGCCTTCGACGAACTTAAGAAGTACCTCTCTTCTCCCCCGGTGCTATCCAAACCGAAGGTGGGGGAGACTTTGTACTTATATCTTGGTGTTAGCCCTTCGGCCATCAGCTCAGTGCTAATCCGAGAGGAGGACGGCATCCAACATGCCATCTTCTACGTCAGCAAAACCCTCCGGGAGGCCGAACTCAGATATTCTCCCGTCGAGAAAACGGTGCTAGCCATCGTTTGGACCGTCAAGAAGCTTGGCCACTACTTTCAAGCTCATCCGGTCCAAGTGCTCACTCATCAACCCCTCGGCGCCCTCATGAGAAGCCCCACAAGTTCCTCCCGAATGGTCAAATGGGCCATCTTCCTCAGCCAGTACAACATAGATATCCGTCCGAGACCTGCCATTAAGGGCCAGGCCCTGGCGGACTTCGTGACGGAATGCACCGCGAGATCAGCAACTGACGAGGAGCCTTCGGCACCCCTTGACGAATGGTGGACCCTCTACACCGATGGCTCCTCAGCCGCCAAAGCATGCGGAGGGGGAGTAGTCCTGATCACACCCGAGGGCTTCCGCGCATATTATGCCATCCGCTTCTCCTTCAAAGTCTCCAACAACGAGGCCGAGTACGAAGCCCTCCTCTGCGGCCTTCGGCTGGCAGCAAATCTGAGGGCCAAGATGGTCCACGTCAAGTGTGACTCCAGGCTTGTCGTGGGCCAAATCTCCGGGGAGTACGAGGCCAAGGAAGGAAGGATGAAGCAATACAAAGAAGCGGCTAAGGAGTTGCTTAAGGTATTTGAGGCACATTCTCTCACTCAAATACCGAGGGCTCAAAACTCTGAAGCCGACATCCTATCCAAGCTCTCGGATGAATCCCCCCGAGCACCTCTCAAAAATTGCAAGAATTGAGGAACTGAGCCTCTCAAGCATCCACGCGAGCCCCATCATGAACATTAACCTGAGGCCGGAGGATTGGATCTCCGACATCATCGCCTTCATTACCACAGGGCAACTGCCCCAGGACGAAGCCCGCGCCAAGTTAACGAAGCTGAGGGCTCCCAGCTACACCCTCGAGAATGGGAGGCTTTACAAAAGATCTTACAACGGCACCCTCCTTCGGTGCCTTCATCAAGATGAAGCCGAAGTCGCTATGGAGGAAGTGCACAGTGGCACTTGCTCGGCCCACCAGGGACCCTTCTCCATGTCCCGAAGGCTCATAGTTCAGGGCTACTTCTGGCCCACGATGGCTAGAGATTGTGCTGATCTAGCCCGAAGATGCACCGCTTGCCAACACTTTCAGAAGGCCCCCGGCAGGCCAGCGGTCAACTATGCCCCCATCAGCACCGCTATCCCCTTCTCCAGATGGGGGATTGATTTAGTGGGCCCTCTGCCGAGGGGTACCTCCAACAACCGATACATCATTGTGGCCATTGACTACTTCACCAAGTGGGTAGAGGCCGAACCCCTCGCCAGCATCACGGAGGCCCGGTGCCGTCACTTTGTCCTCAAGAACATTCTCACAAGGTTTGGCGTCCCCCAACAAATCATCTCCGACAACGGGACCCAATTCGAGGCAGCCCCCTTCTGTGCCCTCCTTGAAGCTTGGGGCATCAAGCACACATTCTCTTCCGTTGCCTACCCTCAGGGCAACGGACAAGTAGAAAATGCCAACCGCACCCTCCTCGAAGGGTTGAAGAAGAAGCTGGAAGCCGAAGGGGGAGGATGGGTAGAAGAGCTCCATAACATCCTATGGGCCTACCGCACTACCCCTCGGCGTGCAACAGGTGAGACACCCTTCTCCCTATGCTATGGCTTTGAGGCTAAGGCTCCAACAGAAGTGACCCTTCCGACCCGAAGGGTGGAACAATATGAGCCCGAGGTCAACGACGCCAACATGGCCCTCGACCTTCATCTCATCGCAGAACGCCGAGAGCAAGCTTTCCTCAGGGCCGAAAACTATAGGAGACAAGTCAAAGGCTACATCGACGCCAAGGTCCGCTCCCGGGAATTCCAGGTGGGAGACTACGTCCTCCGACGAAGGGAGGCCAGTCTACCCACCGAAGGAGGAAAGATGGCGCCCAAGTTTGAAGGCCCCTACATCATCTCAGCCATCATCAAACCAGGGACATACAAGCTTAAACGCCCCAATGGGACGGAGGTCCCTAGACATTGGAATGTGCACCACCTTGTCAAATTCTATCAATAAGGCATGAGCGGCCAAGCCCTCATCCTCAGCAAGTGTAAATATTAGTGGCCCAAGGCCCCTTCTGTTTTTGAAGAATAATCAAAAGCCCAAGCCTTCATCACCTACATATTATACAAGCGGCCCAAGGCCCCCTTCTCTCCTACACACGAGCGGCCAAGCCCTCATCTCTTCACCATAAAAGGCCCAAGGCCACTCCCTCTTATGAGGAGGAACAACAATTTAGGTACCAAGTACCAAGTGTATGGGTCGCCCCCATCACTCTTTGAAAACACCAAGTGTTTTCAAAAACTTTTACATATTCCTACAAAAAAAAAAAAAAAAAAAAAAAAAAAAAAAAAAAAAACCGGGGGGTGCAACACCCCTCGGCTCCGGCTGGTACCAAGTGCCCCCGGCTATTTGTGTTCTACACACAAATAAAACCCTTCCCAGGAACGCTTTCCGCGCCATCCCCCAAGGGGAGGCAGGCAACGGACCATGTCCCGGGCCCAGGATTCGACTTCCACAAACGAAACGCTCCCCGCGCTATCCCCCAAGGGGAAGCAGGCAACAGACCATGTCTCGGGCTGAGGGGACGACTTTCAAAACCGAGGCGCTTTCCGTGCTATCTCCCAAGGGGAAGCAGGCAACAGACGATGTCTCGGGCCGAGGAAACGACCCTCAAACCCTTCGGGATATCGGAAGGTCATTCCCGAAGGGGGAGCCAACGGTTTGTTCCGTTGCCTCCCATATAGGCCAAGCCTTTCCTAGAAACCAAGTTTCTAGATGCCTCTCCTACACCATCTAAAAAAAAAAAAAAAAAAAAAAAAAAAAAAAAAAAAAAAAAAAAAAAAAAAAAAGATGTGTAGGGGGGAAGGAACTCCCCGGATACTATTCTCCCCGGAGGCTCAACACTTCGGATATACATTACCGAAAGCTGCTACAAATGCACAAGAAAATCTCTCAACATCGAGTCATCTGGCTACATAGCCGAAAGCTTCACTACATAAAGCCTTGGAGTACAACGGTTTCCCCGGAAGCCCAAGAAGAGAGCTCACTAAGCAAAACTTCACCTAAAGTTGGCTAAGGCCGAATTTAGGTTGGATCAAAGTCAACTATGTGACATGCCGAAGGCTCCACAAGGTTCTAAGGCAAGCTAAATCTATACCTACACAAACCGGAGTGTTCATACCGACGAAGGCGGAATACTACCAAACTCAATCAATGATGACAATTTGGTGCCCTTCGAAGCAGACTCATCAACCGAAGGGTCACAAATCTCAGAATGTCACTAAGTCCATAATCTCGAACCCCTCGGCAACCATATGTACCGGGGGCTCAGAGCAGTTCCCATACCGGAAGGTTCACTGCAACTACTATTGGAATATTGTGGAAATTTGACTAAGTCCACAATTGGAGACCCTTCAGGAGAGAACCGGGATGCCCTCTTCACTTACAGGGTTGCGGCCGATGGCCCCCCTAATCTACTTGGCAATAACCTAATGCTACACTGCGGTCGGAGGCTCGCCACTACCGAGGGCCTAGTCACCAAGGACATGATCTAAGTTCTTACTCAGGAAATTTTCCAAGTCCACAGCTTCAAGCCCCCCCGATGGTCCCACGCTACGGCCGAGGGCTCATGATTGGGTTTACACTTAGAAAGATTTCTAAGTCCACAATCACAAACCTCCCGATAATTCTGCTCTACATCCGGAGGGTTCTGACCGAGTTTACTTGGAAAATTTTCTAAGTCCACAGCTTCAAGCCCCCCCGATGGTCCCACGCTACGGCCGAGGGCTCATGATTGGGTTTACACTTAGAAAGATTTCTAAGTCCGCAATCACAAACCTCCCGATGATTCTGCTCTACATCCGGAGGGTTCTGACCGAGTTTACTTGGAAAATTTTCTAAGTCCACAACCACAAGCCCCGGCGAAACAATACTACAACCGAAGGCTTGCTGTCGAGTCACTACTTAGAAAATTTTCTAAGTCCACCAATCCCTGGCCCTCGAACAGGCAGAAAGAAAGAAAGAAAGAAAGAAAGAAACATACATTCATGCACAAACATAAGGAAGCGAGGGCATACATTCTGATTCAGATAAAGGAGGCATTCATTGAGAAAAAGCCCGAGGGCAAAACATTGATCACAAAAGATATACAAGTATCAAAGATGTCTGTTTACAGTGGGCCGAAGCCGGGACCTACGGACTATTACAAAATTCGAACTTGGAAAACTTCAAAGTTGAGCTTCTTGACCCGCATCACCCTTCGGCCTGGAAGCAGCATCGTCCTCGACTTCCTCGCCACCGCCCTCTTGCATAAGCTCGGAATCTTCGAGATCCGGCCTCTCTTCACCTGGGGGAAGGGGAACCCTGACGTCCGGCTGCAGGGGGGGAAGGCCGTAAGCTGTCGGGTCAAATTCCTTCGGCTCGATTTTGAAATGCCTGGCTAGCCTCCTGTATATGAGGTTTTGAGTGAAGAACTCTCCACCATCATAATAATCTTTGCCCTTCTGGGCTAGCCACATAGCCCCGGGACCCTTCGCCCACGCGTCCACCGAGGCCTCCACCACCGACTCCACCCATGCCCTCCGGTCTTCCGCCTTCCACCCCTCAGCGGTAAAAGCGGCGATGGCGTTCTTCTCAGCCTCGGCGACAGCTTCCTTCTTGGCTGCCTCGGCCTCCTCGGCGGCAACCTTGGCGGCTTCGGCAGCGGCCCTCTCTGCGTCGGCCTTCCCCTCGGCTCTGGCGATCACCTTATTGTTTTCAAGGATGCCGTTGAAAGCCATCTTCTCCAGCCGGAGGGTCTCTTGGACTTCTTGAAGTTGCCGCCGGGACTCCGCCAGGGCTTCATCAGCCTGCAACTTCTGCACCTGGTATTGCTCCATCCTCTGGAGCAGTTCCCCGAGCCCGAGGGCAGCCTGCGGATCAAAACCATCATACAACTAAAATCAGTTTGGCAAAGTAAAAAGAAAAAATGTGAACACCGAAATCACCAACTAAACAAAAACTAAGGGAGACTTACGGTGACAGAGGCTTGGAGCACTTTGGCGCTGAGGGCATCATCCTTAGCCCTCGACAGCACCGACTTGTCAGTCGGGGGCGTGGCACCCTTTAGGAACTCCCTCGGGCTGAGGGTGCCGTGCATGATGGCAGTTCCCTTGGTGATAGAGAACTGCACATCATCCCGGGGCCAAGCCAGACTGTTATCTTGGCCCCCGGGAGGAGGGAGGACATTTTCTGCGGGGGAGGAAGAAGAGTGCTCTTCGACAACAACAATGGGGGCGTCGTTCTTCTCGACCCCCCCCCTTCTTCTTCTTCTTCTCCGGAGGCATCACGCCCTTGCCGGAGTTCTTCCTCTTTTGCTCCGCCTTGGAGCCCCCGGCACCAGCACCGGTATCGACAGCTTGAGAGGGTCCCTCACCCTCCGGGACTTGAACAGCCCCATCCTTCCGGAAGAAATCATCGACGGGTTTCTGAACCCCCGTCTCCTTCTTTTTCTTCGGCTCCTTGGCCAGCTTCCTCTTCAAGGCAGCAAAATTGGAGACATCCATGCTTACACCTGCAAGACAACAACAGAGTCAGACCAGAGGGGTCAAATACAAAGGAAAGAAAATAAGGCAACTCCAAAAACCCTAAGTACAAAAAACAGGACCCTCCGATAACTACCTCCAATGCTACCGAGGGCTCTCTCGAGGACGGGGTACTGTTCGTCCTTTTCACCCAGAAAGCGATAACGCCGAAAGCCTAAGGCCAGCAAATCTTCCGGGAGGGTAGAGTCCTTGACTGTCACGTGCTTTGTGGCCCCCGGCAGCAGGGCAACAAGCTTCTTCCCCGCCTTCTGAAGCGCGGCACTTCCCACCTTCGGGTGCCGCCGAAAGTGATTACGCAGCTCCCCGGGAAACGGGTTCTCTGCCATCTTGATGTAGCAGAACCGGTCCCTCCACCCCTTGTGAGACGAAGGCACATCATCAAAGAGCCTCCAAGGGGCAAGCTGCTGCAAGTTTGCAAACCCCTCGGAGTTGGTATGCCCCCCACGGCACAAGTTGAAGCTTTGAAAAAATAAGTCGAGGGTCGCAGTTACCCCCCGGTCTCGGCAAAGCTGAAGGAAGCCGGTGATGTAAGAGTGGCTGTTCGGGGTGAGCTGGCAGGGGGCTAAACCTACATACCTCAGGTACTCAAGAAGAAAAGGGTGCAGCGGGAACCGAAGGCCCATGGCCACCGACAACACATGGACCGCAAAACATCCCTCCGGAGCCTGGGACAGGAGATCATCAGGCCCCGGCTCGATCACTGTTGCCGAAGGCCCCACGTGCAATTGAGTGACATAGCACTCCGCTCGATCGGCTCTCGATCTCAACGCGAGGGCGGCGGTGTTCAGCCATGAGTGCCCCTCGGGTATGCCTACGGGCTTCCCGCAATCTGCTGCAGGTTGCTTCTTCTTCTGAGGGGCTTTTGACTTCTTCTTCTTCTTTCTCCCGAGGGCTACGCTCAGGGGCTCCGGGTCCAGAGGCCGGGAGGTACTCGTCTCCCCTGAACCACGGAGGGGCAAGACGGCGACTGTCACCTCCTGTCGCTCCCTCTCCTCCTCTTCTTCAGCCACTTGGAGGGCGAGGGCGAGTTCTTCGTCTTCAACGACTTGCTCGAAGTCTTCAGCTTCAGCCTCGGTTCTGAGATTATCTTGGACCTCCTGCGCCACTGCGGAATCATTATTGTCCGAGGAGGTCTCACTCGAGGACTCCACGTCCGAATAGCCCTCTTGTTGCACTGAGGGCTCCCTCGAGATGTCTTCAGAATCGCTTTGCGATGGCATTGTCTCTAACCGAGAGGTGTTTAATTGAAAAGGTTACCTAGAGGTTTGACCGAGGGATCCTAGGATCTCTAACACTCGATCTAAGGGTAAGGGAGCAAAAAGTGCTAAGGCAATAAGAAACGAGGCAAGAACTGACCTTGTGACTTGGGGTTTGATTGGAAGAAGCACTTTATCTCTCTAGAAATTTTTGCAGAGCTCCGCTATCACTCAGGTTCGCACAAGAGAGAATGAATTTGGCTTGGGGTATATATAGACTTTGGGCCTCGAGAACTGGGCCTCGACTTGAAAGCGCCATCATTACGCGCCTCCCCATCGCCCAATGGGTGGCACCCGCCCCCCATCTGCCAACGACAGAACGCCACGTGGAACCCTCTTCCAACGGCTATATTACAACGACTATATTTCGGCAGCACAGGGAGGCCCTCGAACGATGGCCTCCGGCTATCACTCGCCACAGCCTTCGGGCAACGAATTCCACCGGACGCCTTCGAGCCCGCAGCAGCATAAGCTTTCGGCTTGTCAATGTTACCACCCCTCGGGGGCTCGGCAACTCATCATAACTCCTTCAGCCCGAACTCGCCTTCGGCCCAAAGGAGTGAGGGACTCCTGGGATACACCCCTCGGGGATCATACATAACAAAAATTTCTTCATACAACAATTTACAATTGACGCGTGCAGCCTCCGGACAAACATCAAAGTGGAACCCCTTCGACAGAGGCAGGATATCACAAGTTTTCCCCAAGTCACTTGCGGAAATGAAGCAGCCCTCATCACAACACATGCAGGCAGTACATCTATGTTTTCCCCGGAAACCCTCGACATATGAGGGACTGGGAAAAGCCTTCTGCAGTCACACAGGTGTTATACTGCCCTCAGAAAGCCCTCGACATGTGAGGGACTGAGGGGAACCCCCGGCGAACACACGAAGGTTATGAATACCTTCCCTCAGAAAACCCTCGACCTGTGAGGGACTGAGGGAAGCCTTCGGCAATCAGCAGAAGGCAGTTCTCAAGCAAAGGCGCCCAACCAAATGATGGAGCCTCCGGGAGAATCAACACATCTACTCCTTTTCCCTCAAGTACCTTTCGGCAAAAGGAGTGAGGGACTCCTGATGGAGTATATGGCCCAGGAACCCCCGGCCCATAGACTCCTACTTCTCCTACACGAGTCCATTGAGCCCAGGGGACATCTCAGGCCCAAATACAACGGCCCAAGCTTCAAAGTAGCCCAGAATACGCACTGGGGTGCCTTCGGCCTCCTTGGCCGAAGGCTCCGAAACTCACAGGATAGCCTTTTCTGGCATAAGAAGCTACTGGAAGAAAACGAGCAAAGACATGAGTCTTCGGCATTCTCATGCCTTCGGCACCAGGGGAAGCCCTCGGCTAAACAAGGAGCCCTCGGCTACACAAGAAGCCTTCGGCTACACAAGGAGCCCTCGGCTACGCAAGGAGCCTTCGGATACACAAGGTGTCTTCGGCTGAACAAGCTCAATCATCGAAGATTCCTTTTAGGGACAGCCAACCACCGCATTTAATGCCACGTCGCATCCACCAACCGCATTCAATGCGGTTGACGTACCACTGCCGGTGCCACTAGGCTGATGTGACCCTTCGGCCGTTGGATTACTGACACGTGTCCTCCCATCGCATTTATTGCTGCTATAAATAGCAGCCCATTTCTCCTTGTAATGGACAGAATCTACATCTCAACTCCACGCTGAGTTCATTTAATAAAATCAACTCTCTCTCCTCCTATTTTCTCTGACTTCTCTCTAAATTATTCCCGCAATAACCCCTCGGATAAGATACCCCCCGGGTAGACTATCCATCATATATATATATATATATATATATATATATATATATATATATATATATATATATATATATGATGCATATGAAATAAATATCATTTCTTCCATGAGAACGGTAAATCATTTACTTTTTTCCCAGTGTGATGCACTATAATAATATAAGAAATTGACTTAATTAGGACTAAAACATAGTCATAATTCCAACTTAGGAGTCAATGTTTTCAATTTCTCAAATAGGACTACCTGTTACCATTTTACCCCTCCTGATGTATTAAATCCCTAAACATCGGATCTCTCTTCCGCCCCCAATTCTTTCGCATATCAATCGGTGTCTCTTGATCTCCTCTGCCTCCTTCTCTGGTCGATCGCCCTCTGCCATGTCCGCGGTTTCCAAGCTCCACGAATCTGGTCGAAATATGTCCAGGTATGCTCCTCCTCCTCCTCCTCCTCTTATTCTCTTATGTGTTCTGCTGAGTCGTGCTCTGCTCTTTCATTTTAGATTGTTTTTCTGTTTCTTTTTGTTAATTTTTTAGATTCAGAATGTAATTTTTTTTATTTGAAAATTTTAGATTTGGGATTGTGGATATGAAATTTGAGGCCGTATCAATTTTCCTTCGATATTATATTGGCCTGGTTTTTTTTTATTATGTATACGTCATTGAGCTTCTAAAAATGTCACATGAGAGGCAATTTTTGGAGACATGATGATAATTTTTGGAGATGACAGTATTATATGTTTGAAAATGCAATTAAAAATATCCCCAAACTCCATCAAAAGAAAATTATGAGATACTAATCATCATCAATGGATCTACGCTTATGGGGTAATTAATAACACAAATTAGGTATCATCATTTAGGATGTTTTTACTTGGACTGTAATTTGTTAGTCTGGTCTGGCCTGGTCTGTTGAAGTCTGGTCTGGACTAGTCTGTTTAAGACTGGTCTGGTCTGGTCTGGTTTGAACTGGTTTGGTCTGGTAAACGTCAGATCTCTGTATATTTTATAACTACGGAAGTCAAGTCTGGTCTGTTTAAGTCTGGTATGGTCTGGTCGGTTTAAGTCTGATATGGTCTGGTCTGGTCTGATCTGTATAAGTTTGGTCTGATCTGGTCTGGGACTGAAAATAATCCGAGTATAAACATCCTAGTCTAGGCTCATGAGTCCGTGGGGCCGGCCCATTACCCAAAAAGCCTAGCTCGATCCATAAGGGCCATGAGCCGGCCCAACAAGGGATGGCAACGGGGCGGATCGAGGACGATTTTACCTATAACCGTACCCGCTCCATTGGATAATTCCCCCGCCCCGTAACCGCCCCATTACCCAACGGGTAATTTTTATCCAAACCATAACCGCCCCAACGGGTAATGGGTATAACCACGGGTAACTGCGGATAATTACTTTATTAAATGAGTCATTGATATTTTAATATAAAAATAATATTTTAATAGGCGAAAAATGACATCGCCTAGACGACTCTAGACTCATACGCCACTTTAAAGTTTTGTATATCTACAAGATGAGAAAGAAGACAATCTAAATTAATTTGAAACTACAAATACTTAGTATGAAAAATAATTAATCACAAAAAAAATATGATAATAATCAAACAAGACTATTAAGATCTATTATGATCTTTCATTCACAAAATAGTTAATACATCTATAATCCATATATATATATATATATATATATATATATACAGACACACACACACACACACACACACACACACAATGAGAATAGAAAATTTTCATCTTTTAGTAGTTGTGAGACAAATAATACATAACAATGTAATAAAAATATAGTAAAAAATAAACGGGGCGGGTAATGGGGCGGGCATGTATAAAACTGTAACCGCCCCGTTACCCGTAAAAACAAAACGGGTATTCCCCGTCCCATACCCATTACCCGGTCAATGCGGTTTTCCCCGCTTTGACCGGGGCGGTTCGGAGCGGGTATCCGTTGAATCGGTCACAATTGCCATCTCTAAGCCCAACCCACTATTTGAAGAGATGGACATGGGGTAGAGTATTTGAAACCCGGGCAAGTCTGTTGACGCGGCCCGTCCAAACCCATTGCATCTTGGGCTGCCTATTAAGGCCAATCGAACCGAGACCAGAATTCCTTTTAGACATTACTAATTTAATAGACTAACTTCATAACTAGTACTAACTTTGTTGCACTCAACTTTGTCAAGTTGATGGTGAGTGTGAAATTAGCTAGAATAGTAAAAACTATATGATTGAGGTTAGTGCAGAGGGATTAACATATAAAAGGAATTAATGAGTAATAGTTGAAGAGAACGAAGCTCTACATAATTGTAAGGTGATAAAAATTTGTGATAGAGCTAGAAAATTTAGATAAGGAAGAGTACATCACCAAAGACTTATGTATAGATAATATGAACATTCGTTTTATTATTATATTTTATGAGTAATAAATGTGTTTCACTCTTTTAACTTATTACATTATATTTTGTATTGCATGAAGATTTTTTCATTTTTCTTGTAAGCCCATCTAGGTCCATCCCTATTGGTGACATATGGGCAGGCCAGTCCTGCCCGGCCTCTTGAGCGAAACTATATAGGTGGGATATCGCTATAGTTTTATTAATAAATCTCAACATAAGCTAGTCTGGCCCTTTGATTGGTTTTTATATATGCCCAGTCTGACCCAACAATGAAGCCATTAGTTTTGGACCGGTGTGAGTCACACAGTGTGACGTAGTCCATCCCGTTGATGATTCCTAAACACAATCATGTGTAGCAAGTGAAATTTTTTGTGACGTCATCCATCTTGATGAGTTATTCGGGGATCATCTTAATGACGTGGAAGATCTTTTGGTGATCATAGTTTGACAGATGAGATTATTTTGAAAGATTATTTAGAAAAAAGCTGATATTAAATATCAAATATTTGATTACTCAAAATTATTTGCAACTTTCAATAAGGAAATTTATACTCTCGGATTGGCTCACCATTCTCAAGGTGTACCGATCCCAAAACGGTATCCTTTTGTGTTAAAAAAATTACAAAATCAATCTCCCCTGCCCTGTGTAATTGCTCCTTTATCTACTCTGCATCTGCTTCGTTCCCTGCTCTTCCACGCTTTGTTACTTCACAGATGGCCGTAACACCCCGGACCCACAGGACCCGAGGTAATTACTCTGAATCTCTAGTACTGTCCTCACAAACCACCACGAGCCTTTACCGCGCACTTTGTCCTCACTCATGCGCGCCCTGAGAAACTTCCCAGACTTGCCTTCTCAGATGGCCGTCCAAGCCTGCTGTCTCAGATGGCCGTCCACGTTCTTCATTCCTGTCTTCGTGGCAGATGGCCGTCGCAGATGACCATGCACAGTGAATTTGCATCTCCTTAGCTGGTCTCCTAGATTTGTTTCGATGAAGGCTACAAAGCGTGAATGGATTTCATTTCCCTTGCAGATTCGTCTCCTAAATTTTCATCAAAGAATTTAATTTAAAATTTTTGGGTGTCTATTTGAATTTCAATTAATTTAGATTCTTAATTGGGTCTTTTTGTTTTACTTTGTATGACTTCCTCAAAGCGGACTCTGTTTTTATTAATTTCTTTGATTCTTTGCTTTGTATAAATTCTTTCTTATCGCTCTGAATAAAAACATCTCCTCTTCTATGCTTTGAATAAAAACATATTAGAAAACTTACATTCTGATTAGGCACAAGTTACATTTTCATTAATGCAATTTACATTTGTATTTACATCAAGTTACATTTCAATTAACATGATTTACATTTTCAACTTATCTGAAATTACATTTTAATTAACGTTACTTACATTTTCAAAAATTTTCAAATTACATTGGATACACTCGAGTTACATATCCATTGTAACACGCAGTTTACATTTCGTGTATAAAAGGTTAGAGAACCACTTAAGGGCATTATTATGTGAGTTACATTCCAGGCAACAAGTTACATTTCTAGTTAATTAACTGAGACTACAATTTATAACAACGCGAGTTACATTTCAATACACATGATTTACATCACATAAAAATATTGAGACCAAATCTAATGTTACTGTTCACCGGTATTTTTAATTTAAAATTTTATATTAATTGAAACTTTTTACTAATGGGAGCAGCATGCTCACTGTGGGATGCTCCCGCGATATAACAACTCTTTCAATAAACACATTTAATGGAGCTATGTCTTTTAATTTTGAATGACTAAAATACCTCCTTGAGAATAGCAAAAAAACTCCATAAAAAGTTAGTAAATAGAGATCGTGAATGAGGGGGAGTTGATAGGGTTTAATGCACCAAACCGCCTTGTGAAAATATAAATTTGATTCATTAGCCCTATGTGATTTAAAAAATGCGTCAAATCCCCTTATGTTATAGTTATGTGTTATAATTATTCATGCGCAAAATCTATTATATAAACAAATTTAATTGTCAAATAAATTAAAAAAATGATTACTATTTTGTATAATTTAGAAATCGTAACAAAACTACTTGCATATTCAATCATATTACATGAATAACTATAACACAGATGAATTTGATGCATCTTTTAAATCATAAAGGACTAATGTGCCGAATTTATATATTCAGGCGAACTCAAAAATATGTGATAATGAGCTCTGTTCTAAAAATCGTTCTAGGTGTCCGACTAGTCCCCGCCTAGGCGCTAGGCGATGGTCGGGCGCCCCGATTTTCGTCTAGGCGCTCCGACTAATTGGTTATCCGTCTAGCTAGGTGAATTAGTCGACCGCCTATGACGCCTAGTTGCCCGCCTATACCGCCTAATCGGACACCTAGGCCGTCTAGATTCGTCCAACATTACTTTACTTTTCAATTTTAATTTTCTAAGCACTATATGTACTTTGACTTTAGTCATGGATATAAAGAAATGAAGTTGTAAATTAAGACAACCCTATATACGTATGTTTGAACATATACCCAAAGTTTGTTATTATTTATATTTATAACATAATGAAGTTAAGTGAATAGTTATCATATACTACGTATGATTAAATGTGATAATTCTATCTTCGTGTTTGTTAATCTATATGTATATGTTTTTATACACACAAAAATACAATATTACTTATCATATTTATGCTAAAATATAGATAAAAATGAAATTTCTATGTCTCCGACTAGTCCCCGACTAGGCGCCCACCTAGCCGCCTAGGCGCTAGGCGCTGAGCTGGCGCCCGATTAGCGCCTAGCGCCTTAAACATTGATAATGAGTAATGACATGACAATTCTAAACTATACGAAGTAAAAAGTATGGAGTATGTAGTATATATATTTGAAAAGCATTGACGGTGATACTTGAGAGTTGTCTTGTTGAGGATAATATTTTACTACCATCTACACAAGATTTGATAATATTTTAGAAATAATTACATAAATATGACCAAAATAAAGATGATTTACAAAAATATGACTCATTACTAAAGTAGTAATGAAATCATAGTAATTAATGTTCAAGTTTTGAACTTAAGTTACCACAACACTACGTTGTAGTAATGAATAGTCATATTTATGTAAATAAGTTTTATTTTAGTAATATTCTTGTAAAAAACTCTATATTTTATCGGAGGTCTTCATATTTATTAATGTGGTGTGTTAGTAAGGATCTTCTAAATTGTACTATTCTAATCCCAAATCAGATCACATATAAGTCTCTGACTTCTAGCTTTTGCACTATTTAAAAAGTCTCTAAAAGCTTCTAGTTGTTTGTTTGGAATGACAATTTTTAAGAGCTTTTTCAAAATTAAAAGATCTTTTTTGAGATGCTACAAGGGAGTAGCATCTGTGAAAAGCCCGTGACTTTTAGTATTAATTAGTGCTAACAACTTGTTTACCAAACCGAACTAAATCAAACAGTCAGCTTTTTACCAAACAGCTAACACCTTTTGTTTTTAAGATCTTTTTTCAGTCACTAAAAGCTAACAGTTACTAAAAAGCTTACAAAAGTATCTTTTCAGCTAGTTGTGCCAAACATAACCCTTTATCGTCAAACGGAAGTATATATTAATCCAACATCGTTAGCCAAATGGCTATGAATACAAGTAGGAACTGTCGTGAAAACAACACATTGATCTGGTAAATTTACGTGAGCTCTAGCTATCGCATGAGCCACGCGATTTGCAGACCGTTTACAATGAGAAATACTAATATTCTTCTTTAATTCTAGCATGTCTCTAATATCGTCAAGAATCAGCTGAAGATAGGAACATCCTGACTCCTGTTTTAGCCCATTTACTACAGATAGTGCATCCGTTTCAACTTCCACGCCCTGCCAACCTTCCTCGGCCACCTGCCGAATCGCATCCTGAAACCCCAAAGCCTCGGTCTATTCTGCCGTCCAATCGGCCTCGTGTGAAACTCCCCCAGCTTTTATAAAATCCCCATTTGCATCCCGAGCAATCCATTCCCAAGCTCTAATTCTCCCGCCTTGATTGACCGCCCCATCAACATTAACTTTGATAGAACCTGTTCTCAGCCGACTCCACTTAACAACAGCTCAACTCCCCGATCCCCCCGGCTGCCGGTGTATCCACGCTGTTGCGAGCATCCTTCCAGGCCGCCAGCATGGCAACAGCCATGTTCAGCACCTCACTAGTCTACTGCTTTTGATCTTTCCAAATGCTGGTATTTCGACGCTTCCAAATACTCCATAATATGGAGATAAACTTGCACCGAGCCGTCATGCCTTGTACCGAAACATTCTTCTTTAGCCACATTTCAGCTGAAGAAACACCTTCCTCCGTAGCCACACCGGCCCGTTTCCAGACTTCAAGAGCATCAGGACATTCTCGCACAACATGAGCGATAGATTCGTCTGTGTTTCCACAGACCACACATCCTCCTTGGATATCACGCATTTTTTTCGAAGATTGTCAACGGTTGGGAGCGTACCATCAGTCACCTGCCAAATAAAATATTTAAATTTTGGGGGTACATGTGCTTCCCAAACTCGGTTCCAGCCCTCCCAAGCACCCTCTCGTAAATCACCCATGCATGCTCTATAGCAACTCTTCACTGAAAATCCACCATTTTTTTCCTCCAATCCACCAAAAATCATCCTCTCTGTTCCGCCAGCTAATAGGAATGCTCAGAATTTTCTTGCTATCCTCCTCATTAAACATCTCTTTTATTCTGTTTGAATTCCATGATTTACCCGTATAATCCCTTAAAGCTGCAACATTCATATCCTTAACCCAATTCGGCTCACGAGAGGTAATTCGGCCTACCCCCTCCCCCGGCAACCATGCATCCGCCCAGACATGGACATTAATCCCATTCCCCACCCGTCGCCGAACGTTATTCCTCAGAATTATCTTCGTCTAAAAAATACTCCTCCATAAAAAAGATGGATTACTCCCTACCCTTGCCTCCAAAAAAGATGAATCGGGAAAATATCTCGCTTTCAGAACCCGGCACATGAGATTCTTCTTTTCTTTCATTAATCTCCACCCCTGCTTGGCTAGCATAGCTAAATTAAATTCTCTAATCCTTCTAAATCCCAACCCTCCATCTTCTTTCGGTTTACACATATGTTCCCACTTTCTCCACCTGAGCCCTCTCCATGCGAAGTTCGCCCCTTCCACCAAAAACCATTCATTAAAGTTTCTATCTCATCACACAACTCCTTAGGAAGCAAGAAAACGTTCATAGCAAATTCGGCATAGCTTGCACAACATTCCTCAGTAAAACCGCACACCCCGCTCTTGAGAGAAATCTATTATTCCAGCCTTTTATCCTGTTAAAAATACGATCTCTTAGATAGCCTAGAATAGCGATTTTATTTTTTCCAACTAGTGCCGGTAATCCGAGATAAATTTTGCCCAGTCTCCCTTGAGATACCGAAGTACTGACAACAATGCTCCCTGAACGGTTCTCCAACATTTGGGCTAAAAGTTAAGAAGAATTATTATAATTCACCATCTGCCCCGAACATGTCTCATAGACCTGTAAAATCTTCTTTATAGTATTACAGTCTCCCTGTGAAGCTTTACAAAACATAAAACAGTCATCAGCAAATAATAAGTGTGACACTCTCGGAGCATCCTTACAAACAGCAACCCCATGAACATCTCCTTTCTGCTTGGCGTTCCTCATCATAGCGCTCAATCCTTCAGTAACAAGAATAAAAAGATAAGGCGATAAGGGATCACCCTGCCTCAACCCCCTCCTCGGTTCGATGGGTCCCAACAGCTCCTTGTCAAATTGAACAAAATAATTAACTGAAGGGACACATGCCATGATCATATCCACCCACCTTGGTGCGAAACCCATCCTCAGCATCACGTCTCTCAAAAAATCCTAGCTCACCCTATCATAGGCTTTACTCATATCCAATTTTAAGGCTATAACACCCTCCTTTCTGGTGCATTTACGTTTTAGAAAATGTTGGATTTCAAAGGACACAATAATATTATCAACAATAGAGCGCCCCGGTATAAAAGCACTTTGATTTTGCCCCACTAAACCTTCCAGTATAATCTTCAATCTGTTCGCTAAAACTTTCGAAAATATTTTATACACCACATGACACAATGCTATCGGCCTCCAATCTCCCATGTTTTTTGGCTTATCCTTTTTCGGAATTAAAACAATATTCGTAATATTTAATTCATTAGGGATATGACCAGAATTAAACATATTAACACATAATTGAACCACTTTCATCCCCACAATATCCCAAAATTTTTGGAAAAAGGCCGGATTCATACCATAAGCACCTGGCGCTTTATCTGGATGCATTGCAATAATCACCCCTTTCACCTCCTCCGTCGTGACCGGACGTAACAAACCTTCATTCTGGACATCAGTGACATGGGAGAAAATTCCCAAGTCTACTACCTCTTGGCTCAGCTCTCGGCTCCAGTTTGAAATAATTTATCAAAATAGTTTAAACAATTTCCCCCATCTGTTTTCTTTCATCGATCCGTGAACCGTCCTCTGTCCGTATACCCAGCATCTTATTCTTCCTCCGGCGCTGCTTAACCGCAAACAACAACAACAACATCCAAGCCTTAATCCCAAAAGGTTTTGGGGTCGGCTAACATGAATCGATCCATGATATCGAAGCCATAAAGAGAAGACAAACAAGAGGAAATAAAAAGATAAAACGAATATTATAAAGATAGATAAATATAAGAATATAAGAAAGATAAAAGATTAAAAGATAAAAGAACATAAAAAGGGAGAACATAAAAATAACATAAGAAGTTAAGAATTAAATTTAGAATTGTGGAAAAATTTAGAATTTACATCACCCTCCTTTTAGCCAAAATTCCTTGGCCCGTTGTTTCCAGTATAAATTCGATTTTTCCATTACAACTTGGATAACTGACTTATTCTAAGAAATTCATTTATACTCCAAGTGTCATTGCATCCCCTTAATCGAGCCAAATTCTTCTTACAAGCCTGTATTTGATTCCTGAAACCTTTCGGTCTAGCACTGTCCCACCGTAACAACTCTTTCCCGCAAAAATTAATTCTTTCGCTAACAGAGAAATTGTGCTCCGCCATGCAACTATTTGCAACAATCAACCTGCACTCTCCTTCCCGTAGCCACATATTCTCAAACCTGAATCTTCTAGGTTTCCTGCTATAAATCGTCGGACAAAACTTGATCCATAACGTCATGCGGTCACTCGTCGGGGCTTCAATAGATTTGGCTTGAGCTTCCATAAATTTATTCCGCCAATCATCGTTCACCAAGATGCGGTCTAATTTTTCTTCTACATAATTAACCATTCCTTTACCACGGTCCCATTTCCATTGATACCCCTGGAACGGAAAATCCCGCAGGCCGCTGTCGTATACTGCATCTCGAAACCCCCTTGTTCTCCACTCCGGCTGAGGAAATCTGCCCTTCTTCTCCGTTTCATGGAGAATATCGTTAAAGTCTCCAATAACCATCCACGGAGTGTTATTATATAGTTTGTATGTTCTACCAGATTACCCAAAAGGTCCCATTCCTCACGTTTCCGCTGCATTCCTAGAAAGCCGTAGAAGCCCGTCATTCTGCACTCCTCATCCATCGGAGCCAGATGCACCATACAGTCCAGGTACGTAGCACCCTCCGTCATGACCGAGACCTCAACATCATCCGTCCAGCCGAGTGCAACTCCGCCACTCTGCCCCCTACCTTCGCCCTACTATACTTTGTGTCCATCAAGAACACCATGTCCGATCTGTGCGATTGGACTACGTCTGCTAAATCTTGATCAGTTGTTGCAGCGTTTGCCAACCCCCGACAATTCCAACTAACAATACTCATCGTAATCCAGACAATCAGCCGACCATCGTGACCCCAAGAATCACCCGCCGAAGAAGAAAACTAGGCTTGCCTTAGAGACGACCACTTTCAGATCACACTTAAATAAAGAAAAAGATGATATTTGACATATACAGTTGTAAAATATATACGGAAATGAATATTTACTAACTAGACCAGATCAAAAATTTTAGTCATATCAAAGACATCGTAACTAAATAAGGGTAGATGTGAGTTTAATTCCAAGTAAATATGTTTGAGACAACATGGAGTTCCATCGGAAAAGTTTAATCTGATATATTGATACGAATATCACTAGCCCAACCCATTATTGCTGGATCTGTAAATGGATCAAACAGGTCCTTAGCGAGCTACCTTTAGTTATGAGGCTAAACAAATATTCAATTGAATCAGACCACGAACTTGACTCTAATATCATGTTAAAACTAGAGTTTTATCTCAAAGATTGACGCGATGGGAAGATTAGTCCAGATTTTAATTTATACTTATTACAATCCATGTGAAAAAAATACTTCAAAACAAATTGTAATTATAGTATACTTTATTTTAACTCTTTCACCAAACTGTCTCACTTGTTCACACAGACCTTTTGGGTGAGGCGCATCTTTTTACAGGTTTATGATTATTAAAATTAAGATGATAGTTCACCTCGGGCATGCCTGTATGTCTAGGAGCCTTGTACGGCCAAATCCATTTGAGATGCTTCCTGTTAGATTTTTTGCTTTAAGCACGTTCTTAATGAAGTCTAGGTTATGTGCACAAAATTTCATCTCACCATTTAATATGGAAGTCAATTTGTCCAGACACTTTCTGAGCTAATTTGATCGGATTTGATAAATGTCTCTCATATGTGCAATTTAGAATTGTCTGAGCCTGAACTCGTCTAGTTTGATTTAGTCCAATGCGGTATGGTCTGTGACTGATCGAATCTAATTAAAAACATTCGTAGTGAACACCAGAGTTGTGAATAAACTGGCACATTATGTATATTATGTTGGGGAAAAACACGACCCCCGACCTCTTCCAGGATCACCAGCTCAAAAGACTCTTGTACATTCACCCACCCACTCGTAACACAAAGATTCAATCTAACAATATCACTTTGTATTATACAATTGAAATGTACAAGAGATATTTTACAAGTAAACGGGTAGCTCACATCACTCTTTGTATATGAGACTACTTCACTCACACACACCTCTCTCAAGGAAGCACTCACTCACTCAAGAGCTCTCCTCAAGGCTCTCTCTCTCTCATCACTTGAGGAGGCTCTCTCTCTAGGCCCTCACATGGCTCTCTCACTAAGCTCTCTCCCTTTAGGAATGAGGAATCTCACCCCTATTTATACAACTCATCTCAAAGCTTCTCTAGAACTTTCTATACATCACTACATTTCTAGATTCTTCCAAGAACTATCCACAAGCTTTTCTAATCTTCTAGAAGGATCTAGAGAACTCCACATCGCTTGAGAATGTTCTAGAGGCTTCCACAAACTTCCGCACGATTCTAGAGAATTCCACATTTCTCTAGAAAACTCCACAATGTTCTAGAATATTCTACACTCTTCCACACGCTTATAGATAATTCCACGTCTCTCTAGAAAGCTCCGGAATATTCTAGAACATTCAATATTTCTCTACACACATCTAGAGAATTCTAGACATCTCTGCACTATTCTAGAATTCTCATTAACTTCTCAATTAAGGAGGGATCCCAACATATTAATATGTTCCATGTGCATTCTAATTTCTAAATAGTGTCTTCCATATAACTATTTGTATTGATGCATGGTAAGTTTTGATACATCCATACTATTATCTCATCTTCCTAATATGCATAAAACTTTAGACACATCAGCTATTCAGCTCAGACGCTCTGTCCCATGTTTCTTACTATGCATGTTTATAATAAACATTATATATGCATGTACAAGTCACTCTTTGAGTGAGAGATAGATATAATTACGTAACAACTAGATGAGACCTCAACTCTCAATATATTTACGCACACAAACATATCAAACAAAAAAAAGGTAGCAGGAAAAATGGATCGGATGGCATGCATTGATTAATGAGCTAAATGATTCATCAATGAACAATAAAACAAAGAAAACTAGAAAGGGTTATGGTCTCCCTGCACTCAATCTGCGGTAGGCTCCCTTTTGTGGGTGCAACTCTAAATAAGGAAACCTAGAAGTGACTCATGATTCTAGCACTAGTCACCATCTTAGCAAACTTCTTTTTTTGTGAAAAAAGCTTTTGATATCCTTCCTACAAATTACAAAGTACTACATTCGCATGTTCAACTTTGACCATTTTTATTTATATATTAATAAATTATTTTAGAAAATATCGTTTAATTTTTCATATCATTCGCATGTTCAACTTTGACCATTTTTATTTATATATTAATAAATTATTTTAGAAAATATCGTTTAATTTTTCTCATCATAAATTTTCAAAATTTGAGTTTTTTAAACTTATAATAATAGTGAATTTAAAATACTAATGGTCAAAGTCTTGTATTGACAAATGTGAGAAGCTAAGTGATCCGTTGCAATTATTTAAAAATGAAGGTAGTAATTCATGTTTACTAATTAATATTCATCATATTATTTTCGAAGGAATATATCCTAATGACCTAAATACCTAATGTATGATCATCATTGAATAATGTTAAGTTGGCGGGTGAGAGTCGATCTACTACGCACACATAGTGACATATAGGGGAAACTGATCTATTAAAATGATGTATTAATTAAACATTTAAATTGTGAATTTCATCAGATTCCTAAATGAAAAGTATGTAACATAAAAGTGGTAACTAGAAATTATTTCTACCACGGCGGCACGTTTTAAGAATGCACATCTTAGATTTAAAAATGCAGGTTGCCAAAAAAAAGATTTAAAAATGCAATTATCATAAGTTTTTTTGTTGCAACATGTTTATTACATGAATGATCTAAAGAGGTTTTGAAAAAATTAAAATAGTAAAAACTTTTTCAAAAACCTACTATGAGCATTCTATATTTAAATTTTGGGAGCTATCTTTAAAAACTATTCACAAATCACATAATTAAAACCCTTGTATACATAAAGGTATAAATCATAACAAAAATACTACATGTACACGATGTTTTACACTTCGGTTTATACGTCCAAATGTAATTGATGTGCACAAACAATTGTTTTTAATTTTAGTAAACAAAATTTTTTGTGCACCAACACTTCCCTTTATTAAAGTTAAAATCAATTGTGTGTGCACAGACAATTACACTTAAGTGTGTAAACCAGTGTGTAACCAACGTGCACAAGTAGCGGCGGGGCTGAAACTAATCATAACTTAATTTATACATACAAGGGAATTTATCTCGTTTCAATTGAATAATGCATTATCTCTAGAAAATACAATTTTACATCCTCAGCTCCTTGCATGTTTTGAAAACGAGTATAAATATATCTCAACTTTTAATCATAGTTGCATCATCACATTGACTACCTCTACCACTTCTAAAAACTCCTAGTGCGGCCGTGATTGCACTAGAAAAGACTATTGTACCATTGTACGTACAATCTTATAGTGATATATCATAGGGAGTGTCTATATATTTAACCAGTTTTAGTTGACTTAACATTCTTTTGCAAATTGAAATGATAGTTTCATTTACGTACTGGAGTAGACAAATATGTATACTGAAAGAAATATTTGATACTTGTACCCTCAGGTCTCAAATCTCAATTCCAATCAGGCACAAAGCCGAGGTTTAGCTAAGATGGTTGGCAGACCCATCCCAAGGTTCGAACATGTAGAGTATTGGAATACGAAGTACATTTGATTTGATATACTCCCTCCCTCCAAAGTGAGAATAAAGTGAAAATGTATGATCGTGATTGAGTAAGAAAAAGGTAAATGAATGTTAACCGCAAAAAAAAAACTTTTCAAAAAGGGAAATGAGAATAATATTTTGAGGCTTTCCAAAGTAGTAAGTGAGAAGAATTGTGTGGGACGAAGGTAGTATAATGTATAACGAGTCATGTAGTTCATTACAAATAAAAATTGAAATAGTTATATAATTATGATTAAAATAAAGATTATTTACAAAAATGCGACTAATGACTAACTAGAATAGTGATGAAATAATAGCATATTATATTCAAGTTTTAAACTTAAGTTACCCTGACACTAGATTATAGTAACTATAAGTCACATTTGTGTAAATACGTTTTAATTTAGTAATATCTTTGAAAAAATCCCTTATTTTCTTTGCGCTTTAATTTTTTTCTCCAAGACTTTTCCAGTTGTTTACTGTTGTTTTGTTTTCGCTAGTCAGGATCACATTTGATTGTTTTTATTGCGACTGTGGTGTGGATTATTTAGGTGGTGAGTGTTTTGAAGGGCATTTTCTCCCTTTTAGTCATATACTAGCTTCAAGTTACCCGTTTGGGCTTCTATGTCTAATTCTAGGGCTGATGATCGAAATGAAGTGTTTGTCTGATTGATGTGCTACGAGTTCATGATATATTAATATAAGCCTTTTCTGTTAAGACTCGATGTTTCATCCTAAAAGGTCAACTTGACAGGAAGAGTAGCTCAAAGTATTAAATAATGCAGAAATTGTCCTAAATAGGAGTAAAAACGTTTTGAAATTCCAAAATAGGAGTATCGTGTTTTTTATTCCCTGAATATGAATAATCAGCCAAATTTGAAAAAAAAAATGTCATGTTTAAAGCCTTGTAATGCCAAACTTGGCAGAAATTTACTCCTATTCAGGGAATAAAAAACATGATACTCCTATTTTGAAATTTCAAAGCATTTTTAAAATACATGATATCAATTTTATAACTTTTCGGTGTAAGACAAATACATTAACATTTTCCTTTCAAAAATGAGTAAATAATGTTAATGATAATTACATTCAAATAAATCATAGAATTTGTCATGCGTGATGATTTCAGACACATCTTAGCAAGGTAATATTCGTCGCCATTAAGACATTAGGGTAATTGCTTGCTTACTTCGAGTTTGATCGAGACCACAAATTTATAGCATAGAAACATTTCAAGCCAAATAAACCTCAATACAACAACAAATTAAGAGCCTGTTTGGCACTTCTGAAATTAACTAAATCGGTTGAATCTGCTGAAACTGAGTAAATTTTGATTGAAGTGGCTAAATTGACAGAATCTATAAAATTATTAAAAGATTACATTCGCATTTTTATTAGAATATGATGTAAAAATTTATGAAAAATAGTTAAAATAATTATCTACAATAGTTTTAGTCAATTCAATTAAAAAAATAACTCTTAATTTGGTTATTGTGCAATTCAGCTTTGCAGAATCAAACATTAAGCATTTGACGGAAAAAGTTGATCGATAAAATTGGTATGTCCGAAAATATAAGTGACCAAGTGGGCTCTAACAATTGTTTGATTTGGTTTTGGTTAACTTAAACAGAGAATGTGGACCAAACAATTATGTGGACATGTTGTACCTAGACCTGGATGACATGATATTCAAAGTCAAGCTAAGGAGCAGACATATGAAAAAAGACAAGTCTAATCCAAGCCTCCCAAAATAGAAAGTAAAGAAGGTGTTTGTAGGTCAAATGATTATTTCCAAATCCATATCTAATCAGACTCGATAAAATAAAAAAAAGTTGGAGGAATCGATCTGAATAAAGTATAGTAAGCGTGTCTCGTGCACATCAAGGGAAAAGTCTTTTATACAAATAAATACATTGTTTTTATAAACACCAATTTCTGGGAGCCTGCGATATGTAGTTTCCATGTTTAGCAAACGGGGAATAGTCCCATCAATCAAAGGAGATCCAGATGCAAAACGGCCAAAACATTAATTAGAACATCTTTCCCTAACTAAACCTCTACATATTTTAAGGTGTCTCTAATTTAAGTTTGTTACTAGTATTTGATGAAAATCATAGTCCTTATCAATTTTACAATTACAATACAATTATAAGAGGTGTGATGTGTTCATTTTGATTGGAATTACTTGCCTTATTTGATCTAGGTATAATATGGTATGTGTGTATTTTAATGCTGTCTAATTTGATCTAAGTCCCGCCTATTTTGGTCTTGTATGAGAATCAAGCAACTAGTATAGATAAAGTGGTATATCAAATAGGGTTTTTACAAAAATATTACTAAAATAAAATTTATTTACACAAATATGATTAACAGTTACTACAATATAGTGTCATCGTAACTGAAGTTTAAAAATTAAACATGACATACTATGATTTCATTACTGTTCTACTCACTAGTTACATTTTTGTAATTAAACACATTTTATTTTAGTCTTATATACTTAATTATTTCAGAAAATAAATGCAAACACCGCAAGAAGTCTTCAGTTTTCCCGGCGAGCTTGTTATCTAAAGTTCGCCCCAACCTCGTTTTTCCGTCAATGATTTCCACCTCCACCAATGTGTGTGCTTCCATTAGGAGTATGACTTCATTCTTCTTCCCAAAGTCTTACCCTCACCTGCACAAATAATAGAACTAGATTCCATGTCCACTAGATCTCTTGTCCGTGTGGGCATATGCATAAGCATTTTTAATTCCCTATTTAGGCTATGTTTGCTATTGCTTAAATTTTAAAAAAGTGATTTTGAAAAGTGATTGTTGGAAAAATGATTAATGGTAAAAGTTGGGAGTGTTTGAGAATAGAAGTGAATAAAATGAAAAAGTTAAAGTTGGAATGTTTGGTAAAAAAGTGATTGATTGGTAAAATTGGGTAAATGAGATGGTATAATTTACAAAATAACCTCAAAAGCAGATAGAAGCAGCTGGGAGTAGCTTCCAGCTTCTACCCCAAAAGCACTTTTATAAAAGCTAAAGCAGCCTTTTGCAAACACTCCAAACTGCTTTTTTTAAAAAAAAAAGCCAAAAGTGCTTTTCACAATCAAAGGAAAACACAGCCTTAATTCCTTTATCTAAAACTAGTCCCTTGTTACTTGCCCCACCACTGCTACATTCACTATTTGCTCTCATCCACGGCCCAAATTCCTTCACTTATTTCGAATTTGGTTGTCCAAGAACCTTCACCAATGTTTGATAATGTTTCGATTAAATGATTATTTACTCATTTCGTAACTAAATTTTGATCATCCGATCCATTACGATTATTATTTACTACATACGTAGCATGATTTTTCTTCGCTCATTTTCATTTCATACAATAGTCATTTAATTTAAAAATTGAAAGACCAGAGTTCATTTTGTAATGGAAGGAAAATTCATTGTGTAAATGAGAAATGTTCATTCCATGGTTTGATCGAACTTTGAATATAATAGAACGTATAATACGAAGTATAACTCTATTGTCACACATGGAGAATAAGTATGTTTTTAGTTGGCGTGATTTCAATCTCATAAGTGACAAGGCCTGATCAAACTAGAACAGACCAACCCAAACTTAAACAGATCATATCAGACTTGAATACTTATAAAATTCATATAAATCAAACATCTGTACCAATCCAGATGATGTATAAAATTCATGTAATAATATTATTACCTTTGATTCGCATTATTTTCTGATTCTGTCAAGTTATATATGTATGTCTAGTCATTCTATGAGTGAGATACAGACTTGGGTAGAAATATTAAGTTATTAACCACCAGAGATCTCAAACTGGAGCAGTACAAACAATGAAAGATGGCCAAGGAGTGGCATGAGGATCACACACACACACACCATAAACAAACAAAAAGCAGATCGCAAGGAGAAATGGATGAGTTGCATTCATGAGTGAGTTAATGCAGTTTCATCACTGAACAAAGAAAAGTAGAGAGGGTTATGGTTTCCCTGCACTCTATGTGCAAATAGGTTCCCTTTTGTGGGTGCATGTCTAAATTAGGAAACCAGAAAGTGACTCATGCTTGTATTACTAGTCACCATCTTCAGCAAACTTCTTTTTATGTGAAAAAAAATGCTTTATACAATTATACATAAAGCAATCGGTAATAAACTAATAATTTCTTATCATTAATGTTTAAGAGAGAAAGAAATCGTAAGTGTTATGATAAATTCATTATGAGCCCACTTAATAAAACTGAAGTTGACCTTAATGGAATAATTTGCTAAAATTTCTAAAATTTAGGCTTAAATGGCTAAAAATCTACTCAAATCTACTCAATATAAAACAAATAAATTGTGTTTTGTTAATATAATAAAGAAAAAAAACGAAGAAAGCTTTAATAATCTTATTCAGCAACTTACACAATTGGATGCAGTAGTTAATTATTACGTTTTATGTGTGCTATGACATTCTCATAAGCGTTGTTCATTTTGAAATCACACCACATGTATAAATTACAGATCAAACAACAAAAAAGCCTATGGTGAGAACACGAGAAGACACACTTACCCAAATGTAATGCACAATGAAACATGTTCGCTACACTTTTTCTGCATAATATTTATCAAATAGAGTCCGGTTACAGTGAGAAATATTACTTTTTCATGATAAATGAGAATAATGTAAAACGGTGCATATTGAGGTTTATGGAATTGCACTTTTGTTTTTATTAAAATAGAGAAAATTCCCCAAAATAGGACGGAGTAAATGAAACTTTAATTGCAAGAATAGGTGTATAACATTAAAATTCACTAAATTGGAATAGCTTTCATATTCTACCCGCAGATTTATTCTCATTTCTCTCATTACATCATATACTCATTTGGACAAAATTATACGGAGTACTACGTATATAAGCAGTGGCGGAACCAGGCCGGGGCGAGCCGGTGCCGGCGCCGGCGCCCCTCCTTCGCCCGAGATGTCAAGGTAAAGTATATGTGTAATCTTGCAGCGCCCCTGGAGCTCCGGTTCTGTTTGCCGTTGGTTCGTCCTTTCGTTATGTTGAAACGCGTGTTTGACTGTAAGTTTTTATTTTTCCTACTTATCTAAACGTCATCGTTTCATTTAGTAGCAAATCCTATGTATAATTGCGACGGCAGCAACAAAAACAAGACGATCTCACGATCCAAATAAAAATCCAATCTCCCGACCTTCAATATATCTGAGCGGCCCATTTTAAAATGTGAATTGAATGCACAATAGACAAACTAGCTAGATAAGGAATTAAAGGACTTCATTGGTGTGTAAATTGTACTACGTACTATGTATTATAGTGTGAGTTAACTTAAATTACTTAATAAGCAAGTTTTTATAAAATATTAGGAACTAGGATTATTTGTTTGTGGTATTAGGTATTACTACTAGGAGTCTAGCATGTTTTTATTTGGACCATTTTCAGTTCCAGACCAGACATTTACTAGACAAGACCAGTTCAGTTCAAACCGAACCAAACAAGACAAGACCAGACCCGTAAATATCAGTCCAAGTAAAAACATCCTTATTACTCGGTTACACAATATTTCTTATGCACAAACCATGGGATATATTCATACAAAGTTTGATCAAGGTGAAATTCATGTAAATAATCCATACTTCTTGCCATCCTACAATAATAATCCGCATTTAACAAGTTGATAAAAATAATCCAAACCTTTAAACCACTTCACAAAAATAGACAACAGTAAACGGAAGTAACCCTTCCGTGATAATCTGATCCCCAGCGTCCCTACTACTTCTCTTCACGGTACAATATATTTTCTGAGGCCTGAAGACGCCTGGCCTGAGTCGAGCAAAAGCTGAGAGCTTTCTCTCCGTAGGAAAAATTACCTAGACTCTTTTGCGTCAATGGAGAATGTCGTTTCAGGGATTTGGAGTTGTTGATCTTGTCTATTGGTGTTTTTCTTGACTGAAAATTAGTTCCTTCTCTTGAATCAGTTCATGGGTTTGATGGAAAGGTGACGGAAATCGTGTTTGAAGCGAAAAACAAATCTGAGATTCGCGAAGTTACTGGGTCTCGCATCTTGGTGATCCTTAGCTGCTGACTTCGCCGCTAAAGTATCCGAACTAGTTGAGAACTCCGCCCGACTCCACTGAAATCACGAGTACCACCGGTTTCTTCCAAATCGTAGCTTGAATCCTGTTTTTAAGCTTCGTCTGGAGCTTGCTAGTGTGTTGTGGTTCTTTGCTAAACGGGGAAGGCGCTAAATCAGGAAATGAAGAGAATTGAGTATCGTTCATCGTCGTTTTTGAGATTCGCGATGTTCAGGGAAATCACGATTCTCTCACTGGTTCCTTCTCGCGTCGTTTCTCAAACAAAGGGGCTCGCCTTAGACGGAATAATTAACTCCGTTTCATTTAATCTATTCATGTGATCAAGTTTATCTGTTTGGATTATTTTTATCAATTTGTCAAGTACGGATTATTATTGTAGAATGTAAGAAAGTAGAGATTATTTACATGAATTTCGTCTTTGATTAATTGTAGAAATCAGGATTTAGAATTAGAGATGTTATATCCTATTAACCCCCAGGAGCTAGATAAATATGCAATATGCGTCAATTTAGAATTTAATTTTGTATGTTGCACACATGCAATAATGGCATAAGTTTAAAATCATGCATTATAACTTTTTTTGCTTGATGAATCGATGAAGCCCTTTATAAAGTCTTATCGATATTTTTTCACTGAACTTTTGATTTGATTGCTTAATTATATAATAATCAAAAAAACAAATAAGATTTGATTTACTTTTCAAATGAATTGACCGGAGTTATCTGACCATTTAAGTTATTTTTCATACAAAAATCCTTTTTTTAGTTAAATATATTTTAAATATAATTTTTTAGTAAAATCAATTAATTCAACCAATTGGTAATAATTTCAGTAAATGCATCCGGTTAAGTTGATTTATTGTTATTAAATTCACTTTATACTTAATGATGGAATATAATTGTTACATAATTTTCGGAAAATCTCAACACCCCCTCAAAATTAGTTCTGGTTCCGCCACTGTATATAAGGAAAAGATCATGTGGAAAGTGTGTCTATTATTAACAATTTTGACTCTTTGAGCATGCTCTCAGAATCAAACTCAACAATAACTCTATTCAGATCAAGCTCCCTAACTAATAGCAAACAAAAAAAAAACCTTTTGTACATACTATTATTGTTACACACTTTTACACACTGTCTGTGAAGTATTTTTTTGTGTGTAACAGACTAAAAAAACCTTCACAGGTAGTGTAAACAAGTGTGTAAACAGTAATAGTGTACAAAAGAATAGTTGAATAGCAAAACTCGTTTTAAACCTCAAAGTTCCGCTTTAAATCTATCTGCTTTCTCAATATTAACACTAAAATCACTAACCCATTCTCTTTTATGATCACGTATATCAGCCCACCAGCCCTGGCCTCTTTCCCCTTTCCTCAGCTAGACCAGTAGACCTATAGCAGTTAAGTTCAAAATATTCTGGACTAGACCTATAGCGGTTATGTTTAAAATATTCTGGTTATGGTGGAATCCATTTAACGACTTTCGCTTCTTTAAGTTGCTTGATACAATTATGCAAATAAAATGAGTCTTCCTTACAAGTTCGTCGGCATTAGTCTGTATACCCTCAAAGATCCATTCATTTCCTTATTTCCACACATCCACATTGTATATGTAAAACCCTGAAGCATCAAAGATCCATTCATTTCTTTATTTCCACACATCCACATTGTATATGCAAAACCCTGAAGCATGCAAGGTTCTACGAGAAACATCACTGGTAGCATTACAGTGAGCAATTATCAACATTACAGCCAAAATGCCTCTTCCCTTCTGCATTTGTGAGCACTTTGTTTTTTATCACAAGTCAAAGAAAACATCTGATCTTTTCATCCACACGAACCTTCCATACCCACCATTCAACATTAAACATTTGAATATACTTATATACTCATTTACTACGACAGTATATGTGATCTAACATCTTAGATGAGTTGCTTTATCTGTTTATTTGCGTCAATATCAAGGCCATCTTTCAGATCAAAGAAGACATCATAGAGTTCATAGACACCTAGGGGTGGACCTGGTCCAAGTTCGGTCCCAGTTCCGATCCCGGACCAGCCAGTCCCTAACAAGCCGGTCCCCATCATGGCTAGGGAAAGACTGGGTCCAACCCGGTTAAATCCGGGTCTTGGCCGGTTCAGAGTACCCAGGGGCCAGGCAGTCCGCTCCCGCAGTCCCACTCCCAGGCCGGACTCAATCTGATTATACGATAGTATATTTTTTTTCTTTTTCAAGGCAAAATAAAAAAATAGTCAGGCAGGGCCCAGAACCAGGCCCAAACCCGCCAGGTCCGGTCCCCAAAACTCAAGCCCAGGATTGGGACCGGGCCCGCCAATTACCCAGTCTTGAACCAAGGGTCCAAGACGGGAAAAACGGACCCAGTCCAGTCCCAAACAATGCCAGATCCAATTCCGGACTGGGCCAGATCACCGGACCGGGTCAACACCTACTTGAAACCAAATGTGGATTAATCCAGTTCCAAACTAGCCTGTATGCTCTTAGAGTAAGAACTGTAACGGGTAATAATGACCCGATCACGGACAACTAGAAGTTCAAGTAATGAGTACTTTTTAGCCTATTAAAATTGAAACCACAACAAACTGGTTCGGTCCTTCTTTGGAGGAACCCAATCCCAGTAACAACTCAGGTTTGGAACTGTAAAATGCTTCATGCTCAGGGGAAAAAACCCGGCCTCTCCAGGAACTGAGCCAGGTCAACCTACCCAAGACCCATCTAATACAATTGCATACAACAGTTAACAAGGCAATAGTTATATAATACTACGTATATATATTAGCAGAATGTGGGTATAGGAGCCTCAATGTCTCTTCAAAAAGAAAATCCAACAATTACTCAAATATAAATTAAAGCATGGGGCCGTGGCAAGCAAAACCGCAGTAAGACGAAGGGAAAAATAGATGTATATATAAACTTAAGGTAAATCTATTTTGCGGCGCCCTTGGAAATGGATAGCCTAGCAAAGTCCTCACCGATAGGGTTGAGCTCATCCCAAGCTTCAATCCATGTGACCATGGCATCAGCCAAATTTTTGAAGTAGGGGTCAACCTTGGCTAACTTTTCATTGACTTGTTTGGCGAGCTCAATGTAGCACTTCTGGACGGTGGTGCAATCCTTAGAGAGGGTGATAGATTGGAAGAAGGGAATGATCTCTTCTTGCCAGAAGATACCCTTGTACTCCTTTTTTAGATTGACAAAAGGGTTACTCGCTTTGCTGTGCCATATGTACGGAAGACCCGTCTTGATTCCTAGACCCAAATGGTCACATATAACCTGCAAATTTTGAGAATATGAATTTAGTTTCTTTCATAATCCACAAATGAGTTACATCAAATAACCAACTCCCACTGCTTAATTATAAATTGTTTATGTAACAACAGTGGCTCACAAGACAAGATTATGTCACCAAAGGTTTGTGTGCTTGCAGGATACAATGATACATGTAAAAACCAGGGACAAATGCCCTTAAGCTACAACAAACTTTTAATATAGTAAACCTAATTAACCTTGAACTCTTCAAGAGTCTCACTCAGACCCCTAAAGTCGCTAAGCTAAGACCAGTTGTAACAACCAAAAACAAATTATAGATACAAACTATTTATACAACTTGGGCTGAGTTTTTGGGGTTTTTTTTGTCAAGCATTGTCTCATGAGTCATGACTGTGATCAGTGTTGCATCATTACAGCTTTCATCTTTTAAGTAACTTTGTGTTTGAGTTCCTTTCGTGCCCATTCATGTGCAAAGGAAAGCATGACATTTTTGAAAGTTTCGAGTCATTATAGTATTATTTTGGTTAAGGGTCATTTTTTGGGTACTGAGCCATATATCATTTATAGCTAAAAGTGTTTCCGCGTGATACAAAGACGTGACACTCAATTCAGATGAAAAGTTTAGTGTTCTATAAAAGTGCTTTGTAGCCTGGGAAATAGTTAGGCAACAAAGAGTAGTGCCTAGATGAGGATTTGATAGATTAGACGAGATTTTTAGAACAGATAGCAAGTTCAAGAGCTAATTGTTACCTTGGTACACCAACCAGCCCACATATCATCGTAGCGTCCAATTGGCTGTCCATCACCCATGAGTCCGAAGTACATAGCAGGGCCAATCAGCTCTCGGTCAAATGCCAAATTCATGCCACACATAGGGAACAGAGTTCCCTTTGGAATGGTCAAAACTGCATCTACATATCTGAAACAGTGATAATGTTAAACAGACAGAAATATGTTTTAATCCACACAACCATATCACATGTTATTTGGCACTAGGAACACAATAGGGAAAAGAACAAAGAAACTCATATTAAGGGGAGTGGTCATTTTTATGATTGGTTTATCTAAGAAAATACAAAAAGATATCTAAAGAAATATTAAATTTTAAGCAACTCGGGCACATGCCTTTACTCTCTTTACCCCCCCCCCCCCCCCCCCCCATTTTCTTTCCTCCAAAAATGACCTCTTTACTCTCTTCACATCATATCCTTAGTTCCAAATAGACCCTAAGAATTTAGTCCTAAAAAACAGCACATGCCTGGTGTTCCTCTCACGAGGCTTAACAAGCTGGGTTGGGGCATCATAGTCAGGAATGTTGAGCCAAAGGCCATGAGAAACAGCAGTGGGAACTCCCTCACGGAGACTAAAAGGATAGCCACGCACAAAGTCAGCACCGTCTCTATATGGGTCATAGAGAGTATTGAAGAAATGTGGGGTCGCAGGACATAAAAGATTCTTGATGTGCTGCTCAAGAGCATTGATTTCTTTTCCAGATGGGTCTTTGGCAACCTGCACATTCTCATATATAACAATACATCAGAGAAAATTTATACCGCAGCAAAATCATCAAAATCAAATTGTCAAATTGTATCCAAATCAAGCCAAATAATCTTCAACATGTGAGGTTCAACTCAAGCTTATATACTAGACCCAGAAAATAACCGTGTAATACTGAACACGCCCTCTTAACTTAAGCCTCACTAGACAACCCACTAATGTGCGGACACCTTAACTATCACCTAGTGTGCAGGCACCCCACTATTAAGGGTGGGAAAATGGATCCAAACATTCTTGCGTGCAGAGTGTGTACACCCACAAACCACCTTATAATAAGGCTTTGGTCCAATAACATGTTAATTCGACCTAAGTCACCATAAGAAGATCACCACGACTTATGTATTACGACATAAACTTTGTAGGCTACAAGTTTCCCTAAGCCTTCAAACCTAGTAGGCCATGAGTATACCATAAGTAGATCACTGATCACAAACTTATGGATATAACATAAAACTGGATCACCAATGGACTAAACCTAGTAAGCTGGTAGATGACTGAGTTGGAATACTCAGCACAAATAAATACATACATCATCAATTTATTTAAGTTTAGTCCCTTGACCATATTCAATTTAGTCATCATTTTCTTTTGGACTCTAATTAGTTTGCGACTATACAATTTGGACAAAACTATTCCTCTTGCATATTTTAGTCAAATTATGAAGGCTGTTTTTGTGTAATGGACTGAAATGGATCAGTTAAGATACTCTGACTAAATTTATTCGTAGATTGGTTTAATGAATTGAAAAAATCCCTTCTAATTTGGGAAAAAAATATTTCTTGCAACAAAATTGGTTCAAATCTAACAGTAAAGGATGAAATAAAATGCAGTAATAGTTTATACTCGACTAAACCAAATAATCAAATGTTATGTCGTTTTTAAATCATCGGAGGATTAGTTAATAATCATTCAAATGGCCGAGCACCGAAGCACAAACAAAAACCGTATCTCAAATATTATCAAGTTTTTTTTTGACAAAATATATGTTTCATATTTTCTTTTTGTGAAAAAATAAGATTATTTCAAGTCGCATCATCTCTATCACACATCATTGTGGGTGTAGTTCCCACAATCTTACCCACATCCACAATTTTAGACCATGTTGAAATGTATACGTACAAAAAAAAAAGAAATTTTGTTTAACACGCGACCATCAACTATGAAGGGACAAATATCACTTAAAATTACATAGCTCGGACCAAACTATTGAGAAATAAAAAGAATTGGTCTAAGGCAATGATAGTTTAATGCCAGAAACAAAACGCCTAGATGAAAAATTAGGTCATAAAAGTGCAAGGCCATCATCAGATCTAGAAAAAGACATCTTTTTTACATCTAACGTTCGAATATTATAACGCAAGTCAACCTCAAACAAAAATGCAGACATTAGATAAGCGGATCTAGACGACAGTGTCATGATCCCTAGTTCAGATATTACATACATTTCTACAATTTCAATGAATCTTCAGAATGCGTAAGACTATAAGAGATCATATAGATATTATATCATAAAATTCCACAGATCAATTCAGCAATCAAATTTCAGAAATTCAAACGTAGATCAATTCATCAATCAAAAACAAATTGAGAATAAGACTCGCAAAACTTACAAAGCAATCATCATCAATGGTGTAGATGTACTTCTTCTTGGACACCATGTAGCCAAAGCACCTGCAAGCAGAGTCCTTGAAGGAGATGCAGGATGCCTTAGGTCCGAGGATCCGGTTGATGTCATTGCGATTGTAGAGTTCATAGTCAAATCCTTCAGGGACGTGGATCTTCTTGGAAGGGTCGCCATCTTGGACGATGATGAGATGGTAGGGCTGGAAGAAAGGCCTCCACATCTCCAGGAAATCGAGATTCCTGATCGTGGGTATCACGATGTCGAGCTCATCTTTCAGCAGCGGCACCGATGGGATCACTGCTCCTCCGGCGGCGGCGGCCATGGCGGGTCAAATCACCGACGGCGGTTACAATTGCTGGCGTTAGGGAAGGTGGTAGTGTAAGGACAAGTGTAGAAAATGGGTATGATGGCTGGCCTGGATTTATACGCAAATTGGACTATCCGAACACAAATAACTACAGGTACAGAAGAAGTCCGTGTTGCGGGTAACTCTCCTTTTATTTAGTTAGATGGGAAAGAAAAACAAACTCCTTCTACTTTTGGCCTTGGGGTGTTAAATAATTTGGATTTATTCTTTAGAGAATTCTTCCTCCTCCCTACAACGGTTTCACATCATTTTCTTCCTTTTTGGCATATTTCTATTTCTATAGTACCATATTTAATTGTGTTTGTGGTTATGATTGTTTTTTTACTATATATGTGTATAATAATATAATAATAATAATATCTACCAATCAGGGTCGTCTCTAAGAGTTTAGATGCCCCAGACAGATAATGACTCATGAGATAAAATAGCACTTAAAATTAATAACACAATTAAATATATGAAATACGGAGTAATAAAAACAAAAACAATAGACTTTGTTTTTTCACATTGGGTACACTAATCATTTGAGATTAGTATAAATAGTTTGAGAAACAGTTTTAATGGATTATAATATAATGAACTATTGATTTTTTTGAGAGAATATAATAAGTTATTGATGATAAATTGATGTTATGGATGCATTATTTTAAGTATTTGACAATTCAATTGTTCTAAAAGAGTGTTAATTGTTTCTTAAAACAAATAAATAAGAATCTTAGAGTGGATGTCCGAAAAGATAAAGAAGAATTTTGAATTGAATGGAGAGAGACAAATTTACAATGTATTAGTAATTGTGCAGTTACCGGATGTCTGATGTTTCAATTTACATTATGTTTGTTTATTAGTTACACTTGCATAATGTCACTTTTGTACTTTTGACGTATTTCTATAGCGTATAAAAAGTCTATTGATGAGAGTATTATTAATTTTCCCTTACTATGGAATTTTAAACATATGAATTTTATAATTCTAATATTTTAAGAATATTTCAAATATTAATATGTAGCATATCGCTGGTTAAATTCGTCCACAACGAGGGAGTCTATAGATCGAATTGTTGGAACTAGAGATGTGTATTTACTTTTCACGTGCATTAGGGAGTGTTTCCAACAGCTTAAAAAAAGTATTTCTCTGCTTTTGGCTTAAAAAAAACACTTATTTACCAAACACTACCAATTTTTACTTTTTCTCGGCTTGCGTGTGAAAAGTGTTTTTCCTTTTTCTATTACACAAAAATCACTTATTTTACCAAACACTGCTAACTTTTACTTTTCAAAATCATTTTTTTGTCAAACACTATCAACTTTTATTACTAATTACTTTTTCCTTACATCTCCAAAAGTGCCTTTTTTAAGCAGAAGCAGTTGCAAACACTCCCTTAGTAGATCACTATCAAATTATATACATACACGTGTGATTACGAAGGGAAATTTCCATATAATTAATACTAGTATTTTTACCCGTGCCGTGCACGGGATAAAAGATACTTTATTTTTTAGTTTGATTATACTACGTAAAATATAGACAAAAATATTTAACGTTGTCGTTTTCGCTCCATGACATCTAAAGAGCATGGGTTATGGAAAAAAGATATTGATATCGAAGCTCAATCTGATAAAATTGAAACTAATTTATTGTTACAGTAAATTCATTTGGTAGCTAGATCAACATCTGGTCAAAGAAGGAATGAACACCGACATCGCATTTTCAACCTGAGCCTTCCATTAGTGTAAAAGGCCTCCTACACGTAAACTATGTGGGCATTTCGTACATCCTTATTTAATTTTAGTATTTTGTATTTTGCTCTTTCATATTGTTTTTTATTTTATTTGCGTGTAAATTTCTTTTCGCTATTAATAATACTTTGTACTTGGTAAATGATAATTGAGATTTACACCATTAATTTTGATGATTTACGCAGACTATCATGGTTTTATTCTCCAAATATGACTCATCCACTCATACTGTGAGAAGTTTTATTCAACTTATATATTCTTTTTATGGAACTGAATAAGTTCTATTTGAGAAATAAAACACAGTTTGTCTTATTATTGCACTTTGTGTACGTTTTGGTCCTAGATTGAGCAAATTGTATTAAAAGAATTGAAGTTTTGTGGCATTTAGATTTCAATTTTGGTGGCGGAAGCAAGGTAACATTAGACTGCAAGACGGTAGCAACATTAAGCTCCATGAGGGCAATAGCCATTTAATGTGTAAAATAAGTTAAAAAGAAACCATTGGGCTACATTAGAACAACAACATTAACGTTTATATTTAAAAGCATATAATGTTTCAAAATGTTACTCCGTATGTATTAATGATAACGTCTTCACTTTGAGTTAATGGTTTATCAATAATTTTACTCATCTACTTGGCTAATGGCACAATCAAATCAACAATTTAACTGTTGAACAAATGTTACAACTAAACATCAAGTAAAAATTAAGTTGAACAAATCCCACCATATTATTTCACCTTGCATTGTGGTATTTTTATTCTCTAAATAGGAGTTATTATTATCATATTTTGACAGTACCAGACTTCAAACATGACAGTTTTTTTTGTATATGGATAAAAAGCAAACATGAGCATGCCGCCTTCACTAATTTAAAAGCTCGTGAAAAGTTCAATGTCTTATTATGTAAACTAATCTCATAAAAGGTTCAATGCTTTAGTAATTTCAAATTACAATTTAATTATCAAATATTAAAAAAAACACTCATAATATCATAGTTACATCAATGACGCTATTATATTATATCCATCAAAATTATTCCGTGTCTTTCTTATTATTACACAATTCAGTGCGTGAAATCAAAAGTTTTGTGTTTGGTAAAAAAGTTGGCTGATAGCTGAAAAAACAGGGCCACCAAACGGGCTCTAAAATTTATTATTAGACTTTGAAAGCTACTACTCCCTCGATCTCAACTTAAGATTATCACTTTCCTTTTTTATCAATCAGCTAAAGATTTTCATTTTTTATTTTTGGATAAATTAGCTCTTTAAATGCAAATTTCATCATAAAATATTAAAAATAATACATTCATAGTATCATAGTTATCATCAATGGCCCTATTATATTACTCCTTTCGTCCCTTAAAACTTTGTCAACTTTCCTTCTTTGGATGTCTCACTAACTTTGCCACTTTCTCTTTTAAATAAAGAATTTGTGGTTCCAGTTCATTCTCTCTCCTCTGCACAAATCTCAGTCACACACTTTTTACTTTATTAATCCTCGTACCGGTCAAACATGACAAAGTTTTAAGGGACGAAAGGAGTATATCCCTCAAAACTATTTCTCAAAGCATACTTAAGCTTGCATTATCGGTTAAGAAAAAATAAGTACATCGTGAATATTTCATCGGTTAAGAAAATATATCCGTAAATATATTCGTTTAAGCAAAAACCATAGAATGGCTAAAATTGGAACTTAATTAAAAACACATTAAGAGACCGTTTGGTGATCTTTTTCCGGCTTATCGGGCTTATTATTAGCTAACTTTTTAACAAACACAAAACTTTTGATTTCACATGATGAATTGTGTAATAATAAGAAAAAAATTAGGTTGGAATTGTTTTCTAACTGTATTGGCTGAAGTTACTGTAGAAGATCATTTTAGATGTTTTTCATATAATTCTTTTTTACTTTATTATTAAATATATTTAAAATATAATTTTTTCGTATATCAAAAGAGTCGGTCAATCCAACCACTTCAGCTAGCACTTCATAAATTTCAACAGAATCAGCTAATACAGCCGATTTGGTATTACCAAACGGACTCTAAGTATACCAAAATCTAAAAGTTGGCTTTTGATGAGAGAAATCAGGTAAAAAGCTGTTTGATTCGTCTAATATGAATGTTACTAATATGAATTTTTATAACAATGTGACAACGATAATACTATTTTTCTCATCCAATATGAATTTTTATATTGTTATTACTAATATGAATTTTTCCCATCTTATGACAATATAACATTATTTTTAAAAATACCAAGGCAAAGAGTTTTTTAATGTATTAATGGCAAAGACTTATTCTTTTATATATATATATATAATAACATCAAAATAATAATGATAATAAACAAAAATAATACGGAGTGATAAATAACAATAATAAATAATAATATTGATAATAGCAATATGGATGATGATAATAAATAATATGGAGTAATAAATAATAAAAGTCTACAATAATACGAACTACTTAGCTTAGCTTGGTTATGATTCCCAACCGTTGGAGTTCCATCTTTTAGAGACCTAGAGGTCGTTTGGTAACATCATTTTTCGGCTTATCAGACTTATCAGCCAACTTTTTCACCAAACACGTAACTTTTACTTTCGCGCGCTGAATTGTGTAATAAGCAGAAAAAGTAAGGTTAGAGTTACTTTTCTGGCTGTATTGGCTGGAGTTACTGTAGATGACCATTTTAGCTATTTTTACATATAAGTTTTTCTTAATTTTATTAACAAAATATATTTTAAAAATAATTTTTACTTAAATCAGCAGAAACAGCCAAAGCAGCCCCTTCAGTCAGAACTTCATAAATTTCAGCAGAATCAGCCAAAACAGCTGATTTTCGTGCTACCAAACGGGCTCCTAGCTAGTAACTCACTCGGAGCCGTATTTGTTGTGTGTGGAAGAAATATGTTTAAATTGATAACAAATCTTTTAGATAGTAGGTAAAACGACAAAAAGACTCCTTATAACCGCCGTCACTCAAACCAGACTCAAAATTAATCATCTCGGTAATATAACTCGTTGATCCATTAATGAGCACAAATGGGTCAAAGACAGTCATCACAGTCAATCCATCAACCACAACAAAATCCATAACCACAGTCTTACCACCGAAACAAATAAAAGCGCAAACAGAAACAAACAAATTCAGACCATAAAAATAAATAAAAGCGTAAATGCCTTACTCGGATCCTTTTTAATTAAATAGTTAAGCATAATTAAATAATAAGCATTTTACATTTTTTAATCTAAAAATAGAAAGTGAGCCTAGAGCCTTCAATCCACGGCTGCCTAGCGTAGACACGCGTCTAACCCTTTCTCTAAGTGTATCTATCAAATGAATTTTGGCAATTGGCAAAATTCATTACTCCTTCCGTCCCATATTTATCTCCGGTTTTGTAGGTTTTAAGATAGTGGTAAATGTGTAGTTGAGAATTGTACAGAGGATGATAAAATGTGTAAGAATGGTTATGAACAACAAATTTTTTGCCAAAAGGGAAAAATGAGATAAATTTGAGACGGACTAAAATGGAAAGAATGAAGATAATTTTGGGACGGGGATTATAACTTTTGGAGTTCAAGTAATTTGATTCCTACACACGACTTTTGGAGTGACAATTGGCAAAATTCATTGCCTCGCACACGTGTCTAGCCTTCAATTTACAGCTGCCTAGTGTTTACACGAAAATTGGCACAAATTTGACATACAATATCCTGCCAAATCCTTTACGAATTTCGAAAAATCCTCTACTAAAAATCTTTGTCAGTCCCGCATTGTTGTTGTGATAGTTATATTATTGAAGTTGTATGGGTGCAACTTAAAAATCAAAAAATGAGTATCATAGCTTGGAGTATGAGCTAGACAATTCTATTCTAGTTCAAGAATCTTATTGAGAAGTTGGTGGGTTAGAGTTTTTAAACATATTTTACCTAAGGAATTTGCTTTATCCACTCCTAGAATTACTAAACCTAACCCATGACCCATGTAAGACAAATATACTGTTTTTAATTTTCTTTTACTAAAAGTGCTTCTCATCATGTTCTAGTGATTGTTTTTTTTCGAAATAATGCTAAATAAAAATTTATTCACAAAATTAGAATTGATTTAAAAATATTTTCAAAATGTTGCTAACTCTGATTAACTAAAGTCGCCAACTCAGCCAATTGAGCTTGCAATTTTCTCCAAAAACATAAATTTCTCCCAAACGAAGCTAGTAGACTTCAACTTGGAAATCACTTCTTGGGACCCCAACCCAAAAAATTCTCTATTCTTAGAATTGATATAACTTTATAATTTGTAAACCAAATTTTAAAACTGGATCTATTTAAAAGTGATTTGAGCCTAAAACCCTACCTCCATCGTATACTTAAAATTCTTTTTATTTTTACATATAGAATATTGGTGTCATATGAAAGGTAATAAAAAACCATGACTTTTTATATATTTTTTATAAAAATTAAAATATAAATGAAAAAGTTATATTAATTTAAAAAAATAGAGAGATTTTTAGAAGGAGGTAGCCTATGATGTTGGGATTACCGATGACATAAAGCAAATATAACGTAAGTTAATTAATGTATATAAGAGCAATTCTAATCAAACTGAAATTCAAATTCTAATGTACGTACAATAATACTCCGTAATTAATTATACAAAATTGGAAAGAAAAGCTAAAATATTGTCATGGATGTTTGCTTAGAAGATGACACATGGCAAAAGTTTCCATAATTGTATCTCTCAAATGTATTATCTATAGATGATTACTTTGACGGACTATGATTTCAAATATATGAATTTATGGGCATTTACACAATATGCACAATTACATGTGTCAAGTATGTTTAAGAAACAATGGCATCAATATTACTCCCTAAGTTTCTAATTTTAAAAATATGACCAGTTTTTGTTTTCCCCAAAAAGTGATCTGGCTCCCCTTCCTTCCGCCGAAACATTTCACTTACATTACTATTGCACATTAAACGGACTACATACCCTAATTAATATCTCTACTTTGGCCCATGGTTATCACACGCAGTCATCATTCCACATCTTCAACGTTGCTTTGGTCGAACGCTATTTCCATGGCAGACGAGTCACCGCCGTTGCTCGCCCTGCTAGCACTCGTCCTGCCGTCGGCGCCCTGCGGTAGCACATCCCATCGCCATCGGCCAAGTTCTGCTTCGATCACCATCTTCGTCCCCTTCTGTGAACATTGTCTGTGCGAGAGAGAGAGGCCCCGGCGCAAGGCGGTGATGTGATAGAGCTCGTGTTTCGGCCAGATCCATCGAGTACTTGAGCTCGTGTTCGTCCAGATCTGTTGGATTGTTGTGGCTAGAGGTGGCAGCGAGGCAGGGGATGTGGGCTTTCCGGTTCTGGGACTTTGGGATGAGGGTTTTCCGGCGGTGGGGCTTTGGGATGGGGGTTTTCCGGTGGTGGGGCTTCGGGATGGGGGTTTTCAGGTGGTGGGGCTTTGGGATGGGGATTTTCTGGTTGTGGGGCATCTGATGGTGGTGATGGGCGGTGGCCGGAATAGTTGTGGTCGGAATACTTGGTGTGCAGATGTAACTGCGGCGACCGGCGGCGTCATTTTGACGGTAGGCAGCACGTCACTATGGCGGCGTCACTGTGGCGGCGTCTCTTTCGCGGCGTCACTTTGGCGGCGTCACTATGTCGTTGCCACTATAGCCGGCGGCGTCACTGTGTCGTTGTCACTATAGCCGGCGGCGTCACTATGTCGTTGTCACTATAGCCGGCGGCGTCACTATGTCGTTGTCACTATAGCCGGCGGCGTCACTATGTCATTGTCACTATAGCCGGAGGCGTCACTATGTCGTTGTCACTATAGCCGGCGGCGGTAATCGGTCAGAGGTGGTGGTGGTGGATGTCACTTTTATCTCATGTCACTGATAGTGTTTCACCGTAACACTGTAGCATATCACCGATTCACGTTGAAGATAGATAAATATGTTTATTAATAATTAGTCACTTTTCTGGATTTTTTAAAAAGGGTGAGTTTTTTGTCTACGGGCCTTTTATTACTAATATCCAGGTCAAAACCCCTATGTTTAAAGGATTATTATTTTTAGTTAAAAGGCTTTACTCCAAGATTAGCAATTACGGCTATACATGTTTACGGATATATGCCAGAACTATTTTTACATTAATTGGATAATATAATACGTACAAGAACTTGTAATATTTTTATGTAAAAGCCTTATTCTAGGATTTAAACTTATGGCTACGACTCCAGAATTGAGTTCAGGTTGTCTCCGCTTTGGTTGGACAACTTTGATCTCCAGGATATGCTAGCATATTGACCCAGGGTCTATGAAGCTGAATTGGTTATTGACATCCATTCCAAGGTTCCCTACTTCCCTACGAAACTATCCAGTATATGTGTCCTTAGCTATGGTCTAATCCGAAGAGTAAGGTTGATGAGTACATAAAATTCAGACTTAAGTATGCCAAACTAAAGTTTTATACTCCGTATATCACATAATATCAAATTATATCGAATTTAGCCAAAAAGTTATATTGTACTGAATATCAGGCTTTACCTCTGTTATCAAAATCGTTCTAGGCATCCGACTAGCCCCGCATAGGCGGTGGTTGGGCGGCCCGATTTTCGTCTAGGCGCTCCGACTAATTGATTTGCCTTCTAGGTGAATTAGTCGGCTGCCTATGACGCCTAGTTGCCCGCCTAGAGCGACTAATCAGCCGCCTAGGCTGTCCAGATTCGCCAAGCATTACTTTACTTTTAATTTTAATTTTCTAAGCGATATACGCACTTTAGCTTTAGTCGAGTATATGTTTCTATATATACCTAAATTTCATCATTATTTATATGTATAACATAATGAAATTAAGTAATTAGTTATCATATATTACGTATGATTAAATGTGATAATTCTTTCATTCATGTTTTTTAATGTATATGTATATATGTATTTACACACAAAACTACAATATTACTTATGATATTTATGCAAAAGTATAGATAAAAATGCAATTTCTTTATCTCCGACTAGTCCCCGACTAGGCGCCCGCCTAGCCGCCTAGGCGTATCTAACGCCTTGAACATTGCGCTTTACTAAATCAAACCAAATTATAAAGTTTTAATTAAGTGAACACACTCTCAATAAGAACCAAAGCCATTCATCTTTCTATATCATATACTTCCTCCGTTCCGCTATGATTGTCTCATTTTACCTTTTCGGTTTGTCCCACTAAGATTGTCTCATACCAAATTTGGTAAAATTTGTGTTGCTCTAAATCATTCTTACTTTATTCTTACTTTACTCTTACTTTATCAATTCAATATCAACCACATAAACCACTTTTTATTAATTTGCATTTCACTCCCTCTTGTCTCATTGTTAGGGGGACGGAGGAGTATATCGTATACCATTGATCATTAGATAATATTAGCCGATTGACTCTGGCCTTACATAACATCGTTTGTAATTAAATTAATTCACTGGATATATCATGATTTTTTAGTATAAGATTCAGTTGAAAAATTTAAAAAGGTGTAAGCAATAAAGAATTCATAACTAATGATGATAAATTAAGATTTTTCGTTTCAAATTAAGATTATGTAGGTAACTTTATGAATGCTGGTGAAATATTTCGCTCATCAAGAATAAAACAATAGAAAAAATATGAGGCTATATTTTACTAATTAAAATTTTGATATCACATAGATCGATATGTGTTGGTCTTTTCATGATTCAATTACCCTTATATCAATTCACTCATATCCTTAGATATGGATGAATACCAAAATTATCCGTCTTACTTCGGTTCGAATAGATGTATAAACAAATAGAGTTAAAAATAATCTTTATATCTCTATCATTCTCTACATAGACTAAGTTACCCCGAGACATCAAAGTAACTCTCCACATCAAGATAGACAAAACACATCGGAGGTCCGGGAAATTAGCATCATAGAACCAAATAAATACAACAAAAGAAAACAATCAAGTTGGGATAATATTAGACTTATGACTCACCTAGTTTCATTAAAAGATATTCGGAGTATATTCTTACTCATCTGCTCAAATTTTTTGTGAAAGAATGAATTGGAAGCGTTGTTTTTTTCTATCTGATAGGAAGCGCACATTATTTTTTAAAATATAGTGCAATGTCTAATCTTGTTCAAAATATACCGTACAAAAACGAATTTCCCTTGATTTCATAAATAGGGTTGTTGGGAACTGATCATACTTCCTTTTTAAAGCCGAAGTAGAATCAGAATCAGTTTTCAAAAAAAACTGGTCTCCCTCATGCGCCCCTAGCTTGTAAAAAACGGATTTTAAAAGTAAATTAGAGCACTGGATTCACTTCTGCACTTTCATCCAAACACCCCGACTTCTATCTCTTCTCCATAAAAGAGCAGAAACAGTTTTAAGAATTAGATCCAAACACTGTTGCGAAAACAATACTATGGTATGACATAAATTTAACATATTTTAATAATTTAACTCTCTATCTTCCTAATTTAAGAAAGTCAAACACACATTTGCGTATAATCGCATAAAAGGGTATACCATTGTCAACTCAAATCTTTTAACCTTCTTTTCAAATGTTTCTTTTTTACATTTTGAAATTAGCCCAAACAAGCGCCGTAATTGTCGAAGTTAACTCGCTTCAAACAAGTCGTAAGTCGTAACTGGCTAGTAAGCGTTCATTTACTGACCAAGGACATGTTTACTTCACCGGTTATTAAACGGTGCTTATTAAGACCCGTGTTAATAAGCGGCGCATAAAATAAACAATGTTGTAAGACCGTGTTTACTTCAAACGGTTTAAAACACCGCTTAACATTAAAATGTCCAAAATAACCCTATACATATATATACACACAAACATTCATGAACACAAGTATATAATATAATATGTGTACCCATACCCCTAACCCCTTACCCACCCTACCTTACCCCGACCCCACCCACCGCCTACCCCTACCCCCTACCCCAACCCTACCTACCTGACCCGACCCTACCCCTACCCGACCCCACCCTAACCTGTCCCCACCCTACCGCAACCTACCCCCATAGGCCCTTACCACATCGACCCCACCCCGACCCCACCTTACCCTACCTTACCCCAACCCCGCCCCTACCCCTACCCTACCCAACCCACCCTACACCTACCCCACCACACCTACCCTGCCCCTAGCGCCTCTATCACATCGGCCCCACCCTGACCCCACCACCCTAGGTATAATGGGGTAAGGGGTGGGGTAAGGGGTATAGGGTGGGGTGATTGAGGTCAGGTAGTGGTAGGGTGGGTCGGGTAGGTAGGGTAGGGGTGGGGTTGGGTAGGTAGGGTAGTGGTAGGGTGGGTTCGGGTAGGTAGGGTGGGGGTTGAGGCGGGGTAGGGGGTAGGGTAGGGGTAGGGTCGGATAGGGTAGGGTGGGGTCGGGTATGTGGGTAAGTAGGGTAGGGTTGGGATTGGGTAGGTAGGGTAGTGGTAGGGTGGGGTCGGGTAGGGGTAGGACGGGGTAGGGTTGGGTTGGGTCAGGGTAGGGGTAGGGGTAAGGTGGGGTCGGGTAGGGTAGGTGGGGTAAGGGTAGGGGTGGGGTCGGGGTAAGGGTAGGGTGGGGGTCAGTTAGGTAGGGTAGGGGGTGTCTGGTAATGGGGTAGGGTAGGGGTAAGGTGGGATACGTGTAGGGTGGGGTCGGACAGGTAAGGTAAGGGTAGGGTGGGGTCGGGCTAGTAGTAGGGGGGTCGGGTAGGGTCGGGGTAGGTAAGGGTATGGTGGGGGTCGGTTAGGTAGGGTAGGGGTGGGGTCGGGGTAGGGTAGGTGGGGTCGGGGTGGGGTCGGGTCGGGGGTAGGGTGGGGTAAGGGTAGGGTGGGGTCGGGGTAGGGTGGGGTCGAGGTGGGGCAGGGATAACAATAGGTTAGGGGCAAGGGGTAAATTCGGAAACTGAAAAAGCTTAAAGTGCCGCTTAATTAATACATGGGGGGGTGGTATGCTTAATAAGCGGCACTTTAAGCACCTCTTTCGGTTAGTAAGCGGCTTTTTAAGCAGTGTGCGTGTTTACTTCACCTGTCTTACTAACCTAACTGTGACTTTAGCAGTGAAGTAAACACCTCCCAAGTGTTAACCGATTGGAGTAGTTGTTAACACAACTGTTAGGTTTCTATATTCCTCAGCTCCCCACTTTTTTTCAAGGAAGTTTATCTTTTATTTTTTTTTTACCCCATGGGCGTTAGGGGAGAGGGGAGGGGGATTTGGAGGGCCTGAGGTAAACTGGGTTCAATCTAACTCCATTGAGAATTGAACTCGAATTGAGTGAGTCGACGACTAGCTGGGCGACCAGCGACTGAATTGACCAAATTTGCTGAAATATGAAAGATTATATTTAAAATATATTTTATTAACAAAATAAAGAAATAATTATGAAAATAACTAAAATGATTCATTACAATAGCTTCAGTCAATTTAATCAGAAACCTAATTTCAACTTACTTATTTGATTATTACACAATTCAGTGTCCATGATTCAAGATCATGTGTTTGATAAAAAAGGTTGATAAAGTACTCACTCTTTACCCGTAGGTTCCCATGAAAAAGCAACAGCTTCCATTCATTATGAGTTCCCAATTAACAAATATCATTAAGTATAGAGAAAATAACCAAAAGATATAGAGGCTCATAAATTTCAAGGAAGAACTTGAACTTTAAGATGTTACGAAGTACGTACTACGTATATGTTAACACACATAAGAATGTACAATTGTAGAAGTATAACACTTTTAAGTTAGAAAGCTAGGATCCTTTCAAAAAAAAGTTAGAGAGCTAGGACTATCCTTTAATTCCTTTCAAGCAACAATGTTTTTATGTGTACGTTTTAATTACCTTATATCTATTCATCTATTCATGTTTGTTAGGTTAGATTTTGAGAGGTATATTTTTAAATTGTCCAGTCAAAATCTCTTGATAATTCCTTGCCAGTCTATCTTGTTACTAATTTACTAATATGTAATTGTTATAATGATTGTTTTAGATTAATTATAATTGATTTAGAAACAAACAATCCCTGCTTAGCTTTTTCTATTGTGTTACGTTGGTGATTATGTGAAAACATTAAAACTTGTTCTTCACTTATCATACATTCAATTCTGCATGCAAAAGTAGAAGTAAATGAGAAATACTTGATAAATCAAGCGGAGGAGGAAGGAAATGTTTTGTTTGGGATGAATTTCGGATGATAAAAATGCACCTATTATAAGAAAGTTAGTGTCCTTTCTTTTAAAACAAAAGGATGACTATTTTACTAAGATGGTTACCCGAAACCGACTCGATCGACCAGGCAGACAGATCAGAGCGGGTGAGAATATTTTCACGCTTAATAATATATGTGGGTCTTCCTTCCTTAAAAAATTTGGGTGCCCCTGACTCCCTGAGGCCCAACCCAGTAACCAAAACTTGGCTTATAAAAAGTTTCCATGTGGAAAATACAATATCCTACATGAAACTAGCTTTAAGGAACCTTTCGGGAAACAATTTTTCATTCATTTTGAAATGATCTTCCACAGTGGCAGAGCCAAGGTTGACAGGTTACAGGGGTCGGGGCTTAAGGAATTTATATAGCAGGGGCCAAAACTTAAATTTTCACTATACTTTTTACTACTGATAAATAATTATACATAAATATACACATCACAATTTTTTCTTGCAGGGGCCAAGGCCACCGCCAGCCTCCCCTGTCTCCACCCTTGATCTTCCACAACTTAATACGGAGTATATGGTTTTGTTCACCTTATACATCACTACATATATAATTAGACCTGGTCTCATAAAAATGTGAGTTGTGGATTTTTTCACTTTAAAAACTTTTTTATCAGAAAATTGAGGAAATACCGATCAGCAAATATGAAAAATAGCAGGTTACGCTATTAACTTTATTGAAGTAAAAACTGCACTAAAAAAACTCCAACAAGCCATACTTTGATGTCTATACCCTACGTGGTATTTATAGACATGTATAAAACAAATAAGAGTACAACTAGGACACATAATATAAATCTCACTCTACCTAGGACTCATAATTAACAACTAAACTTGGACTGCACTCCAAGTATTATTGTTGGACTCGATCCACGCTATTGCCGCAATCGGGTCAGATTAATTCGCCAACAATTACTCCCTGAATTTCTGAGCCGAAGTGAGTAACTCCTGCACACCAAGTAATGATCTCATTTCCATAAACCTTACGCGCGCTAAGGTCTTCGTTAGAGGATCTGCCTTCTGTTTGTCTCCAGACACATATTCTACTACCACCTGCTCATTCTCAACTCGTTCTCTTATAAAGTGGAATCGAGTATGGATGTGTTTGCTCCTTCCATGAAAGACGGGGTTTTTTGATAATGCAATTGCTGATTTGTTATCAATGAGAATTAGCACCTTTTGTTTCTCCATACCTGTAACTTCTGCTAATAATTCCCTTAACCATACTGCTTGACATGCCGCTGCTATAGCTGCCATGAACTCAGCTTCACAAGAAGTTAAAGCCATTGTATCTTGCTTCTGTGAGCACCACGTGATAGAAGACGTGCCAAGGAAGAAAACATGACTTGTAGTACTTCGTCCATCATCTATGTCAACATTATGGCTAGTGTCGCTATATCCCAACAATTTCATCTCATCACATCTCTCATATTTTATCCCAAAGTTTGTTGTTCCTCGTAGGTAGTGTAGGATTTGTTTAATGGCTCATGTATGGGACTCTCTGGGACTTTGCATATACCGACTAACTACCCCAACAGAGTATGCCAAGTCTGGACGGGTATGTAGAAGATACCGCAAGCAACCCAACTATCCTCCGGTAATGTGAAGCTTCAACTTCTGGTTCTGTTTCAGCTTTTGACAATTTAAGAACTGGTTCCATCGGACATTGTGCTGCATTGCAGTCCTCCATATTTCAAAATTTTCAAAGCATAACTTTCTTGCTTGATCTTCACACAACCCTCTTCCTGAGAAACTTCAATTCCCAAATAAAAGGTCAGTTCACCGAGATCTGACATTTCAAACTGGGATGCCATCATCTTCTTGAACTGGTTTGTTATCTCAAAGCAAGTCCCTGTCACGAATAAATCATCCACGTATACCGCAACGATGATAAATTCTCTGTTACATGTTTTCCTATAAACTGTCGTTTCTTGCAAGCATCGTTGAAAACCCATGCTCTTTAAACTGATGTCAAGCTTTAAATTACACGCCCTCAGAGCTTGTCTTAGGCCATATAAAGCTCTCGCCGGTTTGTAGACCTTTTTCTCTTCTCCAGGTTTCTCAAAGCCCTCGGGTTGACTGACATACACTTCTTCTTTCAAATCCCCATGTAAGAAAGCCATTTTAACATCAAGATGATGAATCTTCCATCCTTTTCCGGCTGCAAGAGCAATTAATAGACGCATTGTTTTGAGTCGAGCTACTAGTGCATATACTTCATCAAAGTTGATACCGGGTTCTTGTACATAGCCATTTGCAACTAAACACGCTTTGTACCTTGAGATTGATCCATCTGCGTTTCTTTTGACTTTGAAGACCCACTTTAACCCGATGGGTTTAACATTATTTGGCAAATGAACAAGCTTCCAGGTGTTATTCTTCTCAACTGAATCAATCTCCGTTTTCATTGCCTTGACCCATTCAGGTTTCTCTTTGGCTTTATTAAAATTCCTTGGTTCATCGTCAAACGATAACATCAGCTCGTAAACATTTAGCTCTTAATCATTCAACCTTCTTGGCAGTACAGAATTACGAGTTGAGCGACGAACTGGGGCTGGTGTGAAGTTTGATTCAGATCCTGGGATGTTGTTTGCCTGGGTTTGGTTACTGTCAAAGTTGATCTGGGCTTGGTTAGTGGACTAATTTGGACCAGTGACTTCTGGACTTATATGATCATCCCAGATTACTTTGAACGTACCTGATTCCTTTTCGGCTTGGTTAACATCTTCGGGCATTTTTTCCAATTCCATGCTCTGTTCTCATCACAAATTGCATTGGCACTTATAATAATTTTATTTTCATACGGATTGTAAAGACGAAAGCCTCCCGAGACAGCTTCCTTACCGAAATATACCAGAGGTTTAGACCTGTCATCTAGTTTCTTCAAGTGCTCAGAAACTATTCTTACATAGGCAACGCAACCATATACTCAAGTCTTCAAGGTCCGGTTTTTTACCATAAAGCTTTTCGTATGGCGTAACTCCTACCAGTGCTCGCGGAGGAATTCAGTTTATGAGAAACGTTGCATGTCAAACAGCTTCACCCCAAAACTGGTTTGGTACACCTTTTGCTTTCATGAGGCAACGTGTCATTTCAATTAAGGTGCGATTTCTTCGTTCAACTATACCATTTTGTTGAGGTGCATACGGAGCTGATAACATTCGTGATATGCCTTCTTGTTCCCAGAACTTGTTTAAGTCATATGATGTAAACTCTCCACTTCTATCCGTGTGGAAGGTCTTTATCTCTTTACCCATTCGCTTCTCAATCGATAACTTGAATCTTTTAATGACACTTGATGCGTCACTTTTGTGCTTTAAGAGAAAAGACCACATGTACCTGGAAAAATCATCAATAAGCACCAGAATATAGTTATTGCCTGCTTGAGTGGGGGGATTAACTGGTCCGCAAATATCCCCGTGTATCATCTCAAGAACGTCTTTGGCTTTGTAGGTCGCCTTCTTTGGGAATGAGTGTTTAGTTTGCTTGCCCACCAAGCAAATCTCGCAGAGTTGATCTTGATGTTTAATAGCCGGTACCCCTTTCGCTAATTTGTGCATCAAATTCACTGCACCAAAGTTGATATGGCCAAGCCGAGCATGCCATAACCATGATTCGTCATTGATGTTAGCTTGAAGACAGTAAGGTTTCCCAACCTTTGGACTGGTTTTGTACAGACGATTTGCACTCCGTGGTACCTTCATAAGCAATCTTCCGTTTCTGTCTCGCATTGTTAGGAAATTACCTTGGAGATGAATATCACATCCAGACATTGTAGCTTGTCTGAGGCTGATCACATTACTTCGAAGAGATGGAATATAATATATATCTTTCATCAGTTTTTGCTCTCTGTTTCTTCCTTCAAACAAGATTGAACCTTTCCCTGCTATTCTCACACATGAGCCATCTCCAAACTTGACTCTTCCAGTGATGCGCTCATTTAACTCATAAAAATACGAGTAGTTACCAGTCATATGATTACTCGCACCATTGTCCAGGTACCAAATATTATCTTCCTCGGGATTTGACTCGATCTTTTGAGGGATGTAACTTTCTTCATTTAGGAAAATTGTCTCTTGTACAATATCTATCATAAAGAACGCCTCTTCTTCATGGTTAACACCTCTTTCTTGAGTTTCATTCAGATTGGCCTCATGATTTCGAATTCGTTCTAGAAATTTCGAAACAAAGTGCCCATATTTATCACAACCATAACACTGGATGTTTGAGAGGTCTCGTTGCTCATGTTGTTTACCCTTTTGATTTTGGTCTTCTCGGGGTTTTGAGTTATCTCTTTGATCATGATTTTGAGTGTTTCCCCGACCTCGACCACGGCCCCGTCCTCGACCTCCACGGTTTGAGCCACGTCCTCTGCCCCTGTTCGAGTCTTGGTTCCTATTGGACGATTCTGCATTGGCATAGAATAATTTTTCCTGAGACTCGTTTGTCTTGTCTTCTTCTTTGATTCGTTCTTCATAGGCCTTTAATCTTCATGATACCTGTTGTTTTTGTGTCTTCAATTCCAAAATGATTCGTCAATTTGACAGTGTCAGAAAATATTGAAGGTTTCATACCTTTAATTAGAGACCTTATAGATAAGAGGAAAATGAAAATTTGACGATCGTATTTATTAACTTTGTATCTGTGGATCCATAAAAAAAAAGATGTGTTCTACAACTTTTTCCTTTTTTTCTTCTCAGGTCTCCTTTAATCTTCTTACGAAGTTACAAGTGGGAGTTGTTTTAATCTTGGCAATATATTTTCTGTGATTTTTCAAGAAAAAGCAGAGCAATTCAACAAAAATAAGAAAAAGCGGAGCAAAATTATTTTTGACCTCTTTAACTTTTTTGCTATTGTTATTAATTGTGTACGTGTATACACTCTAGGGATTAAAATGCAATATCGTTACTTAGTAGTTCTACATAAACGACATGAAACTCTTATTCAATCGTTTAATGCCATGTGGAGTTTGTACGGGTACATACTGTTTTACGTAGGCACCATAAAATTTTTTTCAAAAAAGAGACTCCCCTCACACCTACGCATATGAATCGGAAGTAGTGCTAAAACTGAGCTAATTGAATAAGTCATGAAATGTTTGCGCGAATAAGTTACGGTCTTTAAAAAGTCCTAAATAAACATTACTATATAGCTGAGTGATTAATTCACACTATCCATTAAGCCCATTAAGTCACAAGTAAACAGGCCCATAATTAGACTTGGTTCCACTAAAAGTGAGTTGTGGAGTTTTATTTTCACTTTACAGACTTTTTACCAGAAAATACAATTTACGTCAAATAACATACCAAAAAAGGCACCGCCTCTGTTACACTTCCATTGAAAATTGTAACTCCTGGTGGAGAGATCCTTATTGTGAACAAACTTACTCCGTATTAGTTATAGTACTAGTTCTACAAGTGAATAAATTTTCAGGATAAAAACGAATACTATCAGGTTTAAAAAAATACGAGACTCAATTTACAATTCCTCATGATGGGAGTTACATGACTAATTCTCTATCAGTTTAAATCAAAACAAATAAACAATCAGTGTAACTAGTACTTGTACTTAAGAAAGGGGTCAAGAGACACCTACCTACGTTTGGGTGTATAAACTACTAGACTAGATGTGTTCGGGAGCATATATATGGTGAAACTTTCGTTTGCATAATTGCATTCCAATTTTATGAAACCCTGAATTGAAATTGATGATCCGATCTTTGTCCTAGATGATACTTCACATGGAATTAAACCGGATATCTAACTTCAATCACCTAAAGTGTCTATTTTATTGTTAGACATTATAAAAATGTGTTGGAAGATTTTATTTTGATTTAAGTTTAGGTTTTCAACCCCCATAATTTGATGAGTTGACTACTTATTATATTTAACTCAAAAAATAAAACAATCCGGCCTTTAAATATAATCTCTTCATTGTACTCCTGCTCTTTATATGCAGCATAAAAAAAAATTGCTTTTTCTTTACTCCAGGGGGCGTCTGGAGGGAGGGGTCTGGGGGATCCTGGACTAAACTGGATTGAAACTCACTTCATTGAGTTTCGAACCCAAGACCTCCCATAAGGGAGAGTGAGTCGGCGACCAGCTGAGCTAAACCGCTTTCTCATGCAACATAAAAAGATCTTGTAAAATATTACTAGTATTATTTTGGCCCTAAAGAAATTTATGGTGCAGCTAACAAATTGACATGGTTGGATTGTTGGAGTAGATTAAAGCTAAAAATAATAGTCATACAATGGTATAATGAAACGTTAGTTTCTATTGTAGATTTAAAGATAGCCTTTTCCGAAAACAAAACACCAGCTCCTCTTTGGCTTGGATGGTTTGTTGAGATACTCCTATCCATGATGTCAGGAGTTCGAAGCTGGTATTAGAGGAAGAGGAGAGAAGAAGAAGCAATTGAGGTATTCTAAAATACCTCCTTTTTTCACTTTGATATTTGGTTCGTTTATTTTTGGTTCATTCCTGACTAAGAATGTTTTTACTTGGACTGTAATTTACTTGTCTGATTTCTTTGTACTTTTATAACTATCTAAGTCTGGTCTGAACTGGTCTGGTCTGGGATATATTACAGTCCAAGTAAAAACATCCTAAGCATACCTATTAGGGACTGCTTGGTTAATAATATGTAGAATATCTCTTACATAAAAAGGTCAAATCACTAGTGGAAAAATGACATTTAATGTCGGTTAAAACGGACTTTTAATGTCGGTTCAGAACCGACATTGTTCCAGGAGTTATTAAAAGTCCATACTTTTAATGTCAGTTGACACAACCGTTATTGTATATCTTTAATATCGGTTCTGGAACGTAACCGTTATTGATAATCGTTTTTAAAAGACGGCAAGTACCCTTCTGTGTCAGTTGTTGTAACCCATGTGGAAGTCCTTTAATATCAGTTGCTAATGCAACCGTTATAGAAGGTCAAACTTTTTAACAAAAAAAATATATTTCATTTTTGTTATACACATACATATATAATTTAAAAATTAAATTTTACGATGCAATGATTTCCATTCAAAAAATGTAATAATTTATTTAAATTTGCTACATAATAAAATTTCTAATTCATACTAAAAACAAATACTCCATATTATCCAGGAACAAATGGGTAATATAATATGTACGCAGCCCCTGGCTCAGATCTATGCTTCCAATAAATCAAAACAAAAAAGCAATAAGCTCATTTGAGCAGCCGAAGTACAGAAAGCAAAACTAAAGACCAATTAGACACAGAACCCAAGCTTCACTTCTCCTGCACTTTAAATCTTCAGGCTTCAATAAGCCCCACTTAATCCTGAGTTTCTTAGTTTTCTGTCAAATAGAATAAAACAACTAAACTCAGATTCCACAGAGAAAGGGTTAAGACCTCATCACAGAAATATTGAAAATAGAAGAAAAAAACATTATGGATACTGGAGCTAAAAGGGTAAAATTTGTCAATAATACAAGAAATCAATTTTTCTGACCTGCTAACATATAGAGTATCAGTTCCTCTTTGCCCATTAAAACCGCCTGGCCTAACCAAAGAAACACAACTTGACAAATTTGATTAATGCATCCAGTTCAAATTTTGAATAGGAATTAAGCACTAAAACATTACATATATTATCCCCACTAAATAAAATTCCTCGAAGTGCTCTTCTCAATGACTCAAGCTCTTCGAGCATTGTACTCGCTGATGATTCAACAACTTCTCTGTTTCCATGTTGAAGCAAGAAGATGTATGTAGTAGCGAATTTTAGAACATTGGGTCTAATACAGAACTAAGACAAATAAAAAATATATGACTTTCATAGCCTCCATTTCACTCTCTAATTGTTTGGTCAAGGGAAGGGATTCTGAAGGGAAGAGAACACGAGGAGTAATACCTAGATATATGGAAATAAATTGAAGATGAAATATGGTATAGAAACTATCATTAGTTTTTTTCTATTGTAGGACTAACAAATAAATATATTAAGGTCCAGATTAAGTATATAAATGATAGTTTTATCAGCAATACCTGATCATAGGCAAAAGTAGTATCTATCATTTGAGGATTTTCTCTGAAATAAATGGAACCAAAATTGTGTTATGGCACTGAAATAGTTTTCCCTGAAATAAATGACCCAGTTAATAATAATTTAACTTCTGAAAATCAAACAAAAACGAATCCGGCCAACAATTAGCAAGACTATGGTTACCCTTCAGTGACATCACCTCCACTTTACCAAAAAGCATATCTCAAGAGAATAAGATGATGATTAAAACATTTAACTAGATTCTGCAGTATACATTTCTTTAGTTCTTGGTTCTCACTGAATCTAAACCAGAACATAACTGATACATAGGTAATTCATTAAGTTATGCACGAATTTCATTATTTCATAGTTTGTCAGCTTTCAGTAGTTAAAGTATTAGAGTTGAGAAATATTGTGAAGTAAGACAAAATGTCCAGTGATTGGAAAAGAACCAAATTACATGCTAATGATGCCGAAGCTATGCTAAGAAATATCGAGATTGGAACAATAGTGAATATTTGGTCAGAAATTACTTGATTGAATTGTTAGAAGACCATGTGCATCTACATCCCATATGTATGTCTGTGTCTAACCGGGTCTAACATTTTCAAAGAAAAAAATTAGAATTCAAGAAATTCCAAAATTAGTCAGAATTATCACAGGCTAATATGATTTACATAAAAGTTATAGCTTGTTAGATCAAGATTTGTCCTATGTCATCCGATATGTGGTTATTATTTACCAATGCAAGTAAAGCTTCTCCGTACATTCCTTATGCACAAATCATACCATATATAAAGCTTCTAAGCAAACCACATCTCAGATGCTTAAAGTCTCCAAACAGCCTAATTCCCTCGCAAAGGAAAAAATAGTAATACACATATAGGTAAGTTATATTGAAAATTTGAAATCATGCAAGGAACAAATGCATGGTTACTATGCACGAGTAACCAATACCTCTTCTTAGAACAACTAGAGTTGGTGTGGGATTGACTGAGAAGTGAGAAACATGCCAAATTCACAAATTAATACTCTGTTAACACACTATGCACGACAAAATCATGACAAAACTCGATGGCAGAAGTGGTTGTGCTTTTTTTCACAAGCATATATATGGTAGAACCAAATAAACACAACCTGGAAGACTTACTTAGAATACAATGTACAGAAAACATGTGGAAGTAATAGTAAAGTTGACTTGGGCATTTTTACAAACATATTATACACAATGATGTAGCCTAAATGAAATTTGTAAACAGAAAGCTATTTAACCAGAATCTATCATGCTTTCTGTGAAATTTCAAGGAAATAAACAACCTATAGATAGAACCACATACAACAGCTGCAGCCCAAGAGAAAAAATATTCAGTATAATATAAATAGAAAAAAAATGAGAATTTACCTAAGGTGGAACCGTGGAAGAGACCTGATTGTCGGTTATTGAGAGCAGAAATCCGTGCGTCGAGTGTTAACGGAGAGCAGCACGCCTTTGTAAACTAACCTGGAGCAGTAGTGGTCTCCATCTTCGATTCTTCGTCGAAGTCATTCGGAGCAGCAGTGGCCGCGTCTTCGTCGTAGTCATCGGAAGCGACGATGTCGGCTTCGTCGAAGTCGTCGGGAGAAACAACGGCGTCGTATTCGTCGGGAGCAGAAGCGGCACCGTCTTCGTCGAAGTTTTCAGGAGCAGTGGCAGCGTCCTCTTCGTCTAAGGGAAGCATAGTTCGTAGCTTCTGCAGACAGATGTGTTGAGTTTCTTACCCTACCCCTAAAGTTTAACTTTGGTGCCACTTTTTGTAAGGGTTAGAAGTGAACTGACACTATAAAGCATTTCTTACAATTATAAAATAGCCCCTGTTTCGAAATTAAGCTTGCAGAAATTACATAAAGTACCCCGTTTATGTTTATGACGTCGGTTTTATATCTAACCGTTATAAATAATATTTTTTAATTTATAAGTTCTACCCGCTTAACTTATTGAACTTTCATTATTTATAAATATGACCCCGCTCCTACATATTATAACGTTCTTAAGTGAACCCATATTAAAACCTAGTTATAGAATGTATATTTTGCACTAGTGAATAAGCCCTTATATAGGAGACTCTGTCCGGCCATAGCCATTTAGGGCGGATCCCGATGAAATTTTTTGATGATTTTTTTGAGAATCTTATTCAATAAGTCTAGTTTACTCATACCAAATTTCAGTTAAAACTTTAATCGGGAAGACATTCAAATGAATTTTTGAAGATAATTGCGCACTAATTTGGTATGAGTACACTAGATTTAATGAATAAGATACTCAAAAAATTTCAACAAAAAATTGGGAAAAGAGGCAAATAAGGCCTCTTACTAACAAAAATAGTCAAATAAGGCCTTATTTATGAGGCTCTGTCCGGCCTTCGCCATTTGGGGTAGTTCTCAGTGGATTTTTTTGATGAAATTTGTTGACCATCTTATTCATCAAGTCTAGTTTACTCATACCAAATTTCAGCTAACAATTCAATCGGGAAGGCATTCAAATGACTTCTTGAAGATAACTGCGCTTTTAACTACGCGGTTATCTTCAAGAATTCATTTGAGTGTCTTCCCAATTGACGTTTTAGCTGAAATTTGGTATGAATAAACTAGACTTACTAAATAAGATACTCAAACAATTTTATCAAAAAATTCCACCGGGAACTACCCCAAATGGAGACGGCCGAACAGATTCTCTTAAATAAGGCCTTATTTGACCTTTTTTTGTTAGTACGTGGCCTTATTTGCCCCTTTTCTCCAAAAAAATTCACCAAGAACTGTTCTAAAAGGCAACGGCCTAATAGAGCCTCCTAGGAATATAAGGGCTTATATATTCAGAAATAATATGAATTTAATTAGGACCCTTGTACTACCATTACGTAACGCATCTAGGCGTACGGCTCCTGTTAAGAAGATACTTTATACTCCGTAACAAATTTAATTAGGACCCTTGTACTACCATTACGTTAAATAAATAAATAAATATACGGAGTAGTCTGTATCATAACAAATAATATGAATTTAATTGTACAAATAATATGAATTTAATTAGACCAGATCTTTCTTTTAGACCAGATCTTTCTATGTATGCATCTTTGAATAATTTTTTTTTTAATCAGATTCTATTTTAAAAATTAAGTAATTAGTACAATTAATTAGTCATATTGAGATCAATGATGACCGAATTTGACTAATAATATTTTTAATAGGAAGTTATTTAAAGTATGAAAGTTATACGGATTCTTTGTTAAAAATACTTTCATAAAAGTATAAGTGATACAAATATAAATTTCTCACAAATTTATAATAATGTTCTAAAATGCCCTTGGCATTAGTCGGGCAGCAACCCAATGACTACCAAATAGGAGAGCGCCTTGACGGGGACTAATCAGAAACATAGAGATGATATTTTTATCAATGTTTTTGCATAAATAATTATAAAAGTTATAAATAGTTAAACATATATATAATTTTATCTTATCTTAATATATAAGTATTGATAGAATGTATGGGCCCAGACCCCACGACCCAGACACTCAGAAGATTAAATACAGAAGACCATCACCACGTGGCGTCGCATCGGCCAGATGGCACCCCATCGACCGGAACCAAAAGTGCTTAGATCACGGCCCAAGAGCCCAAGGCAGAAGTGGGTCACCCATCAGCCTGGTATCCACATCGGCCTGGTACCCCATCGTCCTGGCACCCGCATCGGCCAAGAAGTACACCGACAGCATAGATTTTATACTTGGTCAAATAAACCATGTACTCAGCTCAATAGTAGTCTTATTATTGTAATGGACCTCCTAAGCTCAAGGCTAGGAGCCCAAATCCACATTTTCCCTATAAATACTTCCCTTGGGGGTAGTTATAGAGAGTTGAGAAATATTAATTGCTCACTTTCTCTCTCCAGCTCTCACTTCTCTCTAGAATTTTATACTCTATCAAGTAGATTTCTTCATATCTATGGTTAAGGTCATTAGTACATATATCTCTTACAAAATAAAATATAAAATAAGTTAACAAATCAAGACCCTAGGCGGCCAATTAGACGCTTTGAGCGGGCCGCTAGGCATCCTAGACAGACGACTAATTCAGATTGGTGTCAAACTAATTATTTGGATGCTTCGACTCAAATTGGAATGTCCGATCACTGCCAAACGTCTAGGCGGACCAGTCGGATGCCTAGAGTGAATGTTAGAACATTGATCGAGAAAGTCGGTCAACACTTAGTCAAATTAATATGTAATCCCTTGATCTCATAAAGCTTGATCAAATTATTTTTCTTGATCAATGATCATAAATTTTAAAGAATGACTTTAGTTGTGATCATTGTTCGAACAATTACTCTAGCCACCTGATTGGTCCATCTAGGCGCGCGCGTGTGGCAGTGATCGGACACTACAGTTTTAGTCTAAGCATCCAAATAATTAATTTGGTGGAAATCTGAATTTGTCGTTTGTCTAGGGCGCTTAGTGACCCGCTCAGAAAGTCTGATTGTTTCCAAATATATTTTTTACTTTATTTTGAATATATATATGTACTAATCACCTTAAACATTGATATGAAGACATTAAGACAAAACTATATATATTTTTAACTATTTTTAACTTTTATAATTATTTATGCAAAAGTTTTGATAAAATATCATTTCTATGTTTCTAATGAGTCCCCGCCTTTCGCCTCCTAACTGCTAGGCTCTGCCGGAATAAAGCAAAGAGTATTTTAGAACATTTATTATATATTTGTGAGACATTTATATCACTTTATGAAAGTATTTTTTAACAAAAAACGTTTCCATATAATTTTCATACCTTAAATAATTTTCTATTAATTAAAAATATCAAGAAAAGTCAATATAACTAAGTTTTAAGGACGGGGAGTATATAGGGGGTGTTTGGCAATTGGCTGTTGGCGGTTAGCTGTTGGCTGATTGTGTAAGCGGTTTAACTATAGCTGTTTCTGTTGGTTGTTTTGATTAGCTGATAGTATTAGCAGTTTGTAAAATGGTGTTTGGTTGAAATGGCGGTTTACAATCAGCTGATAACTTGTCAAATGACCTTTAAGGACATCAATTAAAAAATTTTAATCGTGCACTTATATATATATATATATATATATATATATATATATATATATTACATGTTCATTTTTTATTCCAACGTACTACGTATGGTTTAAACATACTGGAGCATATGGTTTAATTTAAACATACTGGAGCATAGTTTTTTTCACCATGACGGGATATGAATTGACAATATATTGGAGCATATGGTTTAAACATACTGGACCATATGATTTAAACATACTGGAGCATAGTAAATTTTATTTCTCCATGATGGGATATGAATTGACAATATACGGGAGTGTATGGTTTAAACTTTAAACATACTGGAGTACGGTTTCAACATAACTAGAGCATAGTTTTATTTTTCCATGATGGCATATTATCAAGAATAATTATATGGGCTTGTTTTATTATTTTTATCCATTGGGCCTTATGTTAGTAGTAAGCCTTTATTGTATTTAGTAATAGGTATATATTTCTGGAACAGTGTAATTTTAGGTTAAGGCTTTCATTTCAATTCCAAATCTTCATCCGCTCCAGAGCTCTGTAAACTCTTCTTCGATCAAGTTCTTCATTCATTCATCAGATTTCTTCCATTCAAACATTGTTACATATGAATTGACAAAATACTGGAGCATATCATCATATGGTTTAAACATACTGGAGCATATTTTTATGTTCGAATTATTCAAACAGAAAAATATATTTATGGAACATAAGAAACCATTGCTTGATACAATAAACCATACCTTGGAGTCGTAGCTTTCAGAGAGTCAAGTCTGCCAGTATTTTCTCTTTGACGTGAAGCTGCGAGGAAGACGAGAAGCCAACGAGCCAGAAGGAAAAGGGGTGCAGGGTATCGTAGGAACATTACGATGGCAATAGAAGCAGCCAATGCCTAAACGCTAGGTTTATTGGCATTTTTTATTTTGGCTGTTTGGGCCAAAAAGTCAAATTAAAAATTTATTTTACCAAACACACATATTGGCTGATTGATCTGGTCAAAAGGCCGATATTGGTCAAATCAGCCAAAAAGTAGCTGATAGGCCATTAACCAAACACCCCCATAAACTAATAAAAGTAGGAATTAATCATATTAATTACTTAATTTCAAAAATAAAATCTGAATAAAACATTTATGTAATTAAAGATCAGATATATACTTAGAAAGATCTTGTCTAAATTCATATATTATTTGATCTAAATTCATATTATTGTTACTCAAAGAGATGAGGCATACCCCAAATTACTCAAAGAGATTATGATACGGACCATTCCGTATATTTGAACTTAACACTAGTGTGTAATAATTAAATTTAATACGGCGTATGAATTGTCTTAGCATTACCGTACGTCTGCTCCGTTACGTGCTCAAGTGCTCATGCTCCTTAAAATTTCACCCTATTTGGCAAATAAATTTAAAACTATCCTAATTTGGGAAATTTCACCTTATATATTTTTACTAGTTTTGTGTCGCGCGTTGCGCGATAGGGTAATGCCCAATATTTTCTAGATAAGTTAAACATTATGTTTTTTTGTTTGGTAGAAAAAAAGGATGACACTCCATCCTGAGCCCCTCCAACACCGACCGGACAGAACGATGGAGAATGTAAATTGAACTATAATCATAATCTGACAGATAGAGAGTGGGGCTCCATCCCCGGTACTTGCAAAGGCCCTATGCATTTTTAACATAGTAACCTCTCATCGCAGTTGCCGGGATTCGAACCTGGGACCTAACCCTTGTGGCACTCCCTCACTACCAATTGAGCTACCACTTCCCTAACCCTTTGGTAGAGAAGTCCATGAAACAAATGAAACAATGGAAAAACAGATCCAAAAAGATACGCGGTGTTAAGAAGACAAGGCTGGAGATGATGCTAAGGCAGGAAAGAAGAAATAGTTTTAATGCATCCGAAGCCCTAATGTTTACCTCTACAAAGAAATGGATTTTGTTTTTTAATGATTTGATTTGTAGACAAGTTGTAAGCTAATTTTGGTATTGTTTTATAGCATTTACCCATTTGAGATGTCTCATCTGATAAGAATTTTACTCTCTTTTCACTCCATTCATCCAATGATCTCAACCACTAAGCTAAGATCTCCATTGCTTAAAAAAAACTAATGATTTTGAAAACGAGGTGCACAATCCAATATCGCCCAAAACGTGAGGTGTAAAGTCACATTCACCTTATATATATTCTTTCATATGTAACACTAATAATTAAATTTGTAGGATGAAAAGTATTTATCCTTTATGAGTAGCTTAAAAAAGTATTGTACCTGAAAGCTGAAAGATAATTAAATTTGGAATTCGTTCATTTATGAGCAACTTAAAAATAAGAGCACCCTAGAAGATATTTATATATAACTTCTTCTGTATCAAAATAGGTGTCACATTTTTCATTTTTGGGAAGTAACAAAATAAATGTCACATTTTATTTTATAAAGAAATCTACCCCAAAAGCAGCTACAGTACACTTTAATAAAGTAAACAGTGCTACTACAGTATAAAAATCTCCTACTTTTAGAAAAATGTACAGTAAATATATAAACTATCTTAAATTACGTGAAAAACATATTGAATCACTTATTACGATACAAAGGGAGTATAAAATAGTAACATAGGAGGAAAATTTAGAGTATTAGAAGAAAAACCACACCTACCAAATAACAAAGGAAATGAACAAATTAATAGGGAGCATGCAACTCCAAATCTATCGAACATATTGTAGATTTTTTTTTAACTTGAACTCATTTCATTCTCAACTCATATTAGACCTGACCAAATCATATTTAAATAGATCAAATCGGATTTCGAAGTTTTAGAATACACATACAACAAACATCAAACAGACCAGACATGATCACGCATACCATATCAAATTAAATTATACGGAGTACTAAATTAGATTAGAACAGAAAATTGCAATCTAATTATAAACTATTAAGGGGGTGTTTGGAACTGATTCTGATTTTGCTTATTTTTTGAAGTAGAAACGAAATCAGAATCAGTTTTCAGAAGCATTAGACACCAGAATCATTTATGTACTTTCAACCAAACACTCCAGTTTTGGAATCAGATCCAAACACCCCCTAACACTATTATCCAACCCGCCAAGTTTATGCCTGAAGTTTAATTTGGAATCTATTGTGACCTATTAGACAATTGAAAGAAACATTGGGCTAATCATACCGGTGGAATACAATTAAACAAAGAAAGGGAGTGAAGAAATTAAAGGAGTTCAATCGTCAAAATTGAAAGGGACTAAGTGATTATTTTTCACAATAAAAGCTAACATATGTAATTAATAATCACTTTAGAGCATACAAACAATAACGGAGAGATGGAGTAAAACTTAACAGAGATAGTGTCATAATTGGATACAGAAATGGTTGTACAATAATTTAAGCTTATGGATCAAGTTAATATTGCTTTGGTGTTACACCAACATTTTTTTGATTCCTAAAATACCCTAACCTTCATTGGTGTTTATAAGATTTTAGATTAGATATAAATTGGGGATATGTGACTCTTTGTTACGGTATGCTTCAAAAAAATCAAGGGAAAACTGTCAAATAGGTCCTTAAACTTTCATAAAAAAGTCAATTAAGTCCTTCTATAGGAGACTCTGTCCGGTCATCACGATTTGGGGCGGTTCCCGGTGGAATTTTTTGATGAAATTTTTAGAGTATCTTATTCATCAAGTCTAGTTTACTCATACCAAATTTTAGCTAAAAATTTAATCGGGAGCGCATTCAAATTAATTCGAGAACGCAAAAATGCGCAGTTATTTTCAAGAATTAATTTGAATGTGTTCTCGATTAAATTTTTAGCTGAAATTTGGTATGAGTAAACTAGACTTGGTGAATAAGATGCTAAAAAAATTTCATCAAAAAAATCCACCGGGAACTGCCCCAAATCGCGACGGCCGGACAGAACCTCCTATAGAAGGACTTAATAGACCTTTTTATGAAAGGGATAAGGGTCAGTTTGGTCCTCGAAGTTGCAAAAGAGGGGTCAAATAAGTCCTTATATAGAAAATTCTGTCTGGACGTGCCATTTGAGGTGGCTCCCGGTGGAATTTTTTGATGAAATTTTTTGAGCATCTTATTCATTAAGTCTAGTTTTTTCATACCAAATTTCAGATAAAAATTCAATCGGGAAGACATTCAAATGAATTCTTGAAGATAACTGTGCCGTTAAAAGCGCAGTTATCTTCAAGAATTCATTTGAATGTCTCCCTGATTGAATTTTTAACTGAAATGTGGTATGAGTAAACTAGACTTAATGAATAAGATGCTCAAAAAATTTCATCAAAAAATTCTATCGGGAGCCACCTCAAATGGCACGTCCGGACAGAATCTTCTATATAAGGACTTATTTGACCCCTTTTTTGCAACTTCGAGGACCAAACTGACCCTTTACTCTTTTATGAAAGTTGGAGAACTTATTTGACAATTTTCAAAAAAATCAATGACACTTTGTTACGAGGACTTGCCGCCGATAGATGTCCTAAAACCGGACGCCCAAAATTGTGCTTGTCAATCATAGCAAAAAACCCGGTCTAAGCCAGTAAGTCCCAAGTTGTTATGAGTTTGTTTGGTCAAACACATTATGGAGCCAAGAATGGCGGGACAACTCCCAGCAAAATAACTGAATAACGATACTTCTTCAGCTCATCCTTTACGGGGGAACTCAAGGAATCGGGAAATGGATTCTTCTTCAACGTCTAAGCAAGGCCGGAAACCGCCTACACTGAATCAACCGGACATCTACTCAACCGTCGTTTTCCACGGCACCGACACGGAAAATGAGCAGACTCGCGACGCCGTCTCTGTGTCGAAGGGCCATGCTTCATTGGAATCTGAGAATGACACGCAGTCCGTTGGCGGCACAATGATAGTGAAGACCAATCGCCGCAGACCTCGGTCCGAGACGATGTCCTTTCTCGATCGAACGGAGAAGATCCGCAAGAGTAGAACTGGTGAAATCGGGGAGGAGGGCGTTGAGGAAGGGGATTTCTCTACATTTGTAATGAGGGACGGCGAGATTGAATCGGGGACCGTGGTGAGGAGAACGAGCGGAAGAGGAACTGGCGAAGAGAGCGGATTGTCTACGATGAGAAGAGCTGTCGCGAGTATGCAATCTATGGAGGAGATTGGGGCTGGGAGGAAGAGGAAAGGTGGTAATGGCGGTGCATTGGAGGAGGAAATGAAGCAGGTGCATGGGAGTAAGGTGTCTTCCAGCTCCTTTCCAGATAGTGTGGCGAGGGAAGATCCTTCTACGAAGTATGAAATTCTTCACGAACTCGGTAAATTTTACTTCTTGCTTTTCACTTTCCACGTTAATTACTTTGCCTTGATATAAAGTAGTTGATTATATACCTCCTAAAAAATTTGGTGCATAGAGCATATTCAAAATGCATTAAGCGAGAATTACGGCGATTTAAGATTTGATGCTACTCAGGTTATGAGAAGAATTGAGAGTATATGAAGTTTCTTATGGTGCATCTTTTACTGCTTCTATCATGTGCTTAGCAACCTATTTTAAAATATGGCTGGAAGTTTTTGTGTAAAAATTAAGTGATTGAAAGGGGGAAGGAACTGGGCATGGCAGGAAAGGGTTCATATGGTGCTGTTTACAAAGCTCGAGATCTGAAGACTTCGGAAATGGTTGCCATCAAAGTGATATCATTGTCTGAAGGGGTTTGTTTCCTCAGCAGTCTATGGTTTTCTTAACATATTGAATCTGTTTTTAAGCATACAATTTTTTTTTGTAATTTGAAATGCATTCAGGAGGAAGGCTATGAGGATATCCTAGGTGAAATTGAGATGCTACAGCAGTGCAGTCATCCAAATGTTATTCGCTACTTTGCGAGCTATCAAGGAGACGAATATCTTTGGGTATGACCAAATGTATGGATTATGCGACAACTAATGCTTCAACGGAATCAACGCTTAATAAAAAGAGTTAGTTATGTGTGTAACTAGTGGAACCCATATTATGTCTTTTTTGTTTATTGAAGCTTGTGCTACTTTCTACGATTTAACAGATAGTAATGGAGTATTGTGGGTGTGGAAGTGTTGCTGGTTTAATGAATGTCAATGAGGCACCACTTGAGGAGCACCAAATAGCATATATTTGCAAAGAAACATTAAAGGTAAGTAGGTAATCTTGGCTTGAACGTTAAAGAAGTGCATTAAGTTCTTGGTCTGATGAACAGTCAACAGAGAGGCATTTGACAGGCGAACCACCTGACTGATAGGATATTTGAGGAATTCTTCAAGGGCGTCACATATTAGTTGGATGGTGATGGAACTCGCTTTTTCTGAGTCTGGCTAAACATGGCAATTGTTTTGCTAGAAATGAACAGCCGTCTCTTGGAACAAATAACAAAAGTAAAAATCAATGATAATAATAAATCTTAGAAATGAACGGTCATATCTTGGCTCATCCTAACCCCTATCTCAGTTCAGATGTTCAATTTCTTTCACTCATTTCTCTTTTGAAACTTGATTCTAGAAGAAAAAGGAACACAGAAAGAAGCATAAAATACTTCCACCCATGTAGTGCCTGCAAGAAGCTCGGGGCTATTGGATAACAATGACACGTGAGAGTGTGATGACTGAAGGCTTCTGCCTTTCACTTTTTTAATAACAAATCATTTAAAATCCACTCTTTCATGATTAATTATTTATGACTCTTTATTTATCTGAAGTCTGAACTATCATTACTCTGTCATCTCATGCAGGGCCTTTCCTATTTACACTCCATATTTAAAGTACATCGAGATATCAAAGGGGGTAATATATTGTTAACTGATCAAGGAGAGGTTAAGTTAGGTTAGCATCTCCATTTAGACCATTTACAGTTTCGTGTAACCTCTTTGTATTTTGACACTGCATTCTTGTTCTTTATTTTTTCAGAACTTACAGCTGACCCCTTTTGTTTGAGGTTAAGCCTATATGAGTTCTTGTTGTTTTTGTTTAGAAGCTACATATCATTCCTTAATTTCATTGTTAGGTCATATTCATATCTTATTAGTTTATCTCCCTAAAACATGTGCATCACTATCCTTAATATAATTTCTTACTGAGCCCCAATTTGTAATAATTATCAGTATGAGCAGGTGATTTTGGTGTTGCTGCACAGCTAACTAGAACAATGTCCAAGCGTAACACGGTATTTTTGTCAGCTGCTTAGCTTTATCGCTTCGTTAGGACTTCTTAGATTTGTTTCCTATACTTTGGCAATTGGCATGATATAGCTACTTTCTAATTGGTATAGGACTAGAAATGAGTTTTTTTATGGAACTGTGATTATAATATACACTTAGTTACTGAAAGTGACAGTTTCCGTTATGGTGGAGAAGATTTTCATGAGTTATGCATAAAATAGAATTAGCTTTTACAACAAATCTTACTTTGTGGTTTAGGCTCCGTTTATTTCCATGTAAGTCGTTAGGGACAGTATTTAATGCGGAAAATGCACTACAAAATAACTTTTATATGTATACAACCCACTAACAACAAATAGAAACTTGTTCAGAAAAATGACTTCCTCTTTGCAAGAGAGAGATTTTTTCATACCAGCCCAAGAATCATGGAAATTATTTGCCTTTAGTAATACTCTTTCTGTGCCAAACACAGGAAAATTTTGTAAAAAGCCTAAACCTAGCTTTCTTCTCTATGCACAAGTGTTGATATCAACTCTCTCGAGCCGTTATGCTAATTTTGACAGATCTACTGAACAATGAAAATAAAAGGATGGGAGGTGATAGGAGGAGCATATTTTCTTCAGAAGCTATGTTGTGTTACTTGTCTTTTGCATAATTTCATGCAAACAAAAAAGCTTTTCTGTGGACGAGTGCTTGATCAGTTTAAATTTTTAAATGGATATTGTCTCATGTCGTGAAAGCAGTTATATATGATAAAAATTCACTAGTACTAGTATATTTTATGAATTTGGTACGTTGTCATCATCACATTACTTTAATCCTAGCTATGACGGGGTCAGAAGCACGAAGTTTATAGTGCCAATTAAGTTTCCAAAATTAGTTGGCACTACAGTTTCATAGTTGACACTGAAGTTTGTATTACGTAAGGAAAAACATGATGCTGGCTCACTGGTTGTCATGATGCTCCACCCTAAATTAAATTTATGCGACAGATTCTCTCCTCATATACTTGTGCATAAATTGATATTGGTTCATTCTTTCTCCAAATCTTCAAAAAAAAGTTATGTTCAATTCACAAAGTAGTCTCATGTGGTGGTTACTTTACCATTTTATTTCTTTGTTTGTTGTTATTTAGACTTCTAAAGTAGTAATATTAACACAAATTTGTTGCTTAAAAGTCTTACATTCCCTCATTAATTTTCAGTTTATTGGAACTCCTCACTGGATGGCTCCAGAAGTTATTCAAGAAAGTCGGTATGATGGAAAGGTATAATTGACACTGTAATCTTGTCATGTCTCTTGAGTTCATCCTGGATACTCCTTTTATAGGACTATTACTTGCTGTTTTCCCAAAATGTATCTGTCTATGTCTTTCAGGTAGATGTGTGGGCACTTGGAATATCTGCTATTGAAATGGCAGAGGTATGCTGGTTCCCAAGTCCCTTTTTTCTGTTTATGGATTTGGATTCTCTTTACAATGTAAAAAGTTAATATAGCCATATAGGTGCTACCTTATTGCTAATAAACCACCTCTTTGGATCTTCATTTCAATTAAATAATTTTCTATTGGATTGTACTGTGCCTAAGATCAATGTACATTTAATGAATTCTTTCTCATTGGCGGTGATCAACCATTTCCTCTTTTCAGGGTCTTCCTCCGAGGGCAACTGTGCATCCTATGAGGGTTAGTCTTTGAAGAATCGGTTTTCAATCTTCCAGGGAATATGTCACATGCAGTGTTGCTATTCTACATATGGACTTTAAGATATATACTGCCACTACAAAGATATTTATTAAAAGCCACTACCTGGTAATAAGGTAGAAACAATTCAAGTGAACAAACAAGAACATGAGATTACCATTTATGTATTTCAATATAATTGAATGCATTATGTTAAAAATACTTAGAGGATTAAATTTTTTAAGAGTATTTCAACTAATTTACGTACACTATATGGACCCTTCCATCTCTAGTATTCCTGAACCCCAAGGAAAGAAATAAGTTTTTATACGTGAACACTTCTAAAATTCCTAACTTGAGTATAAACCAAATAATATTTGTTGCTTAAAAACTGATGGGAGGTCAAATATTGAATTTCTAGTTCAGATTATGAATAAAATGCTTAATTCTCTTGAATAGGTGCACTCCGGGTTTTGTTGATGGCATTTATTACAATACTAGCATTTAGTCGCGCAAGGCGCGAGAGCTTTGCCCAATATTAAATAATGTTATTTTTGTAAATAAGTCTTTTGTCCATGCATGGGCGTTCATATTATATCTGAGATTATAACGAGGGGTTTTAAATAGTTTATGACTTCTTTATATCTTTTGTAAATTGTATGATCAATTATATCTTCATTCAATCTAGTATGATGTGAAAATTTGCCTACATAAATTAAACAATGCAAGTGTAAACGTTTTTGTAGTATTACTGTATGAAATAGTTGCAGTGAGAGTAGGATTTTATAATGAATTGTGACAATAGTGTTATTGACCACTTTAAATTATGTGCACAATCAGATTGTAAAAGTATAGGTATTGGATGAATTTGAAAGCTTATTTGTTTGAAAATATTCCAAAACAATGTTATGAATTTAAATGATATTGGATGTATTTGAGAGTAGTAAGTTTGAAAGAAAAATAGAAGAAATTATACTTAAAAATCTCTTTTGAGATATGTTGAATTTAAATAATTAAACTAATATTACTTTAAAATTTAGTTTAAATTATCATTTAATTAGTTATCATTCAAAATCCCTCATTTTGGAGAAACTTAAAAACTGAGCATTTGAGAGGTTTTGGAGGATCACAAAAAATTCTCAAAACCACTTTTCCACATTTTTTAAACTCTCAAACACATATAAGAGAGTCATCAACCCTCACGTCTTCTCCTCCCTCCCAAATTAAAAACGAACTCCCAATTCAAATTTGCCCCTTAAAGAATTCTCTAAGATTAAATATTAACATTTCAAAGAGGTTCTTTTACTTAAAATTAAGCAATTTATAAGCAAAAGATGTAAGAGGATGGGATGTAAAAAAATATGGAATTTTCATTTTTCACATATAAGCTGATATATGGTTGCCTACCCTTGATATCATATCACTCTAGAGTATCCAATTGCAAAGTAGGAGCAAAATCTCTGGGATGTCCTTGAAAACCATGGTGCCACACTACCAACATGTGACGAAGTCAATTCCTTTTAGAATTCCTTTTAGAAGGCATCAAAGTTATGTAGGTTTTTGCATCTGTTATGTCTACTTAAGAGGAGTGTTGGCAGCCTCTTGCCGAACTTCCTAGTGAAAAAGTGCAAATATGTGGATTTTATGAAGAGGACGTGCATAATGAAGCCATAAGATGTATTTGATGAGTGGGAGTTTTGTGCTTCTGATTTTCCAAGTACTGATGCGTTTTAGTGTCGACAAAGCTAAGTAACGGTGAAGGAGTTTAAGCGTGATGTTAAAATGTTAACTTTAACGGAAGTGAAATAATAGACGGCAGTAAAAGGTTAAACAAGTCAAGTTAAAAGTAAGGTACGGATTTTTAACAACAATGTACAAGCTCTTCTACATACAATGTATTGACATAAATAAGGGGTACCAACCCTTATTCACAGTTATAATATTGTTAGATCTCTTCAATGCCTTACAATATTGAATGTTTGAATAGGTGCTGTTTATGATATCAAGAGAACCAGCTCCAATGCTTGAGGATAAGGAGAAATGGTTTGTTCTTTGCTCTTGAATCTTTGCATATGCGTTTTCCTTTAATTTCAGGGTAGAATGCACAAATGGTACCTTGACTATTGGAATTGATGCTTTTTGGTACCCAACTGAACAACTACTAAATAAATAAAACTAGTACCCTAAGTACATCCAATTGTCTCGCTAGCTGTACATTTCCCCCAAAAAAATAAGTAAATTAATTCGCAGAGTTAGTGAAGTCATAAAAAAGTAGAGTGCAATCGTGATCTGCTAGTTACTTTCAAAACGTTTGATTTTGATAACATCAATTATGTGAAATATATAACTATTAAAAATGGAGAATGTATACAGTTTTCAGGCTGCAATTTTATAATTTTAGGCAAAATATCACATGGTACCATACGCTGAAACAATTTAATGTGCATACGGTACTGATTTGCTTCACTCAATACTTGGGTAGCAAAATGCATCAATTGCACTAGAGCTATGGTGCCATTTATGTATTAACCTGAAATTTCAATTTCATATAATTGGATGTGCTCCAACAAATTTGGCACTCCTGTGGTGTATAGTTGCAGGTCTCTATAGTAGGTAAAATCCTTTATGTAATTTGCTTATAGTTGTTTCTTAGGGAATGCATGTTGGCCTTTTAAGACCACTTATGCTTGAATTCTACCCCCACCCCCATTTGAAGTCATGTTTAAACTCATATAGCTGTCAATAAATGTTGATGTGGAACATATATATTTAGGTCTCTTTTGTTTCATGACTTCGTCGCAATGTGCCTTACAAAGGATCCTCGTCTCCGTCCAACTGCAGCAGAGTTGCTAAAGGTACTATGTTCTTTATGTGTTACATTATTTATATGGAGTGTATGTTAGAGTGTATTTTCTGTATGCTCCAATGTGATATCTAAAGTAATAGTTTCCACTGAATTTTGTATGCTTTGCACTCTGTTGACCTCTCATCTGGCCTAAAAATGTTTTTCATGATATATCTCATCGAGCCTGAAAATTTTGATAGGCATTGGTGTTTAAGTGCATATGATGAAAAGTTTAAACTCACAGATTGGCTACATGATTTTCGTGTTTGAGGCAACTTCTCCGTGATATTCTTAATCATGAACTTATACATACTTTCATAATTTTGTACTAAATGGTCTAATGCCAGCTCTTAATTTCTAGTGGCTGTAAATAATAATTATTTGAAAAAACAAAAAGTTATAGGTGCTGTAAGCCTGTAAGACATGCAACTACTTAACTACTTTCCCCACCCAAAAAGATTTTATTGTTAGATTGCTTTTGAAGAATTGAAGCCTTGATTGATGACTCATTTGTTATATGTTTCAATTTCTTTTTGAAGCACAAATTCATTGAGAAGTGTAAAAGTGGAGCTTCTGGAATGCTGCCCAGGATACAGCAAGCAAAGGAAATTAGATCTTCCATGACTTTAGAAGCTCAGAAAATTGTATCATCAGCCACTCTACGAGATGTATGCTTATTATTATTGTTGTTGTTGTTGTTGTTATAATTATTATTAATTTCATCATCATCCAAATGATTCACTATAACCCAACTGCTTTTTCAAGTTATGTTTAGAAAAAATCAAATTTTATTCTTGAAGTGCAGTTAGGAGGTGACCCCAAAGTAAATGAATCATTTGGAGATACAGTGCCTGCTGGTCTGCAAGTCTCTGATGTACTATCATCTGCAATTAATGTGGAGAATCATGATTCAGTACATATAGAAACTGATGAAGAAGGTAACCCTATTAGATTACATCCCATATCACAAAATCTGAACTTTTTCCTTGGCAGGTTAGCTTCACTTTTGATTTACCTCAGTAATGTGATTAACTCAAATAACAATGTGAATAAATAACTAGTTATTGAGCATTGATTAACATTTTATTTCACTGGTTACAAATGGACCCTAAAAGTGAGGCAAATTCTAAACAAACAGGTGACTTTGGGACAATGATAGTTCGAGATGCTAGTAACACAGCTACAACAGCTACTCAGATTGCAGTCCGAGACAAAGAACCGTCCCCTTCTGTAGAACCTACTGGAAATGCCCATGTCCCTGGCCATGAAGAAAAAACAATTGACCCTAGGTATTCTCTCCCCTCTCTTTTGATAACCCTTCAGGAAAAAAGGACTAGGAAAACACTAATTGCCACTTGTCAGAAAAGTCATGCAGATGGAATGTTCTCAACTTTTTCAAAGTTTGGAGTTCAACAACTGCCATTACACAAACGGATTATATTTACACTATGCTATCAACTCCGGGGGGGAAACTACGGGTAGGCGAATAATCTGAAGGTTTGCGTGTGGACTATGGAGTCACATGATTAATGACTTAAATGAGAATGAGATTCCTCAATTGCTCACTGTATGGTTGTTTCCAGTATGTTGCTCCTTTTGTTGAAACATAAATGTATCTTACCGTGAAGGGTAAGATACATGTCATATGCCTAGACGTGTTACGTGTATGTGTGACTTTCTTAAGGATTATATGGTAGGTAGAGGTTCCTATGATGCCACTTATTTTTCAACATCATCCAAGAAGAGTTTTTGGTTAGAAGGGACTATCTTTAGCTACTTTTTTACAGAATCATCTTTAAAGCTATTTTCTTTAATAAGAATTTGTGTAGTGTAGCTGATACTTGCATATATGGTGGCATCAGGCTATACAGTGAAGAGAGTCTTAATTCCACAAGTGGCGCATCCCAATCCAGACAAGGGAAAGCCTCTTCTCCTGCAATGCTTGCTCCTCCACTTTTATCCCCCCCGCCGGGCAACATTTTTGTAACAAAAGGTCCCTTGAAGAGTGAAGCTGTCAGTCAAAAAGCTGTAGAAAAGGTACTTTTTCTCCCTCTTTCTTGCCTTTTATCTATACATGTAAGTTAGTATTGTTTCCTTTGAATTTCATTATCATCTTCACCTTAATGCTACATTATTGGAGTCAGTGGTATGAAACTTGTAGCATCAGTGACTCATGAAATGAATTTAAACTAGGGACAAAAAATTTGTCGTGCCCGTGTTTCCATTTGCATCCTCATTGCGGAGGAGTAATGAGATAACTTGAAAACCATCACCATAGGTTATCTTGATTCTTGACCTGCATGAATATTATCATGAGACAGCAATGTGGTGCAATAATTTCCATAGCCATGTTAGATTGAAGGTTGATTTTAAATGTTGAGAATAAAATTTGGACCAACTCCAACAAAAAAAGAGTTCTAGAGGTGGGGATTGTCAACACTTATGATTATGAAGAGGTTCTTTTTTTTTATGAAGAGGTTCATTTATTCATATTTAGCAAATGTGGTACACTCTTAAATCAATATAAAATCAACTTTTAAATCATGAAACTGGATTGAAATTGCTTTGTTTGATTTTATTGATTCAGATTGCTTGAATGCAACTCATGCATATGTTCTTTGTGTATAAATATATTCTTCTAGCTCCGTTCAATATACTCAGCTGGTAATACGGTACCAATCCCGTTCGTGAGAGCATCTGATATATCACCAATTGCACTTCTGTCTGGCAATATGCTTGGGGCCTGGCAAGAAGATGATACTTTGCATGAGCTTTTCTGTCGCGATGCTCAGTCAAAAAAGGGCCGAAGTAGACAAAACGAGGTCCTTTTTTATTTCTCTATTACTTTTTGGTTTTCTAATCTATCCCTCTCACCCCAACTGATGATTGCCTTATAGGTTCCCTTGCCTCCAAGTGTACATCAGCGACTATCTTCTAGTCCTACCTTAATGAACCTAACACAAGCTTTGGCTTATCACAGGATGTAAGATCTTTCAACTCATACGCTCCTCAGTCCCTCTATAAATAAATAAAACAAGAGTCAAAAGCCATGACATTACATTTACAAATTATTTGTTAGTTTAACTCGTTCTTATCTTATTTTGAAATAGTTACTTGTTGGATATGACTCCAGGTGCTATGATGACATGCCTCTTCAGGAAATGCAAGCTACACAAGAGCAAAAGACCATCCAAAGCCTTTGCGATACACTAAAAACTATTTTGCGGTTATAAATAGATGCTGTTTATTTATAGTTTTTTTATATAGAAAATGACATTATCTAACTCGAGTATTCATTTATTTGGATTACATTGAATATGATTGCAATCCGTAAACAATACTATCATATTACACTGTGCAGCCTAGAACATCTAAGAGCAACACAAACCGATTATTGCCTTAAACTTCTGTGACCTTTTCCCTCTATGAAGCTTGCAACAAGAGATATCTCTCCACATAGCTAATCAGGAATGCACCACCAACCTATATAGTCATGAAAAGAGCTCTTAGTGACAAGTGGAGGTGGTCCAAATGCACCATGTCCCACACTTACTATATTCCTCATGCTAGAGGTCTTGAGTTCAAGTCACTAAGGAGGTGAGTTTGAGAAGATTTTCTCAAGTGAGAATCCGCTAACCCCAAAGTTAGCTTGAGTGTGTGAGTTATCTTCTTGCTAGAAACTTGATTATTTTATACCAATCGATGGCAATTCTCCTGGGAGCTATGCTGGGAACCAGATGACACGTGAAGTTAATCAGTTAAGAGCGGTTTTTATGTGAGTTCTTAGGAATCTGCAATTAGCTCGACGAAGTCGGGGTCACGTGGTGTGCCCAAAAAAGAAAATGAAAGACTGAAAGAGCTCTCAAATTAAGCCATAGGCTCCACCCCTGTTAGACTAAATCGGCTTCAAATAGATCAAGTAGATTAGATCAAGACTTGAGCGATTACTAAAATAAACATCTATCAAACCTCTACCAGATCAAGCCATATTTCAAGAGATCAGATCAAGCCAAAGAAATTCGATATAAGTGAAAATGTCCTATAAACAACCAAAGTTACTAGTTAATTCCTTTTTGGCAACATCTAGATCATTGCATTTCTTTTACACGCAATATACGAGCTAATGTTTATTATATTTTGCCGACCTCGAGGTTTGGACTCAAGAGAGTAGAGACTGTAGTTTGTTTTCTTCTTTGATCTTTTGTGAGGTCAATAACTTCTCCTTTATCATTGCAAACCGCACAGTACAAACACAAGATAGTTGAGTAGTCTAAATAAGATAAGGGAGTGTTTGCAATTGCTTCAACTTTAAAAAAGTGATTTTTTAAAGTGATTTTGGGAAAAGTGATTAATAGTAAAAGTTGATAGTGTTTGAGAAAAAAGTGATTCTGGAAAAGTAAAAGTTAGTAGTGTTTGGTAAAATAAGTAATTTTTGTGTAATAGAAAAAGTGAGAAGCAGTTTAAAGCACTCTTCTACCTGCTTCCAGCTTTTAGCTTTTAAGTGAGAGTTTCACTAAATGTTTTTCCTTTTAGAAATTTAACAGGTTTCACAATATTAACACCCAGCTGTGGGTTTGATTAATATTTTATACTAGAAGTACCTTATCAAAAGATCACAAGTGCAGGTTGGTCAAAGAAGACTTTTTTTTTTTTTTGGGGGGGGGGGGGGGGGGGGGGCAATAAACTCAAGAATGTTCCCATTCAAATAATCCACATGTGAATCCCTCTCAAATTCAATAGACAAAGCTTCTGAACAAGGGGGAGTTCAATAAACACCCCTTTACATGCATATCTCAAATATGCTAACCATTCTTCTCATCACATGCTAACCACTCCATATACTTGAATGAATGTAGAAACCACAAGACATTGTGCTTTTGTCAATTAGGTATTAATCCCTGCACATATCGAACTGAAATTACTTTTATCAACCATGGAAAAAGTATCTTGCTGCTGTCAAAAGAAGAAGAAATTACAAAGTCCAAACTAGCTTCAGTATTGTTTTGCATGACAAAAGCTCGCCTGTATGTTAGCTGTTTAGGTGATGTTCGCACTTCGCACACCATAAGCTAGGAAGCATGTACGCTACCTTCAATTCTAACCTCAAACTTATTAAACATATCCTTATGTCATTTGAAGTTCCTAAACTACTTTATGAACTAATCTTTACTCTCTAATTTATATTTGTTCATACTCATTTTATTGATCAATTTATATAACTCAAAGACTAAAACCAGTTAACCTAGGTTCTCTTAACATGGTTTAGGCTTCAAGTCATTTGGGTAGGGTATTTATGACCAGAATCAAGATTTTCAGAGAATTTGGGTTCACCTAGAAGAAGTTTTGAAAATCCAGATTTCCGAATCAGGGTGTTCAGAAGCTTGAATCCTCCTTGTAAATGCAATGTCACTTGATGATTTGGAGAACCTCATCTAAACATTATTTAATTACATCCACCTACACTAATTGACCATGGGTTCACTCAATAAGTACTAAAACGAACAAGTTGTAAAACGAGTAATCATATTTGACATTGTATTTCATCTTTTCATCATCTGACATGGACCATCCTTTTCATCATGTTCCTTTTCTTGGATCCAAATAGAGCAGTAAAAATGAAATGTGTTTCAAAAGATACCCGGATGCTAAAGGGTCTCCTGAAGCTCCGGGAGGGTTTCTTTACTTGATTTCATCTTCATATCTTCTTCGTACTTCTTCAACCGTTCATTCCACATCTCCTTCAATTTTAAATAAGATGTAAATCAAAAGGGGTAATGATCATGATGTAAATTGAAAGGGCAATATTAAAGCAAGCATGGGGAGTATATAAACACCTTGTACTTGAGTTCAGCTCGATGCATTACATAGAATCCAAGAACGCCTCCAGCAATTGTGCCTGTAATTATCCTAAAGTAACCCCACCTCGGCGATCTCATTTCTCACTGTTTTTCGTTCTTCTTCCTCTCGGCGTTTCCTTTCAGTCGGACTCCATACTTCCCTCTTTGAAGCGACGAATTAAAATACTACGTATTTGAATTTCCAAATAAGACCCTTCATCAATTCCATGTTGGTTCATAATAAAATAAAATAAAATATCATTAAAATAATACTTGCAGGCAAAAATACGATTAATGTAATAGTGAGTATAGTTCTATGATTACTAAATTAAAGTTTAAACATGAATAAATCGTTATTAAGTCACACTTTTGTTAAATATATCTTTTTTAGTTCATCATTACCTCAGTGCCGCAGAGGCTTCCACCTACGGTGGGGTAGGGGGTCGGATGTACGTAGTCTTGCCCCTGTACTGAAGCACATAGATACTGTTTCCGGATGATCCACAGTGAAAATTGCGTCAAAATATCTCCTTTAGTTATATATATATTAAAAATTATTTTATATTCCTAAGGAGAAGGGTTGTTTACTTACGACTTAATTGACTTTATCATTCAATCATTAAGTCATGTTTACTTACGACATAATTGAAAAAAAAATTAATTTATTCAGTCAGAAAGTTGACTTACTCATTAATCTATTAGAGTTTTATCTCAAATTAATGTTTTGTGAATTGTGATTTATGTTTTGTACTATTACTTAAAATCTATAAATTATGTAATGTGAAAATTGTTAAACTGTGTGGATATTTAGAAGAAGACTGAACTTTAATTTCCCGGAAAAGTGACATTGTTTGGTATCAGTATAACACAGTACCGTCCCATTTGAAAACGAAATCATACCGAACGAGTTTAAATCTAAGACCGAACCGAACCCGACCATTTTAGTAATCATTGTCTAAGTATGAGTTTGGCAAAATATAGGAGTTGACCATACTTGCCCACCTTTGGCTAAGGATTTGTTTGCAAAAGTTTAAAAAATACATTTTTCGGTCTTTGGACTAAAAAAGCTAAAATTAGTGTTTTCAAATAAGAACTATGTTTAAAAAGTGTTTCTCGACTTTTGGCTCAAAAGTATTTTTTAACCTTTTCTATCACATAAAAAACACATATTTTATCAAATTCTACCAACTTTTATTTTTTAAAATCATTTTTTTTCAAACATTATCAACTTTCACGGCTCTTAACTAAAAAAAAGTGTTTTTTAAGAAAAGTATTTGCAAACGCTCCCCTCCTCCCAACACGCCGCCGCCGCTCTTCCTCCTCCCACCTGAACTCTCTCTAGTTTACCGATGACCACTCTAACGCCGTAACGTTCCGCTGCTCTAGAGGGACTTCAGCATCTCAAGGGAGCCGATGATGACGATTCATTGACTGTGACACTCAGAGCCGTCAGCGGACCATTGAGTTCTTCAGCGAGCGAGCGGAGATCGAAGCTAACTCCTGCTAGAACGGAAAAGGGCCACCATCGCGCCAATCTTGTCCGAAAAACCCACTGGCCTTGCCGGAAGCTGCGCAGTAAACGGAGGATTTCTCCAGAGGTCATAGGGCTCCCTTTCTGGTGATTCCGCCGCTGCAAACGCCGACGATCGTATATAACAAGAGTATAAGAGAATTATGAGCTCGTTTATTGGTGGGACTCATCGCCCTGCCCCCATCAATATTAGTGGGCATTGAGATCGATTGTTACATAGACAGGCAAACATTTCCCAAGCCTTCGCTTCAACCGTGGATGATTTCCAATACAAAATGAGAAAGACTGGCTTTTTGTTTAAAACCCATGCTGGAAAGTTCTCTTTTTCTTCTTGCTCAGCGTTTTGTCACTGTCCACATCGCCTTCACCCCTCAGTACCAGTAGAACCAAGCTTCCAGAACCCATCTAATGTCCTTCAGAAATTCATAAAACCAGGCCAGAATTTTGCTGCTTCTTTAGCTCTGAGGCACTTGACCACAGCCCATTCCGAATATAAAGGAGACCAATCAAGCAGAGAAAACTGCCCAATCAACTGTAAGTCCTCCTTTCTTTCTCGGTATTATATGAATTTAAAGTCTAAACTTGGGATTCCTTTCCCCCATTTGCCCTCCAGGGCTCAAGGTGTATGATTTTTTTCCTTTGGGGATTTATCTTGGTTTCTTGTTGATATTTTTACACTTAATTTGAAAATGTTCTCTTTTTTGTTGGCCTATAAACATATACTCCCTCCGTCCCCTTTTAAATGTCCCGGAACAGGGCGGCACGAGTTTTAAGAAAAGTGGGTTTGTGTGGTTGATATTAATTGATAAAGTAAGAATAAAGTAAGAATGATTTTGAGTCACACAAACTTTACCAAATAAGGTATGAGACAATTAAATAGGGATATCCCAATATGATAAAACGGGACATTTAAAAGGGGACGGAGGGAGTACTTGTCTATATTTCTCTAAAACTGTGACAATCTTGTTCAGTGGTTCTGGCTGTTTAATCTATATCCATGTTTATAATTTCTATATCCATGTTTATAATTTTAGCATTTTTTTGTTATGCATGCACAATTTGTTGCAAATTTAGATGATACAAGTGAAGAGGCGGAACCAATTGATTATTGGGAAGAAGAGGAAGAAGTTGAACCTGAGGTATACATATAACTCTGTTTCTTTGCTAACTATCTCTTCGACAGTTTTTTTGCTTTTCAAGTTTTATACGGAGTATTTTACTTGAAAATGTTAATGAGGACCTGCAAACCATCAGATTGGTGATGGAGGGGATGGTGGAGGTGTTGTTTTCCAGAACTGCCATTGGGGAGAGAAAGCATTGTCCATTGCCAATCAGGTAGTGAAGGAACATACTGTTGACATGGAGCTCTATGCTTTCAAAACTTCTCCTAGGGGATACATCTATGTGAGACTCGACAAACTTACTAATGAGTAAGTGCAAGATCACATTTTATGTTTGTTTGTTTGTTTTTTGTTTTTCTTATTGTGGTATTGCCCTATTGGGGGGGGGGGGGGTCGAAGTAGGCTTGCTGTTTTTAATGATATTTGCGTCATTGAGTCTTCTTCATCACATATTCATATATTGCTGCTAAATTTATGTGTGAAGTGCCTCTAGGATCATATTAAATCCTTTAGAGTAATGTTTTTAAATCTGATTACACCTTCTATTCATGATGGTAATATAAATGATTACAAAATCTAATGAAATTCCTGGCTGAGAATGGATGTAGATAATCTTTGTTCGTTTGTTAGTCTATATATGGGACAGGTTCATGCTGAATGAAAAAAATGACATACCTTCTAAAACCAAAACTGACCGAATTATATGTGGTTTGTTTTTTCACTTAAGGTTTAGCCTTCGAAAACCGACCGTATCACCAAAACCAACCCAAAGTCACAAAAACCAAAGTAAGTTATTCTGTTTGGTTTTTGGCTTTTTATTGTTTCAAAATCAAACCAATACAGATCTAAGAACACCCCTAAATTCATATGATCATCTACATCATTTCAAAAGGGTGGGATGTATTTTGGCTGTCAGGTATGGTTGCCCAACCATGGATGAGATAGAAGATTTCAGCCACCAATATAAGAAAAGATTAGATGAAGCAGGAACAGTGGAAGATTTTCCAGAGGATTTGGCTCTTGAGGTAACCGTAGTTGTTTTTTTATAATGCTTATAACAAGTACACTACAAAAAATCTTGATCTTCAAAGCTCACTTTCTTTTTTTGTTTTTTCATTCTGCTATAAGGTGTCATCTCCAGGGGCAGAACGGCTACTGAAAGTGCCAGATGACTTGAACCGTTTCAAACACATGCCGATGAGAGTGAGCTATGTGGAAGACGGATCTCACGGTCTAGAAACTAATAAGATATTTTTCTTGGACTGTATCAACACTGACTTAGGAAATTGTGTGTGGAAGCTGGTTGATGTGAAAGAAAACCGGGACCCGTCTGCTAAAGGAAGACCACTAAACCGTAAACAAAAAGATTGGAGACTCACACTGCCATATGCCACGATGAAACGGGTAACATTGTTCATCTCCTCCTAAATCAAGTGTAGTCTATCCAACCTCAAATCTTCAAAACATGTAATGGAAAACGGCATGTTTTTTTACAAATCATGTAATGGAGTACAAAAACACTTTTTGGTTGCTTTTGGCCGGAAGATGGACAATTTTGGATAGAGGTAAATTTTTGTGAGCTTGGAGTTAAACTTTGAACAACTGGTACCCTTTCTTGTGCTGTAAGACTCTCCACATTGCTCTTAACGGTTATTGATGTTATCTCTTTCCCTTTAAACTACTGCACTTGTTATTCTGTTGTGATAATTGATATTATAATGTTTATGGTTTGGAACACAAAAAACTTTGATCCGTGAACAATAATGAACTCTGGTCTGCATTCTTAAGAAGGCCCAGCCAAGGACCCAAATTTTTGGAAAAGAGAGAAAATTTATCCTCTGTTATTTATTTGCAATTTTTGTGTAATCATGCCGTTTCGATATGTATTCTTATGAAGTCTCTGCAAGGGCAGTTGGGAGCCAAACCTAAAGAAAGCTACCTTTTTAGATAATATCCCCTCACCTTCTGACAAAAGGGCCCTATACACGTTATAGATTATAAATCTTACGGAGTATTAACTAAACTAATAATAAGAACAAGAACGTTGTGGCATATATTCTGACTTAAGTTCATTTCAATTTCCATATTACTATTTGATTTGAAATTTTGAACATAGAACGTTGCAGTTTCAGCTAGAGACGTGTTCTAGGTTGTGTTGTTTACACATTAAACCAATGCCGTTTTTTCTTTTCGAATTTAATATTCAGCGGTTTAATATAATGAACACATTTATACCAAAAAACTGCATCTGGAAAATGGCATTGCGAGCTAAACGATTGGAACAGCATTGTGCTGTCATTTTGTTATCAACTGTTTGATAAAATAAATATTGACATATAGAGAGATAGCACATTTTGACACACTATAACGCTTGTCCGATGTGTTCATTTCTTTCAAAAGCTCTAATAATCGAGAGCACTTATTGTTGAAACTTACAATCTGCATCACTGATATGGAAGCATTCTGAAGTTGTTCATAGGAAAATGTTGTGAGAATTGAGGTTGCGGGTCTTCCAAACGTGGCCCTAGATGCTGTACTTTCAGGATTTGTATCTGAGCTTGCACTCTGGCCAATTGACATTCAAGATTGAAAATTTGGTCACATAAAATAGTAATTAATCCGGCACAACCATAAACTGGATCCTTAATCCGACAATGTGCTTCATAGTACAAGGATTCTGCTACGTCTGCTCGCTCATGCTCTTCCACTTGCTGTTTTTATTCACAAAACCAGTAATTAATACAGAGTACTCCCCCGTCCCCTTTTAAATGTCCCGGAAGATGATGATACGAGTTTTAAGAAAAGTCAGGTTGTGTGGTTGATATTAATTGATAAAGTAAGAATAAAGTAAGAATGATTTTGAGTCATACAAACTTTACCAAATAAGGTATGAGACAATTAAATAGGGACATCCTAATATGGTAAAACGGGACATTTAAAAGGGAAAGGAGGGAGTATATAGTATGGATAAGTACTTTATATGAGAAAATACGAATTAGTCATACACTCATACGTGACACGACCCATTACTTTGATTAAACGAAAGGATATGATTTAAGTTTGATAAAACGAAAGGATATGATGATATGATTTAATTTACAGAATTTGCCCTAAATAGGAGTAAAAATGTTTTGAAATTCCAAAATAAGAGTAACATGTTTTTTATTCCCTGAATAGGAGTAATCTGCCAAGTTTGGAAAAAATGTCATGTTTAAAAGCCTTGTAATGCCAAACTTGGCAGAAATTTACTCCTATTCAGGGAATAAAAAACATGATACTCCTATTTTGGAATTTCAAAACGTTTTTACTCCTATTTAGAGAATTCTCTCTTTAATTTAAGGCCAAATCAATTGTAAATGCAAAAAACTTTGTGAAGGCACAATAACAAATGTGTATCAATTATCCATATGTGCATATGGATAATTGACATATTAATTAAGATTAAGAAATGAGATATTGAGATCAATAATCAATCAAATGATTTTATTAATAAATGTAAATATACCTGGAGCATCATTTCAACGTTGCTAGTACCAAAGATTTTGTGGACAAAAGCAAATCTTTGAGGATCATTAGAGGGGAAATATGGCAAAAGTATGCAATTTGATGGGCATCTCCTTCTTAGTTGTTTGCAAGCTGCACATCTTCCACCGCCGCTTATCAAGCTTTTTGTTGATGATCTCTTCATTATATATATAATTATCCTCTTCAAGATCTAGCAACTACCTCAAAAAATCCTACGAAACACTCGAAAAGATACTACCTAGGAATCTAGGATACGATTCTGGAATATTTTGGATGTTAAGATTGAAGAAATCTTGGGAAATTCTTTAGTATCTTTGTTGAATATGCTGTAAGATTTGGGAGATGATTTATATGTGTCGATCGATATGATGGAGTCGCACACAATATATATACAACGGCTACTTTAATATTTAATAATCATTTTCATTTCAAGCTAAGTCTTAATTAATTAATGGTATTATTATAAGGCAAGTTACCGGTAGGGTATAAGTGTATAACGTTATTATGAGTTTAGTTCACTGTTTCTTTTATTTGATGTTTTAAACACTCACTTTTTCGAAATCTTCTTCGAATACACACATAATAGCTTCCCGAGAAAAAACGTGAAAATATAGACCATGTAGAGTTCTTATTTCTTAACTAGCTAGGCACTTATATAAAAACGAAAATTGTCCTAAATAGGACTAATAAGTTCCTAAAAAGCATAAATAAGACTACTACTTTTTAAATTCCTTAAATAGGACTAAACATTGATTTTCTACCCTAAATACCCCTAAGAGTATTAATTCATAATGAAATGCTTTAATTCATAATAAAATCATAAAAAACGTAAAAAAAAAATATTTAAAAAATAAAAAAACCATAGTAAAAAACCATTTAAAAAATTATAAAAAATTTTATTTTATTTTTTTTTAATTATTTTTAAAATATAATAAAAAATAGTAAAAACCCATAAAAAATGAAAAAAATTATGGATACCTTTCCCACCGCCTCCCGCCGCCTCCCAGCACCACCACCTCCGATTGGTGAAATTTCTTCCACTTTTGATAAAACAAAAAACTGCCATCTTTTTCTGAAAATGCCAAAAAGATGGCATAATTACTCTTCAATATGGCAACATTTTCATTGAATATGCCATCATTATGACATTATTTAAAATGTTGGCATATTTTTCTCCGGTGATGGGAGCTGGTGGTGGCAGGGGTGGTATTTTTTTTTTTAATTTTACGATTTTTATTTTATTTTATTTTTTAATTTTTTTTTAAATTTTTTTTTTAATTTTTCTAAAAAATATTTTTATTAATTTTCTATTTTTTTTTCGACTTTTAGTATTTTTTTATTATTATTATTTTTTTATGATTTTATTATTAATTAAAACATTTCACAAGTTACAAGGGTATATTTGTTTAAACACACATAAATAGTCCTATTAAGGGAATTTAAAAAATGTAGTCCTATTTGTGCAATTTTGCCACTTTTTAGTCCTATTTAGGGAATTGACTCATATAAAAAGCTAAATAAATTTTTAGGCTAGCTCTGTTTGCAAGCCCTTAATTTAAGTGTTTGTGGCCTTTTTTAAAGAAAAAAATATTTATTTTACCAAACACTACCAACTTTTACTTTCTCGGCTTTCGTGTAGAATCTACTTTTTACTTTTTCTATTACACAAAAAACACTTATTTTACCAAACACTGTCAATTTTTACTACTAATCACTTTTCCCAAAAAGTACTTTTATTTTAACACAAGCACTTGCAAACAAAGCCTTAAACACAGTTTCGGATGACAGATCACAAGGCATTGTTTAGTTTTCATACTTTTCTCTTCAATTTAACTTACGGAGTAGTTCCTTTTTATCACAAATTTAGCTTCCAGATACAAAGTTTCTTTCTAAATATTTTAGCATTTTAAATAAAATGTTTAAATTAGATTTTAAACTACAAGTTGATAATGTTAGCGATTTAACTTTCTTGAGTTAAGTTGTATCTAAAAGAACCAAACCTTTTCTGATTTTCCAAAAATATAAGATTAATTGCATAAGTTTTATATGTGGACGGGCACAATACCATTGACGTAGCTGAAGGAGGGCAATCCGCGTGGCCCCTATCAACTTCGAATTTAATTTGGCAATATTCATTGTGAAATGTACGAAGTATATGAAAATGTTTCTTCACTACAAGTATGGTTATATATAGCGTTTCAAAACGCTATTATATAGAACGTGATTGACATTTAGCTGTTAGCGGATTTATGTTAGCGAGTTATCAATAGTGAATTCAGTCAACGAGTTTGACTAGCAGAATAAGTTGGCGGGTTACTAGAAAATGCTTCATAATTTAGCCACTTATCATAACAATTAGAAGAAAATGTTGGAAAAATGGTTTTTGACTTTAATATAATGATCACTTTTGACTTAAAATAAATAAGAGATCCACAACTAATTTGTGGTAGGACCAAGTCCTAACGTATAGCACTCTGAAAGGTGAACGCAACCATATATTAAAGTGTGCAAAACTATATAGAAATGAATAAAAAAATTGTTCCTGAAGTTCGCTAAAAACTAGTCTCGAAAGAGAATTTGTCCCCCACCGAAAATGGAGAGTTAAGGAAGGTGTCTTTTTATAAGCTTTCCTTTGCTATTGGGTTGACCCCTTAGGATACCAAAGTTTTGTTGAGCAATGAGACCCATATACGATAAGCGTGGAATTAAATCTTCACACGCACACGTGGCACGCCACCGCCGTCCGTCCGGGTTGGATCGGGTTATCATATATTTCAAAAATTTGTGGTGATAAACAATCATGAAAAAATCATGAATAGTTATGTATTTTACGTATCATATTTCAAAAATTTGTGGTAATAAACAATATACTAGAAATAAAGAGGAAGCGGTCCACGTCCCTGGGGTTAAAAAAATAAAAAATATAAACTTGAAAAAGAAAATTACGGAGTAAATAGGAATATAGGCAAATAATACGAGGTTTAATTTATATATGATGGGGTCATGAGGTTATGAAATTAGGTACAGGCCTAATAAGTTCATGCTTACAATTTGAATCCATGATTCCAGGCACACGTCCAGACGTCCTAGACTAGCCGACCTAATTTACCTATTTATTTGAGTCTAATACATCCTTCTATTGAAGTGCTTACTAGTTACTAGGTTTTCTTTGTCAACTTTCACGTAAATCATTTCTTGCTCTAATTTTCTCTTCACAATAGTACGGAGTATCGTTGGTTCAATAAGATATTGAGAAAAATCTGAAATACTTTTTTTTTGTATTTTGGTAGTGTCATAGTATGTTATTGCTCTCCAATTGTTGCTAGGAAAGACTAAGGATGCTTTTATTGGATTGATTTGTCCCGGATCACACAAGACCAAATAGATCAGAACAAATCATATTTGACGATTTTAAAATACATAAAGAATAAACATTTAAAAGATCAGATCAGATTTAAATAAACAAGATTGACCAAAAAGTTAGAGTTCTATTAATAACATTTTAAGATTCACATTAAAGAAAACGGTGTAAAGATATGAAGACTGAAATGTTCTTTTAGCCATCTCACCCCGAAAAAGCATGTCTTGTTGAATTAGAGCGCATTTCGACGTTTATTGAAGTTTTACGCCACCAAAATAATGTATTTTTTTTTTTTCAAAAATGAATGTGACATATATTTTCACACCCATCTTATTGAATTAGAGCGATTTTCAATAGATCTCTTATTTCAGATTTTCAGTAGCTTAGTCACTCATATATGCTCAGTTTTGTCCACCCAGTTTAATTAATATTCTTTCCCAAATATACATACATAATACGTACGGAGTATATAGTAATACTAGGGTTACTTAGGCTCCAGATATTGTTTTTTATCGCATTAGCCATTAGGGTTGGTTCCTTGATTCACCATGATTGGTTATAAGTCATAAATTCACTTGCAATCATAAAATTTAACATTTCGTTTGATTGATTCGTGCTGAATTTGTTTATAATTTTGTCAAAAAATGGATGAGTTTTTATTTATTAAAACTACAAACTGTGAACATATCATCTGAAACATGAGTCTATATAGAAGACATGAATAGTTGATAAGACTCGAAGCTGGAATAAGTTTCAATACGCTACGTTGTTTGTAAAAAAAAAAAAATAAGAAATTCTGGTGAAGAAAGAGCATTTGGATCAATCTCGTAGGCATTCGGGAGCATTCGGAACAAGAAACGAAGAAAAATGATGAAGAAAAGACCAGGCACGACCGTGCCTGGAGAAGGTTTGAGGCGCGGAGCTACTGCCAGCCAGGCACGATCGTGTCCTGGCCAGGCATGATCGTGCCTGCAACCGAAGCGCGCGATGTACTCCGTAGGCACGATCCTAGGCACGATCGTGCCTGGCATCGTGTCTGGCCCCGTTTTGTCCTATTTCAGCTCAAATTCTCCTGTTTTCTATAAATAAGGCCTCCATACCCCTTTTTACGGGTTGCGAACATTACGAGGAGGCCTAGGGACGAATTTAACATCATTTTTACGCTATTTTCTTCCATGACCCTGGGATTATTTGTAAGTTCAATTTTTTAATTAATGACAATTTATTCTATTCATCCCAATTCTTTTGATTCGTCAATTATGAGGCGTGAGTAGTTTAATTAGGGATTTGGGGTTGATGAAGGGGTTAATCATGATTGATGGCTAGATTCTTGTCGATTTAATTGCATGAATGCCGTTTAATTTGTGCTTGAATAATTTAACTGATATCTCTTGTAACCTAGAATCGCGACTAGAATTACAATTGCATGTAGAATGAATTAAGAGAGATCTAATTTGTTCTAGGACACATTCACACACACTTAATCGTTTGCTAAGAGATTAGTAGCGATTAAGGGGCCGTAAGTGTGACATCGCACCCAGACGTCCTTGAAAATTCAATTTAAATTTCAAGTTTATGTATTGAATTTCCGATTTCCAAACAATTGTAAGACGACAAATGTTTTACGTAGTGCATGATTGAAGATCGTACTGTTCAAACTCGTATATTAGTGTCGGGTTTTGCAAATACTTATTCGGGCCTTATTAATGAACATAAGAGCCCAAAATTCCTAAATAGTGTTACATAATCTTTCAAGACAATTTGAGGAAGGTCGGGCGGCCCAAACATTATTTTGGGCCCAACCTGCTAAAAATAGCAAGTATTCGAGAATGGTGCTCTAGACCCACTCGGGAGTGACCCACACGGCTAGTAGCCCAATAATATGTATGACAAATGTCAAATAAGTGATAGAAGGATTAAAGAAGAATACAAATGCCTATAACCTCATCTTTGGCATTATTGAGCTAAATAATGGGAGTAGGATTTTCCTTCTATATTATCCATCAAGTAATTTATTGAGATGAGCCTACACATATTGGAGATCAATAATGTGATGTATGAAGTTGACTTGTTCTAAATAAGTTAGTATGAGTACAAAATGACATCTTTGACAAAAGATAAAACAATAGGACCCATCTTCCCATTTTTGGGAGTATTGGTAGATATTTTGGACTCCAAGTTGAATGGGATCAATTGGGAACCATTCCACATGGACTTAGTACCTGCAAAACAAATGAAAAGAGGTGAGAAACGAAGACTATATGGGGCGGACTCTTGGCTCACATGCACAAAAACTCCAAGAGAAAACAAAAGGGGGAGGTCCACCCCATATTTGATTGCAAACCAAATATCTCCCATGTTCTTTTGTGAGCCACATACTCTTTTAGAATGTTTAGGGTCTCCTAATACACTCCCCCTACACCCCATTCGAACCCCCAAAGAGATAAGAGAGCAAGGGAATCCACACAACCCAAGAGAGAAGGAAGGAGGAGAGCAGTCCGCAGGTTCGTTCTTCAGTGCGTAGCTCTGATTGTTTGAGCCATAACTTGAGATTTACTCATCCAAATAAGGAGTGCGAGATACCAACAGAAAGATCTCAAGACGAGGAATCCGTGAAGGTCTGGTTTGCATCAATCGGAGTAGTGGAAGGCTTCCAAATCGACCGAGAAAAACACGACCTCGCAGGATACGTTTTTGTATTCAAAGTAAGTTTGAATCCAAAACCTTCCTCTCTATTGTCTAAACCATATAAATGATTGAAGAACTATTATACACTGATTGAAGTGTATAAAATGTTATTATAAAGTGACTTTAATTGTTGGAAAAGTTAGATACTAATCTAGACAAAACCTTGAAAGGTTAGGGAACAATTTCATCGGGAAACACCCGTTCTAGGGACTGTTTTTGTGTCTTCGGTTAGGAGTTGGACTAGCACTTTGAAGAGGCGGTTTAACACTCAATTCCAAGCAAGGAATCAGTCCTCAATCTTCCTTGGCCGAGGCTTTGGTCATTGGATCGAGAAGGAAAGTTTTAAAGCTCATTTGAGGTGAGGACCGACATCTAGTTGCTTACAACTTGTAGGTTATGCATGAGATTACCTAAATGCTTAAATCATGTTTTTGTGAATAAATATGCTTGAACATGATATGAATGATAAGTAATGGACTTGATCATGAATTGAAACCATATTGATGAATATGGAGTCATGTGAGATAGAAGTATGCTAATATGGTAAATTAACTTTTCCAACTCATGTATGAATGTTATGTGTATGTAAATATATAATTGCATGATGATGCTTAACACATGGGGGGGGGGGGCTGCCACATATCTATTGATATGGAGGGGCTACCATTAATGATAAATGAGTTGTAGGAATAATTTTAATAGTATTGTGATGCTAGTTAAGGATTGCCCTAAATGTGTTAGAATCAAACTCAAGGTTTGAGTTTGTTTGTGATGAACTTGAATGAGATTCAAGTGTCAATTGTGAAATCATGGAGTAGGAGATCTATGGTGTGGTTTTATGAAGTAGGAGATCTATGGTGTGGTTTTATGAAGTAGGAGATCTATGGTGTGATTTTATGAAGTAGGAGATCTATGGTGTGATTATATGAAGTAGGAGATCTATGATATGATTACATGAAGTAGGAGATCTATGATGCGAGTGCATGATGATGTACTCGAGCCGAACTCTAGAAATGAGAAGTTATATTAGGGTTGGACCCTATGTATGTCGTGACCATTAGTCACGGGGTTTGGGAAATGTTTTGTGATAAACATGGGCCTTTGAGCCGACTACTTGACTTTATATAAAGTAAGTATATATATTTTGAAGGGGTAATTTGGGATTACAGCCTAAACTATATTATCACCCTATTTGAGGGTCTTGTGTGTGAAATACTTGTTGTATATCTATTAGATGCCTGCCACACCAGTACTTTATAGCCGTATAGAGTACTGACCCCTTCGGGGGCGTCCCACCACCATTTCAGGTTGAGGCTAGAGTTTGCATCCTGTGCTCGTTGATCGAGTGATTCCTAGGAGAGAAGACTTGGTTCGTGCTTCCTCCGTTCCATTTGAAACATAAATAAATTTGCTCATGGATATTTTACTATAGAGCCTGCGTGCTCATCAAATGCCTTGTGTGGCCTTCTTGTTTTAAACAATGTTTTCCGCTGCGTTTTGAATTACTTATTATGTTTGTTTATGGATGTATACGTGTGAATGATATTCAAGACGCCTTGTATAATATGAATGTGTTGGACTGCGGTTGACTATTCGTATTGTACGGCGGATTGTCGATGTGTCCGGGGAGGTCCGGGGCGTGACAGTAAGCTCGCTCGTTTTGGCAATAATTTAGGATCTTGTCGCATGAGAGATCAACCTGGACCCCTAAATTATTGTACTCTACGCCGCGAGAGCGGTAAGAACTTAGTAATGATTAGCTAGGCTCATTTAAATTAAATTCATGTAATTAGGCCTGTTCTGCCAGAAATCTGGTTAACCCCGGAATCAATTCCTGTTCCCTTCGTCGTTAATTAAGGAAAACCAAATCTTTTTATTTGCTCATTAGCATTAATTTTATTTTAATCAATCAACCAATCTCGCACAATTGCATTTTATTTAATTTATTCCTTTTTAATCGTTGAATTTAGTTAATCCTTATTTCCCTTTTGTCCGTCCCTGTGGAGACGATACTCGTACTTTCCACCACTTTTCTACAACTATTCTAAGTGCGAGAAAAACACTCATCAGCCGACACAATTCATTAATCTTGCTTACGATATGCTTGAGGCAAATGTATGTAATTCTGTTTATCTTTTAATATTTTCAGTAGATTATGCTATTGACTATCCTTGCTCAGTGACTGAAACCAATTTATTTGCCTCTTCATACTTGTAGCCTTCAGAGTTCAATGCAAATGGTGTCTCTGTCCCACAAAGTGGTTTTCTTTCACTGGACGTTGTCCAACAACACCTCGAGGTAACTTCTAATTTCTCTGTTATGCATTTGTATATATTCTTCATTTTGTTACCCTTTGCCATACTCCCTCATATAGTCTAATAATGTCTCTTATCTATTTGGTTGACTTATTTTTTGGTATTCTCCCTTTTAATATGTTACTAACTAACCATTTTCATACTCACTTAATATTTAGCAATACGACTCCATTTACTTTGATTTAACTACTCTGTAGGGTTTAGCACTCAACCCCAAAACGTCCTCTGAAGATCCCAATCTCCTGATACATGCTGAAAATCCCAAACAGGTCTATTTTTTCAGCCTATTAGTCAACCTATAATTTCAATAACTTCTTTGAGTTCACATATGCATATCTCCTATGTTGAAAATATAAATGATTAATTTTTGTGTAGAGTTCTATGATTGCCATTCACGAGCCTGAACGTGTCACTCTTCCCACACATACTGAACATGAAGAAGCGGTGACTATATATGTATCTTACTTCCTCACACAACAAATAAACTTTTATTCATCTTTTTACACTGTTCACCCGTGTTTAATATTTTTACTCATTCAGAATGGCATGGATTCTGTTGTGGTAGTCGATGTCACTGACGATCAAGAGCACATGCCTAAACGAAAAGCAGTCCAACCTTGCCGCTATACCCCTGGATCCGATGCTATCAAAAAGAATAAAAAAACCATTACTATGCCCAATGCTTTTCCTATAAGTGCTGATCCATTTGCGGGCTTCAAGTCAATTTCAGAGCGAGTTAACTTCCAAAAATTCATCATGCAAGGCATTGCGAAAGACCACCGTGAAAACACAAATGGTGCAAAGTATAGCCCTGCTACTGACGCCAATTTTTATCTAGATCTAGACCCCGGAATGGAGATAGAATCAAAGACGTGGCTCTACAAGCTCTATCAATCAGGGCAGTGCCTCGATTCAACTGTAACCCCTCACATTTTCTTACTTTAATGTTATGTTATATGTGTCCATATTTTACAACTTCATAACTAACCAGTTATTTTTTTTTTGTGTGTAGCATATAATCGTGATAATGTTTTACCTCCGCATGAAGGCTGCCTCCTTAAACTATACTCAAAAGTTGTCAACTGCTGAGCCGACGTTTGCAAGCCATCTCAACACATTATTTGATGCATACGCCACAGGCTTCACTAATCCAACAAAATCAGCGTACGACGGGTTCTTCGAGGACAACGTAGATGGTGATCCAACTATGTATCTGTTACCATGGTTGGCATCTGACTACGTCTACATTCCCCTTAATATGCCCAACACGCATTGGTTGTTAGTAGTGTTGGATGTTCGTGACCGTATCTTACGTGTGTATGATTCTAATAACAGAAGATATGCCCCGACCAAAAAGTTTTTACACGAGTTGCGAGGCATGATTAATTATCTTCCGATACTATTATCAATTAAGCAATCTGTCTCTAACACTAGTGTGACTTCACAAATTTCCCCTTATGATATTGAGATGGTTCGCGGTGTCCCTCAACAAGTGAACAGGTAATTGTTCACTTTTACCTCTATCTATTCTTGTGCCTTACATATGCTCATTTTTGTTTTTTTTTTCAGTGGCGATTGCGGTGTCTTTTTGCTGAAGCTGGCTGAATTACTTCAAATGGGCATCAATATAAGTTCTTTGCTACCTATGAAGATTCCTGACTATCGCGCAAAATGGGCTCATGATCTCTTCACTTATGGTTCAGAACGGGCTAGACGCAAATACATTTAGAACTATACTTATTAATGACTTGTTTTTGTTTGCAATGAAGATCAAGAATTTTTGTTTATTTCCCTAGATTCGTACTAGTGCTATTCTTGATACTTTTGCAAGAATATGTTTTTATATATATTAAGTATTGCTGGTCTGCTACTATTTCAAAGGCAATTTAAGATGAATAAAATTCATGCAGTTCAAATACCAATGCCATTTGTATAGTAGTTACAAAGTAACTCCTACTTTTCACGTTGTTCTGCAAGTAACTTTATTTGAAAATAATAACATACGACACACTACCATGGCCATAACACTTGGAGACATATTGTTAAAGCACTAATATAATTACATCCACGCCACTAATGTTACACAAATCATTATTCATGAACAAGGGGTAGTATTACTAAGTTCTACGCCACATAGTTACTACCAAGTCACCAACTTTCACATATAATCACGGACTCAAATGCTATTAGTACCTGCACTTAACTTCAGTTAAACGAAATCATCCATTGAAAATAAAATATTGCACATTCACTAATGACATTATCTACAAACTACTGTCTCAAATAATTCCACATTTAAATCACTGCCCAGCTCCAAATTATCCAAAATAATTTCAAATCATCATCAACTCATCTAAAACAATTGTTTCCCAAACATCTCGTCACCTGACATAGTTGAACAAACTTATTTATGAGATTACTTAGTCACTACAAGTAAAAATAACCGTAACTGCAGAAAACAACTCTAAATAAAATCAATGATGTCTAGGTATTGGATTGTTGCATGTCTTCTGATTATGACCTTGTTCCTTACATCTTCCACATTTTTGCCTTTTAACAAATTCACCTCTAGAGGGAATCCTTTTCTTTTTTGGTCTCCCCGCTACACGTTTATCAGATATTGGTGGTTTCACAACCCAACTTCTAATTCCATCTGGAGCATCATAAGGCGAGTATGAACTTAATGGAGGCACACCATACTTATATGTTTCTTGCCATGAACTTGTATTGTAGTAAGTTGAAATGTAGTCATAACAAGAAAGTCCAGGCCGATTACGTATAGCTGCTACTGCATGCACACAAACAAAATCTTCTAGTTGGAACTCTCTGCAGCTACATTTCCGCTTAGCAAGGTCAACCGCATATGCTCTACAGCTTTTATCGATCACCTCAAATGTAAATGCAGTGCAAGGTCGAACCTGAAATCATATACAACAATATATCCTCCGATTTTCATTTAAAAAAATCTAGTTACTTATTAATAGTGCATCCTTTTTCTTACAATTAAATGAAATTAAATAATACTGTACTTACTATCATTCCGGCAGAGTCACTAAGAAGGTTGACTAGCACTAACTCCGCTGCCGGGGACAACTTGGATTGCTGACTATTGGCTAGTTCTCCTCTAGCTTGAAACCACGATTGCATTTTTGTTCTAAGAAACTCAACCAACATTGCTATAGGATATTCCCTAGCTATTCCAACAATAGAGTTTAATGTCTCTGCATTATTTGAGGTAACTATTGAATACCGCCGTCTTTCAATCCTCCACCTTGCCCATTTCCTCTCCCCAATTTCTGCCGAATAATGACGTATTCGAGGATCCTCCGCATCAAGCAATTTCATATAATATTGCCACATTTGCTCTGTAGGAGCCCGTGCAACACCATTAAAAAAACATGTCACTCTATCCTTTTTCCCACCATACTTTGATATAATATTTCCAAGGAGATGCTGCACGCAATGGCCATGATTCACGTTTGGAAAATTTTCCTTGGCTGCACTTATTAAACCCTCATTCCTGTCCGAAACAAAACACATATCCTCCCTCTCACCGATTGCCTCTTTCAATTTAGTAAAAAAAAACCATGACCATGTTTCTTTATTTTCTCTTCCACATAAACCGAAAGCAATTGGGAATATTTGTCTATTGGCATCTAGTGCACAAGCAGACAATACGGTTCCTTTGTATTTTGCTTTCAAATGAGCTCCATCAACACTAATAACAGGTCGGCATGCTGCCCACCCCTTTCTAGAAGCACCAAGTGACATAAACAAATATGTGAAATTACCTTCTGCATCCGTATCCAACGATATCAATGAATCCGGATTTGTCTTATCAATCATATAACACAAAAGTGGTAACTTCTGGTACGACTCAAAATCAGTTCCAGTGAGCGATGTCAAAGCTTTCTCTTTCCCTCTCCATGCTTTTTTGTAGTTAATATCTACTCCAAACTCTCTATTCAGATCAACCATAATAGCCTTCGGGGGATATGGTTTTCGCGATGCATCCATGTATTGATGTTTAATCAACTTGCCAATTATTATTGCTGTTGCTTGTTTACTTCCAGCAAGTCTGCAATCAATGGAGCAACTGTGCACCGAGTCAAACCTGTATACAAAGTTCCTTAATGTCAGTATAAATATATAAGTCATTTGTAATACACAAGTTGTAACAAACAACGTACATATATAAATACACACACTAAGTAACTTTTTATCACCTTTTAACTTCATAACATCCTATATCCCCTATTCGCACACCCCTCACTACCCATTTGCACTTTTCATCAACACACACCACATGAATAACTCCAGGATGTGAAGTTCTCGTTTCAAATTGGAATTTGTTATGGATTGCATAGAGTTGCAACATTGCCTTCAAATGTTCTTTACTAGGATATATCCCATTCATTCTTAAAGTTGTGTCCATCCCATCCATCTTTGTACTAACACCATCTTCCGTCCATGAAATCAATGGTGTGTGCCCTTGGTTGCATGTATCATAATAACATGCATCAGTCACTGCCACATCTCTACTCTCCACCTGTAATGGATTATTCTGTTCACAACTAGCATACATATGATGGCCGCCATCCGCCATACCATTTACTCTGCTACTATTACCTCTATGGAGATCATTGGCTGCTACATTCAGATCAAATTGGATGTTATTGTTCACGCCTACACCAGCCGGTATTCGAGCCGCATCCAATTCACTTCCAGCCCGACTCTTTTTTACTTGCACACACATTGGGTATGAAGAAAGATCATTTTTTTTCCTTTTTTTAAGCAAACGTAAAATTGCAAACTTTCTTCACTGTCAATAATAGTAGGTGGAAACGCTTTATCGATTTGGTAGGACACAGACGTGATTTCAACATCCTGACTAATACCCAAAGAACTCCTAATTCTGTGTAAAAGCGATTGACATGATGAATTCTCTTCAAGCAGTAGTCCACCTGAGGACTTAGCAGAAAACCTATTTTCAGCAGTCCATCTCCCATCAAACAACAAAGTTACCAACAATTGCTCCATTTTGTATGTTTCCTGCTACCGGCCTTAATTAAATTACAAACAACAAACATAAAAGATCATGTTAGCATCCACTCATGTTACTCCAGTCTTATGACTTTTTCCCACACGTGTTTCATAAACTAATACGTACTACTTAATATATTATAAACAATTGTATGATGTGTGTTAACTACGTACTCAAACAACCTGTCATATATGTTTACTCATGCCTACGTGAAGCGCATTAACAACGCGTTTTTTTATGTATGTAACTAATCTTATCACAACTCATTATTACTTACAGGTCACTAAACTCCTAAACTCAGGCACTATTAGTTACTATTGATTATTAGCAGGTCACTAGCACATCACTATTACTACCAAGTGCCAACTACTCCGTATTAGTTACAATTAATTGTTTGCAGGTCACTAGCAAATCACTGATCACACTCGTACTTTTAGTGACGTGCAGATCACATATCACATACATACTACCAACTATTAGTTACTATTAATTATTTGCATGTCACTAGCAAACCACTATTAGGTACTATTGACAACGTGCAGGTCACTAAGAAGTCATTATATTTGTCACTCGAAACACAAACTCTTTATTCAATTCACGTCACTAATTACACAAACACTACTAGTAACTAATCCCAACCTGAAACCCAACCTCTAAATCTCTAATGACCATGTTATTTCTCATTGGGAAGAACTAAGTTCGTTTTCGCACTACTATTCATGCATACCGCCATTCATATAATACATTAGATTTTCTGCAGACTACAAGAACACTGAACACTAACGGACATGGTGGCCCTTTTCACAAATAAAATTTGTCCAAGGTGCACTGGTCATTACTTCCATATAAAACGAAATTTATTTTACATACCTTTACGTTGAATCGGCGGCATAGAACAAAGATTGCAGGAAGCCCGTATCAGCGTTATCTTATTCTCGCTGGGGCCTGTGTGAGAATTGTTTATGCGTCACTCACGTCTGCCTCTCCTACAATTCCGCGAGCCAGTTACGTATAACAAAGGAAATAATATATCAACAATTAAACTCTTTCCTATTTTTAAGCAATAATGAACCTCATTAACGACCTTTTTAGTTGTACCCTGCTTTTTCGTTCACGTGTAACTGACGGCTAGTCATATTGTTGGACTTTTGAAACTCTAATCACTTTGATGGCAATTGATATATTAAGAGTAATATTTAAAAAAAGGCCGAAAATTAAACTATGAACCAATCATGCTTTGATTTGTTAAAGAACGATTGTTTTAAAAATAGAAATGGGAATAAAAGAACCATTATAAATTTCATAAGACATGGAACGCCATGGATGGATCATATACCCAAGTATAATTTTAAATAATTTTTACATTTAGAAAAAATTAAAATTAAGTAAGATAAAATTGTATATAAAAATACATGATCAAACTGATCATATAATTGTATATAAAACTAACAAATTCAGATAAATTAGTAAAATAAAAAATCAATCAGTCCCTCTCTTTACCTCCAAAATCTTCCAACCAAACTGGCCCATTAAATTTATACGGAGTACTTGTTAGCAATAAACGCACTCAACACGAATAACAATATAAAGAACACACGAAATTTGGTAACCCACTTCGCCACGCATGACTACGTCTGGAGGCGCTACCAAGCGTGTGTGCTCGAGAAGAGTGTGTGTGGAGAGGATACTATTGTATGGCTCAACCACTAAAGTGGAGACCTGGGGTAAAAGATACTATCTCTGTCCCAAATTTATTTGCAAATTTGACTTTTCTTGGTCAAACAGTTTCACTTTATTTGCTTAATTAGGATGTTAATTTTTAATTATTTTCTAATTTGAAGTCTGCAACTTTACAGAGTTTTTAATGTAGTTTCTGAATATGTAAATTTTAATTATTAAAAATTGAGTTAATTCACGATAAAGAGGATTGACTTTTATTATTGGTTGACCAAAAAGTGTTGACTTTGCAAAACAATTTGGGACGGAAGTAGTAAATGCTAAAACCAAGTTTGAATTTCTTTCCATAGTCTATAAAGAGACGTTCCAGCAGAAGAGATCCAAGACATGAGTCAGTGCCTCCACCCACTGCATCGAAAACCAGGAACCCTTGCAGACATTGCATTTATCGGCAAGTTTGCGGATGCGATCCAGGCAGAGGTCAACAATCTCTTTCCCAATGGTATAATGAACACGGGCAAAGTTGTTGGCAGCATTCTCCTTACCGCTGATGAGCTGCAGGCTGACAGTCTGCTCCAGATCTAGAAACAAAACATGCGGGACATGCTTGCCAGCTCCAGTTTCACTAAAGAAGGTGTTTAATGCATCATCACCTCCTCCAAATGTCTTATGACTAGGCATATTGCCATTGGACTGAATACCATGCTCGAGGCAGTAAAGTTCCCAGCAAACATTTCCGACCTGGATACCATCTTGACCGATGTTGAGATAAAAAAACAGACATTTCAAAATTGCAGAAGAAATAAAATGAAATGCGTGAGAAATTGAGATCGGCGTTTATCAAGACGCCTCTCTCCACTTAGGTGTGTGTGTATATACTTATATACGGAGTATGCATTTTTATTCCAAATAAGTAACACATTATACATATAAATCAAAGTAACAATAAAAATCAAATTCAATAGTAAGGAATAAGATGCAACACAATGCAACAAAATGCAACACAGAGCAACAAAAAGCAACATATATATTGCAACAAAGAGCAACAAATCAAGATTTTTACATGCAAACAAATCAGATTGCATTAGGGTGGAATAAGGTGATGAACCATGGATCAATTCAAAAGATGGCATAGAATGGCCAATAAAAATAGCAAACACTCTAAGCAAATCAATTTTTGCTTGACAGGCAGACTTGTTTGCACTTAGCAAGCGACTTGTTTGCACTTAGCAAGCATCTACACAGAGAAGCCAAAGCTCAAAGCAATTTATCCTACCCTATTTATCTATCATCTACTACCATGTAACACATTAACACTAGTGGACAATCAGCATCACCCGAATGAGTCATGTTTTCAAATTTTCAATTCTCAAGCCAACAATGATTGAATTCAACTTGTATACTATAGTTCATAGTTTATTGAATATTCTGATATATATCTCACATGGATCATAATTTTTCATCAGTTGGAAGAGAAATCAACTATGAAGAGTCAATTACCAAAACAGTGTACGACAATGATGGATGCGAACCTCGTTGGAGTCAATTACGGGAGTAGCAGCATCGAGTTCTCTCCCATCGAAATCTGGCGGGAGATTGTCGTTGGAAGGGTAGGACCGTAGGAAAATGGAAAATGGAAAGAAGAAGTAATGGGGACATAAATGATATATGGGGCATAAAAATGAACCATATGAGTAATTTCCACTTTTATTATTAGCCCACCCCAAAACCATATGTATAGGTTTTGTTATCAGCCCAAAATTAATTCCCAACCCACAGCTCGACTTATAACTTACCTGCGCTCCAATTGGCCGAACGCGAAGAAGAACGGAAGAAAGAAAATCTCAGAACCAAGAGCTTGGCAGTTTGCGACGACCTGCACTCCAACCTGTAAGCTGCGACCCTCCGCCGCCCACGCCGCACCGCCCGCACGTCCAGGAGACCAGGCTGCTGCGTCCTTCATCTCTCGGCTCTTCTTCCAGCTCTGGCGCGGGTGAGTTTTTTTAGAAAAAGTAGGAGAGAGCGTGTACAAGAAAAAGTAGATAAAATAAGGGTAGTTGAGTATTTTATAAATGGTAAACTTACCAAAAATGAAAGTGTAGGCAGCTTTTAGATACATCCCAAAAGGAAAGTGTATGGAACTTTTAAATATTGAGGGAGTATTATTTTTAGCCTTTAGATTGTTAGGGTTAGCCTGTTAGTTAATCAATTTAATTATTAGTTGAATTTTTCAGTGCATAATAAAGCAGGGCAAAAATTTATTATAGATTTATAATGATTAAAGATAGAATTAAATCTTAGAGAATGATTTATTGATTATACAATTGAAGAGTAGAGAATGATTTACTTATTGTGTGGACATGTAAGAAAAAACAGAAAATTTCAATTGAATTTTGAAATTGGGATTACTTATTAGTTTTATGTACAACAATTGTTTTTTCTTATTAGTTTTATAATTTTATATTTTTATAGAAGTATTTTAATTCATACCAATATTGAAAATGTTTTTTAGAATGGATTCTCTTGAAAGAGATTTTGTCAATTATATAGATGTAGATTCTAGTATTGATGGATTTTATACTTTGAAGTCGCCTAGGGCACAACTTAAGTGATGTTTTGATGAATATTTAAAGTGTTGACGACATGACAATGATGACATATTATTTTGTACGTGTCTTACAATTTTTTTTACCTCAGCCCACCCATTGTAACTTTCTGGATCCGCCCCTGTCCCAACACTCCATCCAAACAGGCCCTAAAAGAGGCATTTTGAAGCTTTATAAAAGAACATAAAAGAGGCATTTTGAAGCTTTATAAATACAAACTATAGTGTCAGTAAAACTCTGTTTTTCAATGCTTGAAAATTGGACAATGTTGGCAAGATCAGACTCTATGAGCTGTGGTGTTGGCAAGATCAGACTATGAGCTGTGGTAACGTATTAATTTTCGTTTTTCTAAATTTGAGCAGGTTAATTATTAAAATATTTAGTGGCCATACAAGGTAGTAGAATGAAGGAAGCACCAGAGCTACGGATTCCAACTTCAACCAAAATTAAATTTGACAATGGCGACAGCGATGATCATGAGGTCTCCTCAGAAAGTGTAAGAATCTGTTTGTATTTACAAAATCTATTTTCTTATGCACATTTAATGTAGATATACTGCGTAAGATTTAGGAGCTTTGAATAATTATGCAGGAAGAGGAAGAGATTGAGAAAGAACTTGCAGAAGTTACATTTGAGGAGCTGCAGAAGGCACGGTCAGATGGATCTGAGGTGATGTATATTAAACCTGCATTGGATAAAAAGGGTGGCCGGTCGAACAAAAACAGGTTGCCTAAACACACTTTGATGCTCATTGCATTTATTGGTTTTAGGACATCTAGATTATTTCATAAATAAGTTTGTTATGTTTTAAAAAAAATCAAGGCCGATGGAGATGAGCAGCAAGAAGCCTGTTAGCAGGTTTAGAGAAGCTCTTCAAGTGCCTAAAAAGGTTAGTCTTTATCGTATCCATTTTGTGCAGGAATTGAAATTTAGTGGGATGTGAGCTGTTAAGTGCACATGGCCATAACATTTAGTCATTTACCAATGTCATATTATCCCAACATGAAGTTTCCATATCTTCTGAAATGATGAGGTCTATTGGGTTAATTAGTAGTATCCCTTGCCTAATTAGACATGGGCCATTCTAGACTTCTAGCAAGTAGGCTGAGCGGTATTGGGCCCGGGTTGAGATAGTAGACCCGGACCATTTGTGACTTATTCATGCCCTGTATAGCGGCATACTCCCTCTGCCCCCAAACAAGGTTATGCCTTTCCTTTTCCATCCATCCCAAAACAACATTCCTCTTTACTTTCAAGGAAACAGTTTGTGTTTCATATATTTTCTCCCTCTTCAGATTAAGTTTAACCATACAATATTACAATGTCATTGTTCTTAAATCTTAATAGACGTGCCCACTTGGGGGTGGGGGCTTTTTTAGGGATTGTGAAGTGTGTTTGCTTGGGATAATTAACACCAACAATGTTTATGATGATGAGGTTATATGCTTTTTTTCAGTTGAAGTTTTTCTAGTTAAATTAACACAACCTATGTTTATTGTTCTACAACCTGTCTGAGCCTTTGAATTGTGTGTATACTTTGAGAATAATCTTACATTTTTTTTTATTCAGGTTGTTCGTGATCCTCGCTTTGAGTCATTGTGTGGCAGTTTTGATGATGAAGGGTAAGATTTTTTACACTCTTTGTGGCTTTTTACTATTACCATTTAACAAAAGAAGTTTATACGTAAAAATGGTTATAGCTGTCAGGGGCCCCAAAACCACATAACAAAGCATACAAATCAACCCCTAATGTCAGGAATGTCCATCGTGTGTCAAAACAAGACCAAGGGTTCTTCCTAAGTCAGAGTCAGCCAGAATTTTGATTTGATCATGATCATGTCCAAGTGTAGTTCCAAAACTTTTGTCTTTCCATATGTTACAAACTTAGACAAAACTTTAATAAGCAAACTACATAATTTCCTTCTCTCTCCATATGTACAAACGAAGTTCCAGCGTCATCCAGCAACTTTTTATGGAGCAGATCGGCTTTGATGTTTCCAGTCATCTTTGTAGCTAAGGGTCATCAAACAGTTTACAAATCACAGCAGATCGGCTTTGATGTTTCCAGCCATCTTCAGTTCTGCTCCGTTTGGAAAATAGGTTCCGAAACCAAATACCAACTAAAGGTGCATGCTTGGCACAGTCGGAAGCCCAACATCTACCTTCACATAGCAACTACAACTGCCAAAGAAAACCATAGGATGACAGCAATTTCTTAACTCTGTATTATATATTCCTGTCCAAGGAAAAACTAAATTTTCTGAGTAATGTTTCCTTTAAAGAAGGTTTTCGACTTTCTACAGTCTCTTCATGGCTGCAACAAAAACATTTAGAGACAAGCTCAACTCATCCTAGTCTGCCTTAACCACAGAATCAACAACAATCCAGTCATGCCAGACTATGTTAAAAGAAATATGACTAGGATTAAGGAGGATTCAACAAAGAGATGCATGAAGGAAGTTCAAGATTTTCAGAGGGAGTCAATCCAGAAGATTTATCACAAATCATTGCGGCAATCTTCTTAATCAAGTCTCTTGGAAGGGCAAGAAAAGTTTCAGTTCGTTCCGGTAAGTACTTTTTGAGATATAAGATATCAGCAAGAAGCGAGTTTCTGAATGTACCTCAAGCAAGAAACAGATATAACCAGAAGAAAGCATAACACTAGGAATTATGAACTTCCTTGAACTGCGGCTGCCTGTTGCTTTTTCAGTAGTTTTCATATTGAGGTGGCAAAAGTCTTGATTATAAACCAAAAGATGGCATTTCTTAGAAAAATAAATTTCCTTCAAGACTTCACTCATTGTGCCATTATTCTCTGCTAACTTTTGTAAACGAATGGGTTTTAAAAAATATTTCAATGCCCTATAACTCAAGCCACCCTCGTTGGTAGACAAGAGAATTTATTCCAAACAGCCGACTGTATCTCTTTTACCTCTTGGCTACCTCCCTCTTAGGAAACTGTTAAAAATAATTTCCAACATATTGACATCATCACAATACCTTTAGATGGATCCAGATTCTGAAGGAGAGATTATGACATAGTGCTAGAAACAACTTTGAGCAAGACCTTCCTCTCAGCTGCCCAGCGATAGATTTAAATTGTCTTCCTAATTGGTAAGGCCTGATCCTATTTCATTGATATTTCATCAATCAGGAAAGTTTCCTTGTAGCCTTTAAAAGGGGTACTCCTTTACCAGGTATTCCAGAGGGAGAACGTTCTTCAAATTCAGTTCATATATGATATAACACTAGGAATTATGCCCTTCCTAGTGGGACTCATAGCTTACCCTGGCTAGACCCTGCTTCATATACCAACAACCAACAACCTCTCCGTGACATTCTTTTTTTTATATTGTCCTTAATGCTTTACCTCATAGTATTCCAGTTAAGTTCATCTATTTATATGTTTCCATGGCCAGATTATTAGCAGACATCCATATATGACTTAATGTGCAGAGTTGTTTCCATAGTGTGAAGCCCTTCTAACAATTTAATGAGGGAAGTTGCTATATGCTCTGTGTGTTTGTGTCACGTGCAAGTAAAATAATTAGAACTTTCATTTTATCTTTTGTCTAACTAGTTGTGAATTCTCTTGATTGTATTTCCATAACGTGATGTTTTGAAACTGCTAGCAGTTGTGGCCACAAACCAAATAATTCGTTGGTATCACATTGCACTACCATTTCATTACTCTTGTTGTAATTGTTGCAGATTCAAGAAGAGATACAAATTTCTTTATGAAAAAGATCTTCCAGCTGAAAAAGAGGCATGGTCTTGGGCTCATTCTGGATATCTTTGCTTATCTATGTACTGTTGCTAATATTTTCCTGTTATATTTAATAGGATCTAAAGAAACAAATGACAAAAACTAAAGACCCCAAGGTCATTGATGAACTGAAGAATCGTATATCTTGGATTGTAAGTGCTAATTCTGATGCATTTGCATTTTATTGCTGTATTGTTACTTTGTTGATATATTCTCGACATTAACTATATATTTGTATATACAAGCAATACAAACATGTGTGTTATTATCTGTATACAAATTCTCCCACATATATCTTCTATCTTCTTACATGACAGAATAAGCAATTGAAATCTGCTTTGACGAAGAATACTGAGAAACAGATTCTATCTGAACACAAGAAAAAACAGAGAGAGGCTGCAAAACAAGGGAAGCAACCATACTACCTTAAAAAATGTATGTGCTCATGAACACATTTCTTTGTCCCATTGACTTGCTCTCTCCAAAGCAACAAAACAACCTCAATCTAAGAGCTGAATAACTGAAAAATTGTCCTTGGTGTACCTTGACCTATATCCTCAACCACTTAATTAATAACACTGGAACGGATATGAACTTGAAGGGAAAAACTATTTGTACTGGTATATGAATTTTGACAAAATGCCATGTTGATCAGTTTTTTTTTTGTTTGCTTGCAGCTGAAATACAAAAGCTCAAAATTCGTGAGAAATACAAGGAACTCAAGGTACATAGTCATCTTATAAATAGTTGCTAGCATCTACAATAACCAGCTATATGAATTAAATTTAAGAAACTAACCTTGCTTTGATTTACCAGGAATCCGGTAAGCTTGAATCTTATATGGAGAAAAAGAGACGAAAAAATGCTGCGAAGGACCACAGGTATATGCCATACCGGCGTTCTGAAGAACAAGGAAAATAGTGAAACTAGTTTGTTCAGTGGTCTGTTATGCAGTCTTTTTTGGATCCATTGTCATTTCCATTTGTGAAGTGTTGGTTATATAGTTCATAGCAACTTTTCTTTGTGCTGTGATTAATTAATTTTTTATTTAAGTATTGCACGTTATGTCGTTTATTATTGAAGACAAGTGGAAGTGTTGATGAACGGAGTAGATGGATTCTGGTTATGGAATTATTGATGCGAAGTGGTCTATTTTCTCTTTTATTCTCACAGGGCTTTTATAATGTTGATTTTTTTGAATAGACTAAGGGGGTGTTTGGATCTGATTCTTAAAACTGCTTGTGTTCCTTCATGGAGCAGAAGTTGAAGTTGAAGTGTTTGGGTGAAAGTGCAGAAGTGATTTTGGTGCTCTAATTTACTCCTAGAATCAGTTTTTTCAGAAGCTGGGAGAGACCAGCTTCTGAAAACTGATTCTGATTATGCTTCTACTTTAAAAAAGAATCAGTTCCAAACACCCCTAAAGAAAACAATCTAGATTGGGCTAGAGGTGTCATTATCTTACCATACCAGCCTTAAATTAAATAACATAAACACCACCATTTTAGCGTTATTGATGCATGTCACAGTTAGGGGTGGACTCGGGTCGGTTCGGGCCCGGCCGGACCTCGGTTCATGAAAGGGGAGGCCCGGAACCAGCCTGGGTAACCCCCGGGTCATGCCGGACCGGGCCTTGGTTCAATTTAATTTTTTTGGCTTTTCCTAATTAATCCCCAACCCTCACCCTCACCCCCAAACCACCCCAAACCACCTCAAATGGCCCAAAATACCCAACCCAACCCAAAAACTTAAAAAAAATTCAAAAGAAAAAGAAAAAAATAAATTGGCTCGGACCGGGCCTGAACTGGCCGGGCCGGTTCACCTTTTGAGGTGCCCGAGCCCGGCTCGGAGCCCCAGCGGGTCGGGCCTACCCGGACCGGTCCCTGGCCGGGCCGGCGGTTCGGACCGGTTCAAACAATGACCGGGTCGGGCCGGTTCCGGGACTGGTCGGTTCCGGGGCGGTCGCCCGGCCCGAGTCCACCCCTAGTCACAGTATTGAGTAACGGGCCAACGAGGTGTAAAATTGAGTAAGATGCAACTAGGGGTCGACCGGGCTTGGGTCCGGGTCGGGTCTTGGGCGGGACTGGGCTTGGGTAGTGGAGGCCCGGTACTGGCCCGGGTAGGTTCTGGGGCCAGACTCGGGTCGGGTCGGGTGTTGTATTTTTTTTCCTTGTTTGTTCCTACCCCACCCCAAACACCCCAAATCACCCAGCCTAACTTGCCTACCCCCCAAATGCCCCAATCCATTCGAAAAAACAAAAAAAAAAAAAACTTTTGGCCCGGACTGGCTGGGCTGGTTCCAAGAAGGCCTAGGTCCGTGACCCGCCCCCGAACCCCCCGGTCCTGGTCCCAGTCAACCGGCCGGTCTGGTAGCGGCGGTCCAGTTCGGGCACCGGGCCGGTCCGACCGGTCCCGGTCCACCCCTAGATGCAACACCCTATGAGATTAAATCCTTACTACTTACTAGATACCGGTATTGTTTTCAGATGAATTTTCCTATTTTAATTTCTACATAGTAAACCGTATTAAATACGACTTAGATTTTTCAATAGAAAATCAAAACACAAAATAAAATAGACTAATGAAAACAGAAAATAAGGCAAATGTTCGGATGGGATTGGGTTTTTGAATAGATAAATGAATTTCATTTCGCAACCCACCTTTTGGGTTGGTATTTTATCACCGGCCATTCTTTTAGGTGTAAAAACAGCCGCAGTATCATTCTTTCCTGCACTCGTATATCATTGGCTGATTTCGAAATATTTTTATGACCAAACATGAGCGTAACACAGTGATATATATAACCATAATACGGAATAAACTAATAAAGCGATAGAAAATATTCAATTGAATGTACGGTTTCTAGATAGATCAGATATTAATAAACATAATGTAACAACTAGCATAACGCACCTTAGTACGTGGTTGTAATACAGAAATACTTAAAATATGAGTCAAACATGTACAACAACAACATCCAAGCGTTCTCCCCAAAAGATTTAGGGAGCTAATATTAGTCAAACATGAGTCAAACATGTAAAAAGCTAAAAAATCAAATTATGCCTTATAAATGTTAATAATGAGATCATTACCCAATTGAGTATGTATGGACACTTTCAGATTCCAGACCAGCAATGTTCAAGACTTCAAGCAGTCTAGTTCCCCGGGAATCTGGGATGATAGCCTATTGATTAGAATTTGTAACATGTACTACCGGACTTGTTATTGGGCTGGGTAAAACCAAGGGTTTTGTATCCAGTTCCTGATTGATTCCTACCCTATTTCGTTAACTACTAGACTGCAAATACCCGATCACCAGTACAGGCTCCGATCCAAGACCGGCCTACCGGTTCGGCATTTGGTTTAAAAACCATCAGGGACTAGGACCATGTTCTTAACTATTCAAGAGCAGCAGTAGCATGACAATGGCAATTGGCAAACCAGAACTCAAAGATGGCATAACCCAGATGAAATTTATGATTTATGAGCATCACAACTAAAACCGCCATGCGTGAAGACTGATTATTTGATGGCCCCATGCTAGCACGCATAAAGTGTAACTTGAGGGCAATATAGCAGTAAGAGGCATCAGAGTACAGAGTACAGACCAGCCAGAATCATTTGAGCTTATGGAATTTCCCTTTCCTGCAAAAGAAAAATTTACAAAGACTCCTGTAAAACATAAATGGAAAACACTTATGATCCTGCAATTACACGGGAATAATAGTACGTTTGATATTTGAATTGTTAAGATAATCACTTTCAGTCTCGTAATTATGTTTCAGTTACTTTTTCCCTACATAATACTGCAATATCATACTACGTACGTAGTATTATGTTTTATAGTCCTTTAGTTTTCCCATTATTATTTAGTTACTCTTTTGTGAACTTTAATAAGGGATAAATCAACTTGTATTTCCCCCGAATATAATCGATAGTCGATACAGTAGACCCCCATGAAATAATTCAAGGGAGCCATGTTATAGTCCAAAATAAAATTAAAGACGTCCCTCACCTATGACCGTCATTTAGAATTTAGACCATACATCTCTGGCCCCAATATATCCCACTAAAAACCAGGAATGAGTGGATAATCAAAATCATGATCATAGAAATAATCTAAAATAACGATAAGAAACAAGAAAAAACATTACCACCAGTAGCTAGGGTGTTGGAATACAATTTTCTTCAAATGTGACACCTTCTACATTGTGCCATTTCATCATTCTCAGGAAGAACAATATAGACCTCAATTGTCCTATTTTATCATTTTCAGGAAGCCACAGTAGAGACCTCATTCTCCTCAAATCCACTCTGTTTCTCCACCCAACTAAAACCGGAATCCTTAACTATATTCTCTTCGACCATCCTTTCTCTAACCACCTTTGATTCATCCCATCTTCCCAAAGATGAATACATATTGGCTAGAAGAACATAAGGGGCAGAATTCTCTGGATCCAGCCGCAAAAGCTCGTTTGCTGCTCTTCTTGCTAAACTGACATTTGAATGAACCCTACATGTACTCAGCAATACCTCCCACACAATAGGGTCATCGTGGAATGGCATCTTATATAAAATCTCGTCCACTTCATTAAACCGGCCTGCTCGACCCAAACAATCAATAATACAAGTGTAATGATCAACAAGGAGCTCCACTCCATATTCCTTCTGAATCGAGTGGAAAATGCTAATCCCCTTATCTACTAATCCTGAATGACTACAAGCAGTTAAAACAGTAATGAATGTTACAGCATCTGGCTTATTCCCTGTTTGGATCATGTATTCGTATAAGATAAAAGCTTGTTCTCCTTGCCCATTCTGTGCATACCCATGTATCATCTCATTCCAAGTAATAGTGTTCTTACAAGGCATCATGTCAAAATAGAGACGGGCCCCATCTATATCGCCGCATTTAGAATACATATTGATTAGCGCACTCCCTACTACAACATCAGTTGCATATCCATCTTTACCTATCATGGCATGAAGTTGCTTCCCAAGTGATAGAGAAGACAATTTCGCACAACTGCTGAATATAGATGCATAAGTGAATTCGCTAGGAGGTATTCCCATCTTCACCATTTGCTTAAAAAAGGAAATAGCTTCTTTGTCCAATGAATTGATGTTGAAACCCGAAATCATGGAATTGCAACAAACTATATCTAACTGAGACAATCTATCAAATACAAAAGTTGCCATCTTTATGCTACTGCATTTTGAGTACATGCCAATAAGACTGCTAGCAACGTATATGTCACCTTGAGTATCGTTTCTGAAAGAAGAAGCATGGAGCTGTCTCCCATATTCCAAAAGTGATATTTCTGCACATGAAGTGAGCATGATAGCCAAAGTGGTCCGATCTGGTCGCACATTTTGAAACTGCATTTTCCTGAAAAGGTTAATCGCTTCATTTTGATCCCCACTCTGTGAGTAGCCTGATAGGATGGCATTAAATGAGCTTAAACTTGGGCATGCCATCCTATCAAATAGCAAACGGCCAGCTTGAACATCCCCAGATTTGACACAACCTGCTAGCATATTAATGTAAGTAACATCATCAGGTTCAAAACCACAACTATGCATGTTTTCCATGTAATCCATAGCTTTTTTTATTTCATAGTTCTGTCCAAATCCGCCTATCATGATATTCCAAGAAACAATACTAGCTTCAGGCAGGCCCTGAAAGATCACTTCAGCACTTGCCATATCTTTGTTCTTGGCGTACACGTCAAGTAATGAGTTACACAGCCGAAGATCATTTTCAAATCCAAGTTTAATAGCAAGGCTGTGAACTTGTTTTCCCTGCACATTACTAGTTTCCCAAGCGTTGATTTGGTCATCAAACAAAAAGTTAGGGATATCACTTTTAGCACAAACTTTGAGAAAGCTTGACAACAAAATGGAATCAATCATGAATCCACTCCGCTGCATAAACTTAAACATGTCAAAAGCCTCTTGCACCTGATCAATGTCAACCAAACCTGATATCATAGCCGTGAAGGAAACCTCATTGTGTTCCGGCAAATCCGCAAAGATCTTGATTGCATCCTCACCACAGCCGCATTTCACATACATACTTAACAATGCATTTCCTACATACACATTCTTGTCGAACCCACACTTTACAGCCAACCCGTGGCATCCCCTCCCAAACTCCATGCCCCTCAGTCCACCACAAGCACTCAAAACGCTCGCAAAGGTGATATGGGTAGGCTCGAAACGGTCCGAAATCATCATACAGTAAACCTCCAATGCCTTTCTTTCATACCCATTTCGGGCTAAAGCACTGATCATAGTGTTCCATGATACACTATTCCGCTCAGGCATTTTGTCAAACAATTGGGTGGCGTGATCTAACTGGCCCGCCTTGCAGTGAGCCCCCAACATAGCATGATAGGAATATATGTTAGGATGGGGCATTTGATCAAAAACGTTGCGGGCGGACTGGGTGAGACCACACTTCGAGTAGCACTCGGTGATGCGATTTGCCAGAAAAGTATCGGAAGAGAGGCCCAGCCGGACGACATGGCCATGGAGAAGTTTGCCGGCGGTGTGGGATTTGTTGTCAATGCAGGTCTGCAAAAGGTTCGCTAGATACGTTGTATTGGTCTTGGCTTGCATTCTTCATTCAGCTTTAAATTCCTTTCATTTCAAGCTTAATAAAAATAAATAAAATTAATTTGCATCAACCAGTGCTAGGAAAGCATAGACAATTCATTGATTTGTCAAAATGCTAAAATATGTTTTTCATCCTTGCAATTATAGGGTGTTTTGCTTTAGGTCCCTGCAAAATAAAAAAATGATATTCATCCTTGTGATTTGCACCGTTATCTTTTTTCATCCTTAATGGTGACCCTCAGTTAAAAACGCTGATGTGACTTTTCCATGTCAACATAATGAAAACATTTAATTTCATTCAATTCCACATCATTTGACACCTAGGCAAGTTAACGTTAAAATAGACTTTCATCCCTACAAATGAAATGAATATTGTTTCACATCGGTATATTTTTTTATTCGTATATTTTTTTTAAATATAATTTTCTTTTACAATTTTTTCGTCTATGTCACCCTTCACTTTGATTGATTCTTAAATATAAGATCGGTGCTCTTACAACCAAGAAAAAGTCTCAATACAATAATAGTTAAATCAATCAATTCATTAGCTCCGTTACATTAGAAAAGCAAAGAAATATATTAAAAAATGAAACTAAAAAATAATGATAATTTCAACGTTCACGTGTGCCCAGAAGGCTAAACCAAAATCAAACAAAACTCCCAGCAAAATAAATGTTGAGCTAAGTAATCAATAAGATCTGTTACATTTTAATAACACCAAAAAATTAAACTCAAAGTAAAATCCATGATAAATTCAACATCTGCAGCTGGCTGGCCACACCGATTTGAAATTGCTCAAGCATTTGACATTTCCCCGACCCCGTCAACACTGCTTCCTTTTTTGGGCTTTCTCTGTATCAATTAAACTGTAATTAATATTTATAGAAATCAAATTATTAAAATAAACGTAGGATAATTTATCTTTCTTGCCTGAGCAGCTAAACTCACAATTGTACTTTTGCAACCTCGTGAATTGTGTCCCAATTTGTCACACTTTGTGCATCGGTAATGCGTATTAACCCTCTTCAATTTTGGTGCATTTTCATCCTCGTCCGGTCCTCTCCTCCTCAATTTTTTGGGCCTTCCAAGACCCCTCTTATATCGGGGAGTGAGCATAACCTCACACTCAACATTTGGCCACATAGATTGTCCATTAATAGGACTTATACCGTAACTATAGCACAATTCATACATATTCCGTGTGTAACACTGACTAACATAATCCTCTGGGTTGTAACCCCTATAAGACATTCCGGCAACGGCATGTCTACATGGTATTCCTATTAATTGCCAAGAGTTGCAGGTACACGTGAATTTTTGTAAATCAACGACAAACCTATGAACCAATTGAGTATGCTCCACTTCAAATGTTCTATCGGTTGCCCATGTCGGCTGCCAGTTTCCACTATGTTCTATCTCTCTATCTAATCTTTTTCTTGGTTTTGGCATTACTCTATGTTGCCACATATTCAACTTACCTCTTAGTGTAGCAATTCTACTCATCAGGTAGGTCCTTATCCACTCACACATGGTCACAATTGGTTTGTCTCTAGCAACCAATATAGTACTATTAAAAGCTTCAGAAAGGTTGTTCATCAAAACATCACATTTAGGAAAGGAAGAAAAAGCATGCTTACACCATAATTTTGTTGGGACACTTAGCAACCACTCCCATGCTTTGATATCTAACTTCTTTATAGCTTCCATTTGTTCTTCCCATCCTCTATAATAAGTTGATTTGGCCGCAGTCATCATCAAATCTCTCATAGCAGTTCCTCCTCCAAACTTCTTCTTAAAGTCAGCATAAAGATGCCTCAAACACAACCTATGCTCCAGACTGTCATTTAGCTCTTTAAAAACAGAAATCAAACCCTACAATCATTCAAAATAGAAAAAGGAATATCAATAACCAACAAAAGAAAACCCACACGCATCCATGTATTCCCAGTAACTGTGAGCTCAAGTATCACACATGAACTGGTTAATGGAGGTTACTGCCTTCTATACCGTTTAATTTTGTCATATGATTATTTTAGGAAAAATGAAAGAAAAAATGAACTTGTAGAGTGAGTATTACTGGCTTCTATTTTGATGTCAATTAATTTTCATGCTTGATTGTATAGACAACAGGAAGGAAAAATCATGGGCTCTTTTGACACAGAACTTTGTAAAACTTTTTCATTGTTCTAAAGTAAGTGGAGCAGTCTTGGCTCTAATATTTTCATAAATGATATGAGATAAGTGAACTTCTTTCAACACAATCTCTTAAAGAGCGACATGTAGTTAAACTCAAATATTGCTTTAAAGAATCAATCATAGCTACGTGGCATACCTTTTGTTGATCGGAAATAAAGACCCACCTTTTATCTTGTCCAATATCCTCCAACAGCAAGTTCAAAAACCACCTCCATGATTCTTTGGTCTCACTTTCACACACTCCAAATGCGAGAGGGAAGTATTGATCATTAGGGTCCCGTCCAACGGCTATAAGAAGTTGACCACCATATCTTGTTTTTAAATGACACCCATCAACAGCAATAAAAGGTCTGCACGCACCTAGAAAGCCCCTCTTGCAACCATCAAAGCAGAAATAGAATGAGCCAAATCTTGGTTGTAAGTCAGGAAAAATCCTTTCTACACTCTTCTTCATTTCGGAATCTGAGTCTGACTCACACTCAGAACTATACAACTCTTCAGATTGATAATCATCTTCTATATCATGGCTAAGTATGTCCTCATCGTCGTTTGGATGATCTTCATTTAGTGCGAATTCTTTTCCACTTCTTTGGGCTGACTTTGTTTGAAGTATACATTTGAGGCCATTGATTTCAATAGTAGAATGTACTTCTGGAGCAGTTGCATCAATAAAATCATCATCAAGCCCCAATGCCCTTTCCTCTTCACTATCATCAAAATGAACCTCATTTAGATCTTCTTCGTTGTCATCAATATCCCCTTCATCGGCAACCTCACAAGCTGTCTCATCATGGTCTCCGTTCGCAGTAGAAGAGTCGACGTAAATATGAACCCGGCAGTTATTTTTCAAAGCAAAAGCAGAAATCTTTGCAGCGTCGTTGTCACATTTGAAACTTTTAAAAGAATCATCGCCTCTCCACCACAATAGAACATCATCATTGTATCCTATTTCTTTCACTACCCCGATTGCCTCAAAATAACTCCACCTATCAATGTCAATTTTGTTTTCAACATGTTGGAAACCACCAATGTAATCTTCACGAAGAAAGCTACCCCATGGTGAAAGATCACGTCAAAACTCATCCTTACAATTCACATGTCAAATGAATGTTAGAAACCAGTAAGTAAATTGCATTCTTATTAAGATGTTCATAGATAAATACATTTTTTTTTAATAATTTTAAGCTTTAGGAACAACCATCACATAATAAGCCAAGCCCGTAGTGCACTTCATTAAAAATGGCAACTCCATAAGAAATATACGAGTATATAATTATATAGTGCTCTAGTTGAACTGCAGCAAGTATTCATATATAATTTTACTTCAAATAAAAGAATATTCTTCGATAGATGCATAACAGAAATTAATTACAACCACTTTTAGAGAACAAACATAACTAAAAATCTAATAAATAAGACATCGATTGCTAAGTATAGCAACTGTAAACCAGAGATGCATATGCACACAGAAAGTATAACAAAGCCATGATATATAAGAATAGGGATGCACGTGCACACAAACAAATTAAACAGAGAAAGGAAGCAAGTGAATGTATATATTCTCAGCAATCAAGAAAAAAAATTAATGGAAGAACTATACCTGAAGTGAGAAAAGATGAGTGTACGATGACGAAGGAGAAAATTGCGAAGAAGAAGAGGAGTCGGCGAGAAGGAGAAGCTGGACGATGTTTACCGAACTTAGAAGAGAAGCAGGGAACGGTGTAGTCAATTGATCTTATTTAACCCTAATTTAATTATAGAACGAGGTGGAAACATAATATCGCTAGGTCTAAGGAGCCGCTGACATCGGATTAGCCAGCAGGGAGTTTAACGGCCACGTCAGATTTTTTTAACGGATGTTAGGGGCTGGGATTAAAAAAGATAACATTAGATATTGTAGGGATGAATATCAATTTTTTTATTTTGCAGGGACTTAAAACAAAACACCCTATAATTGCAGGGATGAAAAGCATATTTTAGCCTATTTAAATTATTCAATTACAATATTTTTTGTCAATGTTAAGGTATTTCGGAAAATAGAAATTGTCTTTCTAAACAAATTAGAATTAGTAGGGAAGATTTACCTTTATCCATTATCATCACCCTTAAAAATGTATCGCAAAGTGAAAATTACAATGGATTATAATTTGGCGCACTTTTTGTGTGCACGTTTTCGCACACGTGTTTATGTATATAAACAACTTGTTTCACTCTTAAAAATTAAATAGAAATGTACAAAACGGAGTACGAAAAATGTGTAGAAATATATTTTTCTCCTCTACCATATGGCATAGGATCTGATTCCTCTCTCCAAGACCCAAAAACATAGGTTGGAATAATTATAAGTTGGATGACTGTATACGGAAAAGACGGGGTGAAATAATTCCAAAAATTAACTTGTTTTTAACTTCATCTAGGCGAGAGAGTTGATCAGACCAAATATTCAAGTATCAAACATATAGCTTTCAAAAAAAGTATCAAACATATAACACACAAAAAGAAAGGTATTTTAGAATACCTTTATTTTCTCTTCTTATCCTCTTCCTCTTGTACGAGCTTCGAACTCTTGACTTGAGTTTATTTGAAATTGAAACATTTCACCTACCAACCAAGCCAAAGAGGAGCTGGTGACCGTTTGTCGAATTGGTTCTATTTATACAAACAATCATGCCTTATACATAATTCATCCTTTTAATATTGATTCGTCAACTATAACAACACATTCACGTCTATATATGATCTACAATCTTCTGTGAATCTGTGATTATTCATCCTTCTAAACATCTTGGTGACTTATGCACAAGTTTTATCTACCATACAAACTTCATTATCTTTTACCAAACTTTGAGAAGTATCTAATGACTTTGATGAGATTCCTTGGAAATGGAAGATAAGAAAAATACTAACGTATTATTCTTATCTTCCATTTCCAATGAATCTCATCAAAGTCATTACATACTTTTTAGTCCTATTTCGGGAACTTTCCCCAAATAAGACTAAAAAGGTTTGAAAATTTCAAAATATGAATTCCATGTTTTTATTCCCAAAATAAGACTAATTACTGTCACGTTTTGACAGTACCAAACTTCAAACATGACAGTATTTTCTAAATTTGACATTAATTACTCCTATTTTGGAAATAAAAAACACGACAATCCTATTTTGAAAATTTCAAATTATTTTAGTCCTATTTTGGATTTTGAAATTTTCAAATTATTTTAGTCCTATTTCGGGAACTTTCCTATTGAATAATGTTTCGCCATCTTTTATTAGTCTTATGCAGGAGTGGAGGCATGCACGAACATAACGGGGGCATGTCCCCCGCCCCCTACTTTTCTGCACGAACATAACGGGGGCATGCCCCCCGCCCCCTACTTTTCTGTTTTTCTCTTAATATTACTATTAGAAATTATTTGGACACCCAACAAAATTATGAAGTCAATTAGGCAAGATATTGAAGATTAAAGTAGGATTATAAACTTACTAGTGCTGCACGGGTTCAAGCTCATTAGCTGATTTTAGGGGCTCCTAACGGCCTACAAATCTTTATATATTCTTTATATATATTAATCGAGCTAAGTGAAGTTCCCGCTTATCTGTTTAGGGTATTTTTGTAAAATCCTTATCATTTACTTATCGCTTCTATCATATCACTACTTACACGGCTTCTTCTTCGTTTTCTAATACTTCGGACTCCGCTTTCAGAAGTTCTTGCATCGCTGAGAGCATCCTCCTCCTACACGGCTCTTTGGAGTTTCAGCACAGTTCTTCAATTCCTTTGACATCTGTTGGTCACACGCTTGCTATCTCCAACTTTTTTTCTCATTCCATTATTTCCGATTCTATCCAGATATCCTCCGCTGTTCTGAAGACGGATGGCTATTTCTTTCAATCTATTTCTTCTTCAAAGACTCCTAAGTATCTGACTTCAAAGATTCCAAGGCATCCCAATGTATATGAGCTTTCCTTCTATTTTCCAGGTATCCAACTTTATGAGTGAATCTATACTCCATCTCAATGGATTATCATTACCTTATTAGCATCCTGGCCGTAGGTCTCCCATCCACCACCAACTAAAATTATTAGTAGCCTTATTAGTAGCCTCTGCTTTCTTTGTGTTCTTTTTTTCTATGCTATTGTTGTCTTTTAAATCTAAAAAGCTCTATAAGTGGAACCTGCTCTACTTTATTTACTGCTTTCTTTTAACTTGATCGCATCATTTGTTTTAAAAAAGGTTGAGCTTTCAAGTAGTAGATTTAATTTTATGAGCATAATTTTATTGTGGTAACAGCAGGGGAATCTTCCACCAGGATCTTATGAAACATAATAATTACTACGTTTATCTTATGAATTATTTGCTACTCTTGCATTCTTATGAAACATAGTAAGAATGCATAACATATAACTTTATGGATCGATTTTATTTTGCAGCCAGAGAGTTTGCTACCATATACCACTTGGAGACTTAAAGTTTCTGATTTTGAATAATTGACTGCTCTCTCCCGGAAATCCGGGGAATTGAGGTCTAGATATAAATAGGTTTTGAGTTGTTTCATAAAATTGAATGCATATTTGTTCTCCTCTTAATTCCAATATGAACACTAGCCAAATTCATTACTCCTGGACGAATGAAGGAAGATGACACAAGGAAATATTTTCAGCACTTAATAAAAGCGGTTGATTATTGTCACAGTAGGGGAATCTTCCACCAGGATCTTATGAAACATAATAATTATTTCTTAAGAATTACTCGCTGCTCTTGAATTCTTATGAGACATAATAAGAATGCCTAACATATAACTTTATGGATTGATATGCTTTTGCAGCCAGAGAATTTGATACCATATACCGCTTCGAGACTCAAAGTTTCTGATTTTGGATTGACTGCTCTCTCCAGCAAATCAGGATAATCGCATGGTTATCTACCCCTTACCCTTGCAATGGTTTTCGTAGCAAATCCGGGTAATCGTATGGTTTTTGTAAGGTATGTGTCCACATATGTTTTCAAGAACCCTTAATTAAGCAGTTGGTCAATAAATATCTCAGAGTAAAGGGCAACAAGTTTTGCTTAAATACTAGCCTCATGTTTTTTAAACATTGGTGTACAATTTAAAAGTGTATGTAATGTGTATGTCCATTAGTTGTAGGTCTTCCGTTTCTTACCCACTTGGCCTGTTGTAATTCTTATATCCAAATTATTTACTTGGTCACAAAACCATCATGATTTGTGCCCTTATTTTTGTAACTTAACATGAGGAGTGACAACTTGGGCAGCTAAAACGGCTCATATTTATACTTAGACACCATATTTTTGCTTATTCAACAAATGGTAAGTGTCTATTAATTCTTCATAGGCCCTCAGGTTTTGTTCTCTAATGCATATTCTACGGATGCCATCTTTTTATAAATTTACAGCCAATGTAGCCTCTTATTCAAACCTTTTATAAAGATTCAAACAAATATTAACCTATAATTCAGCAAAAAAAAACTTTAAAAGATCATAGTGGAAGCATAGAAGGGGGCCTAGGAATATTCTTAGTTAATATAAATAGATTGCAGTTAACATATGTAATGGTACAAATAGGTTAGTTGTTTGGTAAAATAAGTACTTTTTGTGTAATAGAAAAAGTGAAAAGCATTTTAAAGCACCCTTTCACCTGCTTCCAACTTTTAGCTTTTAGGTGATTAATTTAAGCAGAAGCTGTCGTTTGAGAACACTCTTTTCAGCTTTTTTAAAGCCAAAAGCTGAAAAGCGCTTTTTTTAAGCAACTGCAAACACTCCTTTAAACAAAGTTTTCAAAATAATAGAACTGACTTGGGAAATGGGATGACTTCAATATAATTTGGTACCCGTGCAACGCACGGGTGAATACTAGTGTTTAAAAATGTGTTTCTTCACTTCTTCATATGAAAAAGATACGGAGAACTTCCTTTAATTTGTTTCAAAACAATACGAAATACGGAGTATTACATAACTAGTTTAGTTGTACTATAATTTCGAGTATGAAACTTATTTGTATTCAAACTAATATTTTTTGTTCATTGGTGAATTAACAAGGTCATAAAAAATGAAAATGTCGTATTTATTGATTCAAGTAAGCATTTCATTACTTATTTATATTTAAATTATTCAATTGTAATGTTCTAATTGACCAATGTGGATAAAGTATTTGGTATAATAGAAATTGTCTTTCTGAAATACAAATTAGAATTAGTATGGAAGATTTGCCTTGGTCACCCTCGGACACTTGTCTATACATGTGAACAACTTCTTCCACTTAAAAAAAAATGTACAAAAAAGGTGCACAAAAAGTCTAGAAATATATTTTTCTCCTCTGCCATATGACATGCGACATAGGATCTTATTCCTCTCTCCAAATATTCAAGTATCAAACATATAACACCTACATAAAGAAAGGTATTTTGGATGAAAGGTATTTTGGAATACCTTTATTTTCTCTTCTTATCCTCTTACTCTTCTACCAGCTTCGAACTGTCGACATGTGTTGATTTGAAATCGTAACATTTTATTTACCAACCAAGCCAAAGAGGAGCTGGTGATTTTGTTCTATTCATACAAACAAACGTGCCTTATACATTAGCCCAGAGGGCCGTTCAATCACACTAAGGTTTCCTTCACAAGTTTGTCAAAATAATAGAAATGAACTTCATTATTTCTCTATATATTAATATGTGTATACTCCGTATACAATAAGGTCCATCCTAGAGATTAAGTTTTATTTGAAGACCATTTGTTTCGTTTTTGACGCGGTGAAAACAACACCTTAGCTTACTTGTGAAACGTAACTAAAATATCTATATACTTGCATATATAAACGGTGAGAACTCCGGTACCCATTTAAAAAATGGAGTACCGTACCTACCATTCACTTGATTGGTCCAAATAGGTATATCATTTTTAATTTAGACTTAAATAATTTAACTCCAACTTTCTGATTGGTCCATGTGGACAAAGGTATGGTACCTTATGGGTATCATAGAATCTACCTTAAAAAACCCCAATTTAGTCTCAATGGTAAAAGTACACTTTTTTATCCTGGGAAGGTATATGTGTATACGAATTGAATGGGATATGGAAAAAGTTAGACTAAAATAAAAGAGAAAGTGAATTAAATTCATAACAAATGTTTGGATAGCAGGTTAATGCTACCGGTAACTTTCCTTCCTGCAAAAATAACACCCCAAATTAGCCATACACTATTAAGTATTAATTGAAGAAGTAAAACCACTAACTCTTGAAAACGAAAATAATCAAGTAGCCGTTATGGTGTTTTTAGCTGCTGCTCCATCAACATATACTTCGTATATAAATATCCCAAATCTTATAACATAACAATCATATAAACAAAGATAGCAAAGAATTTCACAAGATTTTTCAATCTTGAAACCCAAAATACACCCAGAATCATATCATACGAAGTATCTTTGTGAGTGTCTCATAAGATTCATTGAGGTAGTTGCTAGATATCGTAAAAGATATACGAAGTACTTGTATAATAATGGAGAAGACGTCAACAAAAAAGATTATAAGTGGTGGTAGGTGTGCAGCTTGCAAGCAACTTAGAAGGAGGTGCCCATCAAATTGCATATTTTTGCCATATTTCCCCCCTAATGATCCTCAAAGATTTGCTTTCGTTCACAAAATCTTTGGTACTAGCAACGTTGAAATGATGCTCCAGGTATAGTCACACACTCACACCTTACCATCTTCCATCTACATACATACTCCGTATTATATACGAAGTATATATATATATATATATATATATATATATATATATATATATATATATATATATATATATATATATATATATATATATATATATATATATATATATATCCACACGGTGCACACAATATCAGTGGTGGAGTCAGAAATGTATCGTCGGGAACGGGGCCACTAAACGAG